>JAMFQS010000113.1:0-82755 GCA_025503055.1 Sordariomycetes sp. B11D1
TTGTGAAGCAGTGCGCGTTCCCCCTGACTGGGCGGACGTGCGTGTCGAGGATCATCACGGAGCTGGTGAGTAAACCCCACCCCCCCCCCCCCCCCCCCCCCCAACCCCCCGAATATCGTACAGAGTGCCAACGAGGACGTCGGCCTTCCACTTCCTGCAGTGACGCAAAAAGAAGACACCTGCGGGGGACATTTCGACGCAGTAGTCCTAGTGGTTTATGTGGGTACAGTAGTGGCAGTTTACAGTGATCTTGAGCTCGAAGTGCTCGAAGCCTCTGCAGATAAACTCGGATCCGTAGGCGGGGTGTTGCGGTATTTGGTCCTTTAGTCGTTGCCCGCCAAGAGAGTGAATGAAGTACTGAAGAAAGTGCTGTCGATGTAAGATGAGGGGTGCTTCCTGTGCTATTGGTCTAGCCCATGTTACTAATGGAGCCGGATACATCAGAGAGTGGTATCGTCGGGTTCAACTGCAAGACGAACGAAACGATAGCCTTGGCGGTGGAAACAGCCACCTCATGGCCAGCCGATAGCATTGTATTGGCAGCGATGACAGTGTAGGCTTGAGGGTATAACGCAATAGTGATAGCATTGAGGGCAAAAACGCCTACGACAAATATGGAATGGAGTAGCTTCTTTATTGTGACTCAACCAGGTCACAAAAGCGTATAATCTAGGGGTTATAGACGATACATGCCGAGCTAATTCACAATAGGAGGTTACAACTTTTGGAGCCTTTTATTTCCTTACTGGACTTCAACCGATCTCAGGAAGCTAGATACCGCACAAAGTCAGGGATATGGCCACCAAGGCGGCAATAGCTACACTTGAACATTCGTCAAAAAATGAAAGCATGGTAAGTACCGTTAAGGCTCGACATGGCCCACAGCGTTCTTTTACTTATTAAGGGTCTAAGACCCAAGTGTAATCTCCCATCCGGCTTTCTTTCCAACATCAGGTAAGTTTCAGTCTATATCACGGATTCCCGACTTACGAAGCCACCATCGATACTATATCTTTGTCTTTAGAATAAACCCACCCCTCCGTGCCTCGCACTAAATGGCCTTCCCAGCCAATGCGGTACCTGTCGTCGATTTTACAAGTTCAGGACATAAAGCCGTATATTTCCATACCCACCTCGCTCGAAATGTATAGACATTGACTCTTATTCTTCCCGCCTCTTATCCGATGTATTGCTACCCGTACCCTTGTGAATCGCCATTGAATCCACGTAGTATCGTCGAAGTCGCAGTCGATCAACGTCGTGGATCCAATATTCCCCAAATAAAAAGTAGCACCTACCACTTCACTTATGGTTCTAACAAAGGTGCCATAATAGGAAGCGTGTCTGCTTCATGGACGGCATCCATGGTCTTTACTACCGTTGCTTCAATATAGCGGATATCGTAGCATCGTTGACAAATGCAGGAACCACCGGAACAACCACATCCGCCACACCTCTAAACCAATATATACTCTATTCGACTCATTAAACAGCATTCGGATATTTAGTTCCTCTCCTTCCATTCAATCAGTTGGAAAGATTTTGCAAGGAGGCTGATTCGGGTGTTGTTACACCGGTCCCGAGACATACGGTATTGATATGTGGTGCATAGTACAGATGGAACAACAGGCTGAACCCGGCCAAGAGGTGACTTCTCCTGACAGGACCAAAAGGATTCTCAGTTCAATTGCCTAATGGCTTGCTCTCGGTAACAAGGCCTCACCTTCTTCTTTGCCCAGACACATTGACCCTGCCATCTAGATTGTCACGAGAATGTCTTAGGAAGACATGCGCACATCATGTATTAGGGACAGTGATACTGGACCATCTGACCCAAAGCTACGGAACTATGTAAATCTCCATAAACCGCATCCTTCCCTAGCTTCAAAGTCCGGGGACTTAGGCGACCGACGCGCAAACCCCCTTGACCTCCTCCACGACCTTGACTATCCGTGCGTTAGCATCTGTCCCAGAGCAGGAAGTGCGGGATGGGGTTATACGTACTGGCCTCGTCGGCACTACCGCAGGCCTCGATCACGCAGGGCGTCGCCTCCTGCTGGATCTCGTCGATGTTCTGGCAGGCGCAAGCGATGTCGCCCTCCTCGCAGGCGTCGCTGCCGGCGATGGCGTCCTCGATGCACTTCTGGGCCTTGCCGCCGCAGGCCGTGATGGTCTCCTGGGCGGTGACGGCGGCGGCGAGGGCGAGGATGACGGCGGAGAGCTGCATTTTGGTGGTTTGAAGAGGAAGAGGGTTGGTTTTCTTTTGCGTGGCGGTTGTTATAGAGTTTGGGGGGCGGGAACTAAGGGATTGGGTTCTCGTTTAAGCTGGGGGTGAGGTGTATGAATGATGGCGAGAAGACGGACATGTTGGTCCCTCTTTATAGACGAGGTTCACCGCTAGGTATCAGGCGTGTCTTCATACCCTACCTTGAGGGCAGCCAGGTGCTGATCACTAATTGTCGTCGATCTTTGAGTTGGAGATACTGGCCGGCGTGGGTCTCCGGCGCTCGTATGCAGGGGGCTAGCGCCTTACACCGCCGCAGCGAAGTCGATCACCCTCAGATCCTACGTCATTGGAATGGGTCCGGCCCCCGCCCTATTTCCCAACCACGCGGAGGCGATACCCAGTTTCAATCTCCGCCGCCTTCCATACATGGTCATCATTGACGCGTCTACCCCGTACCCCAGGCCGTTTTGAACCGCGACTTGGCAACTCCCGCGTCTGCTTCCCCACACGACCAAGCCTGATAATGACTCCTTCGATGTCTATCTTGGCGATCTAGTCGTTGTCAGTCATGCTCATCCTGTTGATCCGTTCAGCTTGGTTTGTTCAGCGACCGAGGGGCATGTGACGACCCCTGAATTGATCTGCCCCGGGGAAGCCGAGACGCGGAGTGCTCACCGCCGGTGTCTGAATATGTGGCCGAGAACCGAGGGCAATCCGATCTCATATGAGTGCTATTTCAGCCATCTCAGATGACGAGTCGTTGAGGGCCTACATACTAACCACGGCTTCGGGAGGCGAGTGACGCATAACTGCTAGGAACAATTGATGGGCATGAACCGCTCCATGCCCCAACCAATGGACAAATTGCGATTGACGATCCTACCAATCTCCCCAC
Source organism: Sordariomycetes sp. B11D1 (assembly GCA_025503055.1). Lineage (NCBI taxonomy): Eukaryota > Fungi > Ascomycota > Sordariomycetes > Sordariomycetes sp. B11D1. The sequence continues at coordinate 3,123 of JAMFQS010000113.1, forward strand.
GGTATGGCCGCCCGCCCCCTTCGAAGCGCACCATACGTTCACGTGGCAGCATCTCCGCCGACTGACCGGCTTGTGAACACCCCCCTCCCCCCCCCCTCCCCCCACACATACACACTCTGCTCGAGTCCCTTAAACGACTTATCATTCGCTCCGTCCCCGGTCTCTCGCAAGTCCTTGGCAGCCCAAGCCATGGAGGCCTAGACTGTTGGGGTGGATGATGAGCCGCTTGTCCTAGGTTATGCCAGCCACACGTTGTCTTTCAATTGGGAGCTCCTTCACTCCGCAAAAACACTAGTGTTTTGCGATTCTGACCACGAGAGGTGGTCGACCGTTTAGGCTCCGAGGCTGGATGTCAGGGAGTCGCCACTTCACCACATCGTCTATGAGTTGCAAAGGCTGTGCAGAAAACCGAATCGAGGCAAGATGAATTTCCAGTAGGCAGTGCGCGCCCACTATCTCCTAGAATGGCGTAGAGACGATATGAAACCTTGTCAGTACTTAAGGGTCCACTGCCACTCACTTTCGACATGATTTCAGAAGGAGAAAAAAATCGCCGGGTCGACATATAAGGGCGACCGGGACATGGGAACAGTCCCTCAGCCGTTCCTAGACACCCAGGACATAGAGGTGCTTCTTCCGTCCATGGTTTCTGCTTATCTGTATCACGGATTATACGCTGATGCGTTAGATGTCTTGACTCTTGGTTCTGGAACGTGGCCAGTAGAATTAGCGCGATCCAGAAAGACAACCACCAGTTCCAATCTCATAAGAAGAGGGACTACTCGGTTGAAGAGATGAACACCGGTGCCTAACTTTTATAGAAATTAGTATTCGATGAAACTACATACGGTCAAACTTTCACTGACAAGCATAAAGAAGAGGTATCGACAACATTAACGACTTACGACCACGTCTGTCCAATCGAATCTGTTTCTCCCAAGGACTATTTTCCCTCAAATGGATACCCATCTCCCTAAATCCTATCCAGATGCTCATCACCACCCTTGGACGAATGCCTCCCCTTCTGGCCGCTAAACTTGATCGCATCATCGGCATTAACGTCAAGGCCCATCTGCCTCATAGCGTTCGTCCCGGCCGCAGCATCCGGCCCGTCAAAGATCTCCGCCACCTCCTCGAGAGACCGCCCCTTTGTCTCCGGGAAGAAGAACCAGATGAGCACAAAGTGGACGCCGATCGCGACACACCACACAATGTAGTACTTCCAGGCGATGGCCTCCATGGCGACGGGGTTGGCAAAGGCGTTGTAGACTCCCGCGAGGTTTCCTGTGAGCTGGTAGAGCATGGAGGCCTTGGCGCGGAGGGAGTAGGGCGTCACCTCCATGATGTACGTTGCGCCGATGGGCGAGCAGGCGTGATACCAGAACTGGAAAACGAAAATCATGGCCAGCACGGCGCCCGCGTACCCAATGTGCCGGAAGCCCGTCTCCTGGTTGACCGCCGAGCAGGCCGTCCAAATGACGTACGACACGCCCATTCCCGCCATGCCGATAAGGAACAGCTTCCTGCGGCCCGCTCTGTCGACCAGTGCCGCGAAGGCGATAGCCGAGAGGAAGCCCCATATCTGCAGGCCGCCGTTGATGATGAGCTGCGTCTTGGGGTCCGTGACGTTGATCGTGTTGAGCACCTTGGAGAGGTAGTACGAGGCCAGGGCGTTGCCGGACCACTGGAGCATGGCGGGAATGTACAGCGCCAGGAAGAAGCGGTGCCAGTTGCCCTTGGAGGAGACGTACTCTACCCACCGGGAGGCGTTCTGAATCTTTTCCATCTCGAGGGTCGCGGTGATCTCGGCCATTTCGAAGCGCGCGAGCCGCGAATCGGGGTCTCCGTAGCCGTGCCACTTGACTAAGACAGCCCTGGCCTCTTCGTAGCGTCCCTTGTAGATGAGCCACCTGGGCGACTCGGGCGCAAAGAAACTCAAGAGACCCTGCGCGATGGAGAATGTTGCCTGGAGGAGACTGGGGAGGCGCCACGCCCAGGAGCTCTCCATCTGGAATGTGCCGTACGTCACCCACGCCGCGATGAGAGCACCGAGAGGCCACGAGACCATCAGGAACGAGACGATCTTTCCGCGGTGGGTAGGGTATGCGACTTCGGACAGGAGGGGCGGCGAGGCGGTCGATACGATTCCGAGGCCGAAGCCGATGATAAAGCGCGAGGCGACGAACATGCCGTAGTTTGTCGCGACGGTTTGGATGACGGAACCGATGATGATGATGGCTGAGCCTCCAGCAATGGGCTTCCGGCGGCCGAACCAATCGCAGAGCTGCGACGAGATGAGGATCGAGATGAGGACACCGCCATTGGGGCCGAACGTCATGGCACCCAGGCGCGTGCCCTTTGGCTCTCCGAAGAACTCTTGCCACTGCGGAAGAGACTGCATGCCGTTGAGCATACTAGCGTCGAAACCAGTGGCCGTCTGGGTTAACAGACCGCACATGAGGAGGAGGTTGAGGCGCCAGAGGGTCCAGTCGCTGTACCACGGCTTGCGGTCGCGGGGGATGACGTCGTTGAGGCAGAGGCCCTGGAAGTCGTCGCTGCCCGTGGGCAGCGGGGCCTCTTCGGTGCTGGCCTTGGCCATCTTGGTTGTCATGTCGATGCTTGGCTCGGTGTGTGCCGATCATGGGAGGAGTTACGTCGCGGGGTGGTGCTGACACGGGCGTCCCTTTATAACCACAACATAGACGGACGGCCGTGGGTATAGGAGCGTGACACATCGGCAATCGGTAGATTAGACGGTTCGACGCGGGGAAAGACATCCCCGTGGGGAGGCGGGTAACCTAAATTAGGAGTGTGCGTCGTGGAGATCCTCACTGGATGTCACCCTACGTCGATCCCCACTCCGTCCCGCGCCCCTGGCTCGCGTGTCCGGGCGATTCCCCGGGTGTCTAGTCGCCGACGCCCCGATGCCCGCTTGGCGGCCTAATTGCCGGTTCGGAGCTTAATCGCGCCACCGCGGTCGCAGTTGTGACGTACTGTAGCTCCGATGCAACAGTGCCCTTCGGGACGACTGATTCTGGCCACGTCTCCCCACCCTCCATGTCCCTGGTGGCCCATGTTCTCTGGTTGAAGAAGAGGGACCTTGTCACGCCACGCGCTATCCTACTTACTGTCATCGGCCTTCGTCTGCCGATGGAGCTGCGTCAGCGATCTCTGAAGTGAAGCAATTCTTCTGCGGGGCATATGTGTGAGCACGGCTCGAACATGACCTTGAATCGAGAAAGGGTAGTCCTCTACCACCCGACATAAGGGAGTGTGACCCTTTGTCGGCTACTCGGTACCTCAAATCCGCCGGCGCAACGGGGTTAAGCTTCACAGTGACTGACGCCGATCATTGCCACGGGTGTCTCAGGTCCCCCGCAACATTGTACCGGTATTGGCGACCTGCGGCCAATTACAAGTGCGAGCCGGACAAGGATTAAAGCGCGCGAATGACCAGCCTATGCCTTGGCTGCAGGACTCCGCTCGCGGGCGCCGGGCTAATTGACCCCGGAACCCTTCATGTGCACAGAAAGGATCCATCGGGCGTTGAACCACTGTCATTCGCAGTAACTCACTGGCTGGAGCGTGGACGACTGAAGATACACCGAGCTCGGAGAGCCTACTTTGAAGATTCCAACGTGGGCTTTGTGCCAACGCTCGAGTCGAGTGCAAAATAATGATGTTCTCTCGGCGTGATGTGTGCCACATGTATTAAGTGCTGACTTGTGACTATGTGGTCACAGTAAAGTAAAAAGTGTAGTTCATGAAACGACAATGGATTGTTCAAAGCAAAGGCATCTCTTCGTCCGTACGTATTATCCTCTATCTTAGAGTAGTCCCATCTTCAGCAGCCTATTCCCGAACTCGATCAGATAATAGTCCCCGTACACAAGCCCATGGTCCCAGTATCGCTTGTGGTCCTTTGCATTATAATTCGCCGTCGCATTCTTCAAGATGGCATCGAATCGCGACCCCGACTCCACCTCCTCCGTCGAGATCCCGTCGCCCTTTACCACCGTCCGCGTCTTCTCCGGGGCCAGTGAAAAGTCGAGTGTATCCTTGACAACAAGTATGGCCAGGTCTCGGAACCTCTTGGCCTCTCCATCGCGGCCAAGTCCCAATAGCGCTTGGGACATGATGAGCATTCCGTTCGCGGCGATGATGCCCGCAGACGAGTCTCGCAGCGGGTTGCTTTCGTCCAGAATCGGTGCGTCAAAGTCCCATAGCGGGACGTAACGGCCCATCTTGCGGTTCTCCCCGGGTACCTCCGTCTCTACACACGAAGGGGACGTCTCTAGGCGCAGGATAAAGTACTCCGCTAGCGCAATCGCCGTGTCTAGGAACTCCTCGTCCGCAGTCCACATGTACGTCTGCGCGTACCCCAGGATTCCCCACGCCTGGCCCCGTGGCCACGTGGAGTCAACGTGGTATCCCTGCCCCGTGCGGCGCTCCTTGATGGAGCCCGTCTTGGGGTCAAAGTTGATGACGTGGATAGTGCTGTAGAGCTTCTTGTTTCCGCGGGGATCCTTCTCGGGGCGTAGGTTGGACTTGATGAGCGTCTTGGCGTGGGTCGTCGCCGCGTTCCGCAGTTCCGTCTCCCCGGTACAGGCCGCCGCGTAGAAGAGTAGGTCTAGGTTGCACATCGAGTCGATGATGACGAGGAAGTCGTCCGTGGGGCTGGAGATGTCCACTCCCTGCTGCGACAGGATATCCCACGACCGGATCGCGCCAACAGTCTTGTTGTTTCGGGTGTGCAGTGACCTAGCGGCCGTGACTATGGCGTCTAGGGCCCGCTGGTCGTGAAGTACCTCCCACCGCACGCGCATGGATGGCTGGATCATGAAGGCCATGTCGTGTGTGTCTGTTCGATGGGCCATGGCGTGGATCGGCTCCGCCCACGAGTCCCCCAGTGAGAGCAGCTTTTTCCGTAGAAGGTCCTTCTTCTCACCTGGGACTGCCTGTGGAAACTTCACGAGCCTTTCAATCAGAGAGTAGATGCTCCCCGGGAAGAACCCGCAGGTCCAGAAGTCGGCTTCCCGCAGGATATACTGGCCATTTTCGTCGTCGGTCTGGGGTACATACTCCGGGTACGCCACCGGAGGATCCTAGGAGGAAGTTAGCATTTGCGAACCCGTAACTTTGTCGTTCTTGGCGCACTCACATTGTCGACAAGGCCGTTGACGCCCGTCTTGACTATCTTGGCTGCAATGTTGTCTTCGAATAGTGGCGACATCGAGTCCCGTATAGGTGTCGTTGAGCAAGTCGCCGCTATCGTCGCCTCCCCGGCCGAGTTTTGGGTCGTCTGTTGGTCGCTGAAGGCCGCGAGACCCTTGTGAATGTCGGGTGTAAGATCTGCGTGAGGTGCCATTCTGAAGACTTTCGTGCGGAAGTCGAGCGTATTCAGACCAGGGGAACGGCCAAAAACATCCTTGGAATGTCAAGATATTGCCTCCATGCCGCCGGGCTCGAATGATATATACCGAGAACAAGTCTTGTATCATGAAGGCCGATTCCATCGTCATCCTGGTCGGCTTACATCCCGCCTCTTCCGGCGTGGATCTTCGGGCTAAGCCCGGCCGGCGATTGTGCCACTCTCCGAGCCGACGGATGTTACTCGAATTCATCCGCCGAGGGCGACCCCCACGTTTCCCCTCTTCCCCCAGCCAGAAGTGCGGGGTCAGCAAAGATGGCGCGCTCGGGCAAACATGTCGAGCATCGGGGAAGCGGGCGTACCTTCCCGGGCAATGTAGAAACGCCGAATACATATATCCATCTGTCGACCATTTCCGCCCCCGAAAAAAGTACTAGACTCCTCAGGGAACGGAGAAAGGATTTCCGGACGGAGAAAAGACAAGAAGAGATCAATTGACTCAGGTCAACGTGATATTAACCATGCTAGAAATCTCTGTTTCATACACTAGACGTCCCCGGTGTTACTGACGCCGGCCATCACGGGAACTCGCAAGTTGGAGCCTAGGATTTAGTCTTGCGAACCCAACTCCTTTGGCAAAAAAATGTCGCCGTAAGTAGCCAAGCCCCTTGATGTCCCGGTGCTTACGGCCGAGAGTCGTTGGGGAACCGTCTCTCGAGTCCCTTTCACCGAGGGACACCCAGGTTCCAGGGTAGCTTCCCCATCCCCCACAGGCAGTGTTATCGGGGGCATATACGAGGTGGTGTCACTACGAAGTCGATCCAGTGAAACCAGGACGCCTTCCCTGCAAGTGCCGCGTTGGCCATTCACTGCAACACACGATCGATCTGCTACCGCGGGTAGATTAAGTGGGCTGATGAACCGACCCAATAACACAGAACGTCGGCGAGTGACATATCAGTGCTTTTTGGATCATCATGTGGCCATCTGCCCAGGGTTCTTAGCCAAACCGCCATGGTCAGACCACATGCAAGCGTCAGAGATAAGAAGGTGGATCTCCAACGTCTCCGCGCCAGACGAGCCATGCTCATTAGTGGAGAGGAATTCGCCCGTCTTGACCTCCGCAGATCCCTGTACCTCTGGTGCGCCGAGCCAGTGACCCCACGGGGAAGGTCCCCATCGGCCTCATAGGGACCCCACCACTCAAAGTCGCTCAAGCCTCCTCCCCATGTGTTTCTTGCCTCCTTATCGTGGTTTTTGTGCGAGGAGATGGGCGATTTTGGATTTGTAATTGGCGACCACCCATGCTGTGAGGCCAAGGATGCGAGGGCTTGGACCTGCAAGACGTGCGCCTCGTCCCCGTTTTTTTTCGTGCTGCTCCGCGTGCGGGGGATCGCCGTATCGCCGTATCGTCGAATACCTAGAATGGAAGCCGATCCTCACTATAAATATCAACATTTGCGAATCTGTATCATGATTCCCGTCCCGGACAGCTTGTGATTATATTCCTTCCTCTCTTACCCGAGTAAGGGACAGGAAGCAACTCCCTAACCCCTTCCCACTTCTTCCCTGTTCCAACATATCCAACAGCGCCCTGCTGCACTAGCCGCCATGACGTCCTTCCTGCAAAAGGTGGTGAGGAATGAGGCGATGAAGCAGGATCCCCCCGAGATCTACGGATGGAGGGCCTATGCTCTCGCCTGTTCTGTAAGCTCCTCCCCATCACCACAAGAAAGCCCGATTTGTGGCTACCCGCTAATACCAGTCCTAGGCCTGCTTCGGCGGTCTCATCTTCGGTATTGACACGGGAGTTATTGGAGGCGTCCTCCGCATGCCCGAGTTCATGGAGTAAGCCCCGTCTCCCCCTCGCCCTGCATCATCGTACCCCCACGCGGCCGCTGACGAAAGTAGGCTATACCAGCTCACGGACGAGTACGCCAGCGCCATCGAAAGAGCCAACCTCAGCGCCAACATCGTGAGCGTCCTGCAGGCCGGGTGTTTCCTCGGCGCCCTTCTCGCCGCAACGGCCGCCGATCGGTTTGGACGGAGGCCCGTCCTCATCTGGGGGGCTGGTGCGATCAGCGTCATCGGTGTTATTCTTCAAGCTGCCGCTTCGGGTCATCTGGCGCCCATGTACATTGGCAGGTACGGGTATCCTGTTTCCTAATTATTAGTTTGGCTCCCCGTGTTGACAGGCTTATGCGCCCAGGTTCATCAGCGGTTTTGGCACTGGCTTCGCCTCCATGGTCAACCCTCTATACGTCGCTGAGAACGCCCCTCGAGCTATCCGCGGTGGCCTCACTGGCATCTATCAGCTCTTCATCGTCTTTGGCATCTTCCTGGCATACTGGATCAACTACGGCTGCATCCAACACATCACCGGGACCGCGCGGTACATGATCCCCCTCGCCATCCAGGGCCTTCCCCCCTTGCTCCTCATGGGATCAATGGCGCTGTGCAACGAGAGCCCCCGCCACCTCGCCAAGCAGGACAAGTGGGAGGAAGCCAGGGCCGTACTATCCAAGATTCGCGCCCTCCCCTCGGACCACCCGTACGTCGCCAATGAGTTCAACGACATCAGGACGGCCATCGAGGAGGAGAACGCCATTCTCAACGGGGCGAGCTGGAAGACCCTTCAGAAGGAAATGTGGCTCGTCCCCGCGAACCGCAAGCGCGTTCTAATCTCGATAGGCCTGATGATCGGACAGCAGATGACGGGTAAGCCCAAGGCCTGAAATCATCTTGAATCAATGGAAACAAGCTGACCTAGGTCCCTAGGTACCAACGCCATCAACTACTACGCTCCCCAGATCTTCGCCAGCCTCGGCGTCACGGGTGAGTCCAACGAGCTCTTTGCCACGGGCATCTACGGCCTCGTGAAGCTCATCGCCGTCGCCGTATTCGTCGTATTCGTCGCCGACTCGCTCGGCCGCCGCCGCTCCCTAATGTTCGCGGGCGTGGGACAGGGATGCGCCATGCTCTACATTGGCATCTTCGTCCGCATCGTGCAACCAGGCGAGGGCGAGACCGTCTCGGCCGCGGGGTACGTCGCGCTGGTCTGTGTGTTCCTGTTTGCGTGCATCTACCAGTTTGGCTGGGGGCCGGTGTGCTGGATCTACGTGTCTGAGATTGCGACGGCAAGGCTGCGTGCTACGAACGTGTCGTTTGCCGCTGCGACGCAGTGGCTTTTCAATTTTGTTGTTAGTCGCGCTGTGCCGCCTATGCTGGAGGAGATGGGCGTTGGTGGGTTTGGAGCGTACATCTTCTTTGCGTGCTTCTGTTTCACCATGGCCGTCGGTGTTTGGCTCTTCGTGCCGGAGACGAAGGGACTGAGCCTGGAGACCATGGATGAGCTGTTTGGTCATACGACTGCGTTGGACACCAAGAAGGATGTCGAGGCTGCTTCTGTGCAGCACGTGTCTCGCAGGGACTGAGTTGGGCGACAGAGCCAGACGTAGGAATAGGGGAAGAATGTTCGGTCCGCGGAGGTAAAGGTCACTAGAAGGCGCCTTGGTAATATACCTTTGCTCCTCGGGCGCCAGTAGTTTGCAAATAGGGATTAAAAGGAAAGCTCATGGCCAATTGAAACCCGAGCTTCGCTTAAGAAGTCTACATGCACGAGTGCTGCGTAAACAGACGTCCGGGGTAGCGTCGGTTGCATAGTCCGCCAGCTGGCATGGGGATGAGAGTCCAGGACCTAGGATTGCGGGGAAGTGGGGAAAGATGTCGGCATTAATCCTCGGCATGCTCAGTACGACATCAAATGCGGCTAGGGCTGGATTCTCTTTTGGCTTAGCTCGAGTGCGCGACGAGAGTCCCGCTTCACTCCGTCGTGGCCTCTTTGCCACCTCCACCTATGGCATACAACTAGCACCAAAACTCGAGGATGCACACCGAAAGACTCACCGACAGCCAGCGGCGCCGCTGCAGTAGAGCATTCACCACCTGGAAGCGCCGCGAAGAGCGCTGCGACGCCACCCAGCCGTGCGGGCGCTGCGTCGAGCCGGGGGTATGCCGTCAGTGCGGCTATAACGTTACGGTAGAGCATCAGGCGTCTCATCGCGTGTCACGCCGTCCTGAGTCTCGCCCTACGCGCGCAAAGACAGCCGCGCCTGGGAGCTCAAGCGCGCGATTCATTGACGCCGGATCATACAGGTCTGGTCTGGTCAAGGCCCTGCTTACACCAGGTGTGTCGGATACTGGCTACCCGTTCCTGCAAAACTAGTCTTGTAGTACTGCTTTGAAACACTTTGTCGGTTGGCTTGAAATGGCTACAGACCCGCGCCCTCCCGATGACGGGGTTACGTTACATATTCGCCAAGCCAACTTGCGATCGACCCTCTCGGGCTACTGGCGGGAAAGCAATGACCAAGCATTTAAGTCCTTACACAACCAAGACAGCGGGACTGGAAAGAGAAGGATATACGTCCTATTCACACAAGGCTTTCTTCCGGTTTACGTTTACACGTAAATGGGTTTCGTAGAGTTTCTAGCCTGAATTTGATAGCGCAGATTGCAAGAAGGCCACGCGGCGCAAGACATTGTGTATACACGAAAATACACCTAAGCCTACGCCAACGTATTCCTCGACACCGCCCATGGGCCGCTTCCTCTCATGTACCCGGCAATCGAACGAAGGCTTTTCAAATCACCGATTCACTGTCACGCACTCTCCATCAGGAGACACCAGTTTAACCGTAAATTTGCGGATCAGCTGCGGTATTGCCTGGGACAGCTCAAGTAGCCTGGTATTCTTGCCGATGCATGTCCAAGCGCCAGCACTAAACTAGGTTAAAACGCCATGGTTACCATCGTGTATCTTTAAGGGAACGGTGTTCTTTTGGAGACTTACTGCCAAGAAACCCTGGTCTAACTTTGACCGTTCTGCGGGATCGGGTAGCCACCTCTCTGGCCTGAATTCGGAAGCGTCCTCCCTGAAGAGTTCCTTGTGTTGATGGATAACCCACGGGTTGATGCCGACCTCGGCCTGGGAAACGATACTGTCTCAGTGAGACGACCAGGAATTTAGGTACGGGGTCTGGGACGAGGCACGAAAGCGTATCGTATCGCCCAAAGCAGACCCTTTGTGGTATCCTCGTGACTATGTCGATGACGGGCTTTTTTTCTTTGTGGTAGACATTGAGTCGAGAAAGTTTGGATGACCGATCGCCACTTACATTCCAAGTGAAAACTTACATAGAAGAGCCTGTAAACTGGCTTGCCCGCATCTTCATCGGGCGGGTCCTTACCCTCGAAGCTGCTCCACACAATTAGGTCCAGTCCCTTCGGATGCCGTCACCCGGTGCGCTATGGGATCCGAAAAGCAGGCAAGGGGGGCCGGCATCGCTTTCCTATGGACAATGCCTTGGCCTCGGACGCCGACATTTACATGCCATCTACGGCGCACCACTTTAACGACACCTAATAAACCCCAAATTCTCGTCAAGCCGGATACTGGTGAGATGGCCGGCCGTAAGTTCGAGCTCATATGATCGGGAGAGAGCTCACCTCGTCGTCAACCTCAACGCACTGCCTACTCCACTTCTTCCTGACCCTTTGCTCGAGGGACGGTACGTTTCACCTTCGTAAACATTTCTCTTGGGGGGAAGAATAATCAACGAATATGGAGATTTTGTAATCTACTCGTTGTACCTGATCTGATGATCTAGCTCGACCTCCTCATGATCTAAATATAAACCCCTTCCGGGTCGGCAGCCGCACATGCGAGAAGCGGAACCCCATTGTATTATCACGACCATTATAACGTATAGGAACACTAAAGAGCGCCCCGACGGCTTAGGGTGGCAGGCTTTGCGACACAGGATGGCTCGAACTTGCTACCAAGGTAAATGACGTAAGCACTGAACTGCCGGGGCGATGTTGCTTTTCATCCCCACCTTTGCGACCACGATACTCGCCGCTAATATAGACGCGACAGGGTAAAGCCGAGAAGGCGGGGAATGTTCACTATTATGGTAGAGCTTGCGGAGGTGCACCAATCGCACTTTTTTGCACAATTCCGAGATCAACGAATGAAACTGGCGTTAATTGGCATGCGATTTACCCGGCGTGTGGCGGGCTTCACGGATGCTACGCCAAGCCCGTCTGAGCGCGCGATCAACGTTCAGAAGCCTCGGCTACTGTCTGGTGGTGACGTATTGACCTGGAATCAACACTTAGTATTCCTAAACTATAAGATTTGATGAGTATTTATATATTCTGATACCTCATCCGAAAGGGCATGGTCCATCAATCTTCCAGGATGCCCAGTAAACTAGATCACTCGCCTCCGAAAATGAACCTCAAGTCGACTCTTCTCGCTCTTGCTGCCTCTGCGAGCTGTGCTGCAGCACAGTCCGGCTCCGGGCCCTATCCCGCCAACTACGCCACGGACCCAGGCCTTCCGGGCCACACCCTCTACTACCCGACTGACGTCCCAGACGGGGTCACCCTCCCCGTCCTCGTCTGGGGCAACGGTGCGTGCGCCGCCGACGGCCTCGCCTTTGTCAACTTCCTCAACGAGGTCTCCTCCCACGGCATATTCGTCATAGCCAGCGGCGAGCCCGGTGGCAGCGGACAAACGAACTCGGACATGATGGTCAATGCCATCGACTGGGTCACATCTGACGATACGCAGTCGTCCTACGGGTATCTTGAACCCTCAAGGATTGCCGTTGCGGGAATGAGCTGCGGTGGCCTCGAGGCGTACGACCTAGCGGGAGACGACAGAGTCAGCGTCCTCGGCATCTTCAATAGCGGGTTTATTTCGTCCGAGGATGCTCAGCGGGTAGCGCCGACGATTGAGAAGCCGATCTTTTACTTCCTTGGAGGACCAGAGGATATTGCATACGAGAATGTAAGGCAGAACCCCATGTTCCAACGTCTAGCCTTGGCCGCTTGTTGGAATGATTTGTAACGGCTATGCTAATGTGTGTTCTTGCGTGATAGGGCGAGCGAGACTACACGCTGCTCCCGGAGGGGACCCCCTCATGGAAGGGCAATTTCCCTGTCGGTCACGGTGGGACGTATGGCGACCCTGACGGCGGCGCATTCGGAGTTGCGGGGGGTAATTTCTTCCGGTGGGCACTTAGAGGGGACTCTGAGGCGGCTGAATGGTTTACCGGCGACGCGGCCGCATCCGAGGGCTGGGAGGTGGAGTCGAAGAGCCTTGACGACATCAGTGTTGAGCCTCTCTAAGGTAGTATGGGGGCCTGCACTCGATGACCTGGAATATGGGGGACTTCACGACGTGACATTCCACTAGGTGCTGGTTTTGTGTATATATGCGTCCCAATATTACGATTGATGCAGGTAGGGGGAACTCGACGTATAATTGATACTCTATGGTCAGGTAGAGAGTAACATCACATACTTAATCCACTTCTACGCCGTTCGTCTCCAATCATCCTGACTAGCTTTACCGAAGGATCAGATTTATACCCAACTATTGGCAGGATGGCGCCAAGCATCATGCTGCGCCATTGGCTGATAGACGTAGTCTATCAGGATTGGCTGAAGTCGTAGGTGAGCGTGCTGCGCACCGGAGCCTTGTCGCCCAAGCACGAGATATAATACCAAAGTCTCCTCTCCTTGGAAGGCTCTCTCTTTCGCCCGTTCACCCATTCGTTCTTTTTACTTGATAACAGATCTTTGCGGATTGTTAAGACCTGGTGTCCCCCGACAGAAACGCAGACTCCTCTATAGCGTCCAAGTATTGACGCACGTCCCTCGCGATGGCCGGTAAATCCCTCAACCCCAACGCCAATGCGGCGGAGTAACGACAGGGAAAAGCTGACCTTGACCCTCTCACCTTCCCAAGTCTGCGCCGCCCAAAACTGCCCCTATGAAACGGCTTCTCCCTACGGTGAAGCTCGGAGCTACTGCTGGGGCCACCTCTGCGGTTGGGTCGGATGCAACGGCGCCAAGGACGGCAACAATGGTACACAATACTGCAGTTATCACGTCTGCGGCGACTTGTATTGCGCGAACGGGAAGTCGACTGATGCGAATAACTATCTCCTGCCATATTGCGAGATACACACTTGTAGCGATGGAGACTGTTCGAACTGGAAGTTTCATTCGGAGGATTGGTGCCAGAGTTGCTCCGGATAAACGGTTTGGGTGTTTTTGGTAGCGGCCATGCGCACTATATCACGGTTAGAATGGGGGAGCTTCACGATGGCCTCAATGCTGTACCAGCCTCACTAGCGTCTCAATAGTCGTTTACCGTCCGCCCGTACGACGGCAGTCCGTTTCATAGCATGGAGCATGCAGGTGAGGCAGCACTCTAGGAAGCAAGTGACAACTTCGCCGAAACAGAAAGTTGGGAGCATGGGAGCGAAAGTAATAGACGCTTTGGTATTTTGGTCTCTGCCCAAAAAGAGTATTCTATGGAGCTGGGACGCACAATGATAGGGAGAAGGGGAGATGGCCAATATAACGTGAAGTGACAAAGCATTGCGTGATGGACACTGCAACGATGAATCAGAGGCCTTGTGGCTGCTTAGATAGTGCCCGTTAGAATTGGTGGATCTGATCACTCCTATACCCGAGCTGTTGTAGGATCCCTGGCTTCCCGCCAGGCCCGCGGCTCCCCAAGAGCGATGCCTCCATCGCCGGCGGCCCGCAAACAAAGACTTTCGTGTCGTTCTTTTCGCTACCGTCAAGAGCTTCCCTCAAGACCTCGTGTGTTATGTAGCCCTTCTTAAACGGCGAGTCCGGCGCTGGGTTACTGACTGTGTACATGATCTTCAGCCGGTCGGGGTGCTGTTCTTTGAACGCGTCTAGTTTGTCCTTCAGGAGTACGTCTTGGTCGCTATTTGCGCCAATGACAAGAGTCACTTTCGTCTTGTCGTCAGGGTCTCGGAAGATGCCCTGAAGTAACTGATATATGGGCGTGATGCCCGCTCCACCGGCAATGAGGGCAACGTGCGGGTGTTTGTTTGTATTCCACGGATACCCCCTGAGCGCGGCAACGAATCTGAGGGACTGGCCTGGCTCGAGGGAGTGCAGGTACGTGCTTGCCTTGCCGTCGGGGTAACGCTTTACCATCAAGTCCAGGTGCCCTGCCTCATCTGCGATTTGCGTTAATTAGACAAAATTAAACGAGGAGGAATCGTGCTTTATTCATACCTAGGCTACTGACTGGTGTATATGGCCTTATTATCGGGAACCAGCCGCCTTTTGGCCAGGACATTGTCAACAGAGAAGCTATGAAGTGCACATCAGTAATTGAGCACACTAGTAGATACCAAGTCGCATACATGTGAGAGAAAGGCCACTAACAGCATCCGGATCTGGATACTCGAACCGGAGCAGCTTAACATTGTGATTGAGGTTCTCGGAGCTCGTCAGCCGCAAAGACACCATAGCTGGGCCCGCTCCAAAGACCTTTTTGAGTGGGCCTGGTCGGGACATGTTTGGCGATGCATCCGTAGTTTCGGATGTTTCCAGGAAAACGGGCTTGCGAGTGACGGTCCACGCGGTCGAACCGAGGATAACCACTGCTAACGGTCCTCGTAGTGACTTATATGTCGCCATTTGACTATGAGGAGAAGAGTAAAGCTTGAGACGCGAAGAAAAGTAGAGTAGGCGTGCGAAAGGGGACGCAAAGACGTAAATACGAGATTGACGTTGTACACCGTCGGCGTTTATTCTCCGATCTCCGATGGTGTTTCACGGCTGCGGCTGCGTTGGGTTGGGGCATCCGCTAGGATTTGTCGGGGCGGCCGATCGGTGAAATTTCGCCGCCATCCGATAGCGTTCCTCCCTTGCTGTTACGTTTGACGCGTCAATACGAGGGGTTTCGCGTGATTTGTCAAACCGTGCAGCAATCCTTCGGCCCCAAGTGGGCTGATCCTGATCTCATTTTCAATAGTGTGTAAAATTTGTGGCACATTAGTTGTTCGGGTGACTTGGAAAAAAGGACTTGCCGACGCATGCTGTAAAGAGGGGGTGTGTCTCAATTCTTGGGAAAGTATCAGATAGCGTAGTTCGAAGATCACTGGTCCTTAACAACGGTCCTGTTCACCACCTCCGCGAGTCCGGGCTCTGGACAACGGACTATGTGCGAGGTGCTGCTGAAGCTGAAACTGCATTGCTCTCGCTAAAACGCAGGTACAGTTGTAAGAAGGCCAGCTTATCTTCAGTCTACGTGGCACGGCTGTAGAACTTCATGATAACGATTTCATGTGGTGTTATATGACACGAAAAGGCGAGCAACAGTGGCTCGATATCACTATCCATTTAGTAGCCGGATGCACGTACATCTTCGACCATGTAGTGCATTTCTAAGAAGTCGTTATCTTGATGGCGGCATCTGCCGCTGCGTCGTTTGTAGTCCACTGGTTCTCATTTTTATAATGAACCTGCAATCATAAACTACTTTATAGGTAAATAATGACAATGGCAGCAACTTATCGTGCATCTAATGCGAGCCAAAGATTGTTATAATGTATCTTCATGATTCATTCGGCGTTATATTACTTGTAACCTGCCACTGGACGATGGCTTCGTCCTCTTTTGGCTTACCCCTTAATTAGAACCTCAATGGGTCAACATACCGCGCGCCTCTCATGGGCGGTATTTGCAAGCCGGATTCTCGAGGTGTGTCATCCAAGAAATACTCTTCCCGAGCGCACACTCTACCTTCACTATTCCGCGTCAAGAAGTGGATTTGTCTCCTATATCGTGTCCTGCCATCCTGATCGCGGAAAACATCCAACTCGTGGTTGACGGGGACTGCAAAGATGCGCTTTCCCTCAGGTGGCATCCGTTCAAGTACACTTGAGTGGGATTCGTTGCCACCATGTCCAAGTGCTTCCTCATAGTCGTCTAGGGAGATGTCATGCTCGAGCTCGATGATTCGTCGACCGACTCGATAAAGTGTACCAACGTCAAGCAGGCCTTCCTTGTCCGGACCAGCATGCGCTACACATGCCAGAATTCTAAGTCGTGTCTTGAGACATCGGCACCTGAAGACGGAAAAGGACAGTAGAGGTAATACGCTCATCTCGAAAGCGAAGCTAGAGCACAGCGGATTCTGCTGTGTCTCTGCCGTGGTCCAAAGCCGTGAAGCGTCCCCAGCCAAATCCGCTATGGAACGGAAGGTGTCAAGGTGTTGGTCGAACCAGGTCTCTGTGTGACCTTGGGGAGTGCCGAGGTGTATTCCTGCCACTTCGCGCTTGACACGCATGCTGCATATAGCATACCTATCCAATGTCGCGGAGAGGGAAACCTGGGTCTCGAACTTGGCAATTCGGGCGTCCCACTCATCCAGCTGTGCCGATAGAGAGTGCCGCCTCTGGGTGCTGCATCTATCGACTACGCTATACATTGTTTGCGATACCAAGTCATCAATAGCGGCCTGGGCATCTGAGATACCAGAAAACGCAGTGGATATCGGGGCGTGAAACCTCTTTAGTCGTGGTAAAAGATTCCTGTGCCTAGCGCCGTCAAAGAACAAGGGAATGATACTGAGACGGCGAAATACAGGCACGAGGTGATCGTGTACCCACGCGGGACAATTAGAGTCATTGAGGATGAGTATCCCGTACCGGACGTGCTGGAGGGCTGCGTCGATATCGCCCTGGAGATACTCAATGCAGACGAACAGCACACAGAGCAATAATATCAGCTGCTCGTTGCCTGCGGTCTTGGCCCGCCTGACTGCCTGGTTGTAGTGTCCGATGGCGAAACTGCTGCCACATATCTGGCGCGTGATCCTGGATCCCCGCGAAAAGTCCTCGTAGAGAGAGCTGATTGCCAGGATGGTGTGGCGCACTGTCGGCTCGAAGTGGCCGAACTGCATGACCAGGTGCGTCCAGAAGTATGCGTCTGTTGACCCTCCTAGCACCGGGCCGGCTATCTCGGTGAAGAATTGAAATGTCCTTCCTTCCCTCGGGCTGCGAGCGGCTAGTTGGTTCGGGCGGTACCATGTCAGGCTCTGGTAGGGTGCGGCGACGCATTCGTAGCCCCCGCATGCGCGGTTTGAGGAGGTGCAGCGTCTACATTCTGGTTTGGCCTCGTCACATTTTACTTTGCGGCGCCTAGAAGGACAGACCGTAAGTACTGATACCCAAGGACTGAATGTCAAGTGCTACCGTAGGACATACTTGCAGGTCCGGCAACCGGTCCTCACATGTTGACGGGGAGTCAACTGAGGTCGAGGCATTTCCCTATCGCCAACGCCCTTTTCGGCCGTCCAGGGCTGGTGTGGGGCTGTTCCGAGCCGATGAATGATGTCGGATCTCTCCAAAGGCGGATGCGAGATCAAAAGCCAAGATATACTTGTGATGACGCCCAGCGACCTTCACATTTGTAATCGGTGTTTCAAGGTGGGTGTCCATACAATCGGAACAAACGTGGCCGCCAGTTTTCCTAGCGCGAGGCTTTTCGTCGCATGGCCACAGTTCCGCCAGGCCGATGCTAGGCACAGGCAGATCTCCGACCTGACGCCAACGCGTTATTAGCCACATCAGCTTCCCTTTGCTATGACCGGTACCGGCGACTCCACTATTGCAGTTTAGGCTCACCCCGTCCCCAGCCCTATCCTACGGCCAAGGGGCCGTCAATACAGGTACTCCGAATTTAAACCGCCGAGTATAGACCGACATATCAGAATCGCGCTTATGCCAAGGGGAGAGGCTAAGTGACTTGCGTGTTACTCGTGCGAGAGTCGTGGTGACAGAGGCCGTGAGGTCGTGGACCAAGTGTAACTCTCCGGTGGTAGCGTCACAGTATGCCGATCCCTGGAATGGAAGTGGGGCTGTTCCGAGCTTGGTCCGTGCTCGTTGGGTCGGACAGTTCAGTGGCTTTCCTCCGATTCCGGCTCCTCAAGGGAACTGCTGTTACTCCTCTTCCACACTTCTCGAGGATTGTTTTGCTATATACCTGTGTAAGCTAAAGCAGTGCCTTAGTCACATATGCCCGGGCCGCGGATAGCATGTGAGTGTACTTAAACCAACCCAAAGGCGCGGAGCCTTCCCACAGTGCGTTTGCATAGCAGTTTAATGCGCCGTCGCCACATGGTCCTCGCGATCGGTCGCCCCGGTGTTCTCCCCTGCGGTGGTTAAGACCCACCAGCCGGGCGTCAGAGGTAAATTGCACGTTTAGAATGCCGCGTAGTATCCCGCCGCCCTGTCCAAGTTATGGGCTCCACACATCCGGCTATTACGCCCAAGGCTCGACTTCGCCCCGTCAGGTAACCTTGCCATTATGCGGGTCTGTCCCGAAGACGCGTATAGCCATTGAATATCATCAAGTGCTTGACATGCTCAATATTTATAAACGGGCCACCTAGAGATGCAATCGAATAGTATTTGGTTACTCAATCCGTCCAGTCCTTGAGAGTGCCGGTCTCTTTGTACATAGCAAGTCGTCCTCGGTCTTTATCCACGACACTTCCTCCTCGCCAACACGCGATCAGGGAGTCCAGCATGTCGTTTGGGTCATGTCTCCTCACCCTTGCCGCTTCCGCGGCGGTGGCGCAAGCAGCCTCCCTGAGCGACATTTGTTCGGAGACCTTCGCAAAGTCCGCCCTGCCGGCCGATGGCTCTATACAAGGCCTCACCCTGGACCCGTCTTCGGTCGAAACAACACTCGTATCAGACGCCACCTTTGAGTCTGAGTGGTACCCAACTGCCACAGCCGATTACTGCAACCTCACCTTCGCATACTCGCATGATGGCATCCAGGATGACGTCGTTCACGTCTCGTACTGGCTTCCTGCTCCTGACAAGTTCAAGAACCGCTACGTTTCTACCGGCGGCGGCGGTCTCGCCATAAACTTTGGAAACCAGTACAGCCCCTCGGGCCTGATCGTCGGCGCCGTATCTGGAATCACCGATGGAGGGCTTGGGTCGTTCGACACGCAGTGGAACAAAGTGTTCCTTCTCGCCAACGGCACCATCAACTGGCAGTCTGTGTACATGTTTGGCTACCAGGCCCACCGCGAGCTTGCACTGCTCGGGAAGGAGCTGGCGCGCAACATTTACGACGTGCCGAAGGATTCCAAGGTTTACTCGTACTACCAGGGCTGTTCTGAGGGCGGTCGCGAGGGATGGAGCCAGGTGCAACGTTTCGCGGACCAGTTCGACGGCGCGGCCATCGGAGCCCCTGCCTTCCGATACGGGCAGCAGCAGGTCAACCACTTGTTTGGCAACGTTATCGAGAAGACCTTGGTCTACTACCCTCCGTCCTGTGAGTTGGACAGGATCCTGAATCTGACCATCACCGCCTGCGACGGCTTGGACGGGAGAAAGGATGGTATCGTGTCGCGATCGGACCTGTGCAAGTTGCAATTCGACCTTGATGACACGATTGGGACACCATACTCTTGCGAAGCATCTGAGGCAACCGGTCTTCCTGGTAGTCTGCGGGCTCGTCAGTTCCCCCAAGCCAGTACGCCGGCCCAGGAGGGTGAAATCACTGCAGAGGCCGTCGAGGTAGTTAAGACCTTCCTCGACGGGCTTCACGACTCCGAGGGGCGTCGTGTCTACCTCAACTACCAGCCCGGGTCATCCTACTCTGACGCCTCTGCCTCGTACAACGAGGATACCGACACCTGGGAGCTGAGTATTAGCTCGCTTGGCGGCGAGTGGGTGTCCCGCTACCTCCAACTCCAGGACGCCAGCACCCTGACTAGCCTTGACAACGTCACGTACGACACGCTGAAGGAGTGGATGATGTACGGCATGAACAAGTACGCCGACTCCCTCCAGACTACGCATCCCGACCTTGGCGACTTCAAAGTCGCGGGAGGCAAGGTCATCCACGTTCACGGCGAGTCGGATGACTCGATCCCCGCCGGCTCGTCTGTGCACTACTACGACTCCGTCCGCAGCGTCATGTTCCCGGACATGAGCTACAACGAGAGTGTTTCCGCCCTCGACGACTTCTACCGGCTATTTCTCGTCCCGGGTGGAGCTCACTGTGGAAGCAACCCCAACCAGCCTGGCGGCGGTTGGCCGCAGACGACCCTGCAGACGGTCATCGATTGGGTCGAGAACGAGGTCGCGCCGGAGACGCTAAGTGGGACGGATAAGATTGACACCATCTGCCGTTGGCCTCTGCGCCCGCTTTGGTCTAACAATGGGGCCTTTTTCGACTGCGTTTACGAGCAGCAGTCGATCGACAGTTGGACGTACGACTTTGATGCGTACGCGATGCCCCTGTACTAGTGTGTTCCTAAGGTATACACATTCGGATGTATTCTAGATGTCAGTTACACTAGTACTGCTTGTATGATCATGGACTGGTAACGGACTATTAATTGGCTACCCTTTTCTCCACTGTTTCCCCTCCCAATGTCGTCTGTTCCCTGGGACGATTCTCAGATCCGCTCATCGCGCGCCTTGTAGTGGGTCCATGGCGTCTAAAGTCCGATTGCGTACCTCCTGTCCCCGGGCGGTATACGGATATAAGAATATTAACCCCGACTAGGGCCACAGAGGCATAGCCCCTCCAGACCCAGCTTGCATCATAACGATGTATGCACCCCAGCGCTTGATAAAGTCCCTATCTTGTACTGTCCAAAATACGTCACTTTTCTGCGACCGGCTTACGCGCTAGTTGTGGCGCAACTCAATCATTGGTTATGCGGTGGAGGATCAGTTGTTGCTAACCCCATCTTGATCATGAACAACATTAGAAGCAGACAGCCGTGTCATACAGTTGCAGAGACAACCGAACCCAAAGCCGCCCTTTGGGGATGTGGAGTGATATTCACCGTCTACGAGTGTATAAACCTTTTACCCCGGCTCACTTTACGTCCATTGACTCAGCAGAAAAGAGGCATTCCCGACGTTGACGACCACCTAGGCAACCAGTTTATTCATACACACGACAAAATGTCCAATATCTTTGCGCCGGCGCCCGAGCCTGCAACGGAGCTGGGCCGCTACCGTGTCCTATCCAACACCGCCGGGGTACGGGTATCGCCCTTGGCCCTTGGAGCGATGTCCCTCGGACAGGCTTGGTCCGACTACATGGGATCCATGACGAAGGAGCAATCCTTCAAGCTCCTTGATGCGTTTTACGACGCCGGTGGCAACTTTATCGACACGGCGAACAATTACCAGGCTGAGGAGTCCGAGAGCTACATTGGTGAATGGATGAAGACCCGGAACAACCGGGACATCATGTTCATCGCTACCAAATTCACGACGGAGTATCGCGGGTGGGAGCTCCCAAAGGGAAAAGTGGTCAACTACTGCGGCAACCACAAGAAGTCGATGCACCTCTCTGTTCGCGACTCGCTGAGGAAACTGGGTACGGACTACATCGACCTGCTCTACGTCCACTGGTGGGACTGGACGACTTCGATTGAAGAGCTCATGGATTCGCTGCATATCCTCGTGGAACAGGGCAAGGTTCTGTATCTCGGCGTGTCCGATACTCCCGCGTGGGTTGTCTCCGCCGCCAACACCTATGCCAAGGCCCACGGAAAGACGCCCTTCTCTGTGTACCAAGGACGCTGGAACGTCATGATGCGGGACTTCGAGCGGGACATCATCCCCATGGCGCGCCAGTTTGGCATGGCCCTTTGCCCGTGGGATGTTATTGGAGGTGGCAGGTTCCAGACCAAGAAGCAGGTAGAGGAGCGGAAGAAGGCGGGCGAGGGCCTGCGGAGTATCATTGGTGGGGAACAGACGGAGGATGAGCGCAAAGTCAGCGAGGCGCTCGAGGAGGTCGCGGGGGAGCACGGGAAGGCGAGCATTCAGCAGATCGCGCTGGCCTACGTCTTGCACAAGGCGGGGAATGTCTTCCCCATGATTGGCGGTCGCAAGGTCGAGCATCTTCAGAGCAACATCGACGCCCTGAGCATCCGCCTCACCAAGGACCAGTTGAATCGCCTCGAGTCCGTCAAACCGTTTGATATCGGGTTCCCAATGAATTTTATTCGCGAGGACCCCAAGGAGACGGGCGTCACTCCACCATTAGTTGCGACGGCTGCGCCGATTGAGTGGCAGACGGGTCCTAAGCCAACCGCATAACGGGGCTAAGAAATCTTGATGCTCAAATAACGAACATTTTTCTTAGCACGAGTAGACCATTTAGATATGTAAATTTCATGATAAGATGTGCTTATAGTGGGAATGGGGGCACGCCACCTCAATGTCGCAGCGGGGCGAACGTCGGCCGACAGATCTCCCGATGCCGTCCGCGTGGGGAGTAGCGGCCCCGGATAGTCGCTGCAACCACGGCCGGCTGATCCCCGACGGCAGGTTTCCGCTTAATTATGGCATGTTAGTATTGCCTTCCCGGATCAGATTGGCTTCTACTTTCGGCATATTGCTTCACGGCTTTGGCTGGAAATGGAGCCGAGGCCCTAGAATGCTGTTATACCTTCGCTCCGCTGATACACCCTCGAGTGACATCGCGCCGCGGCGGCGAATAATTAGCCGCTCATTCTTCAAGCGAGCCATTGACTGTGGAGCTCTCCCCGCATTTTAGTATCAATTTCGGTCGGCAATATGCCGAGCGTGATTGCGGGGAGGAATGCGCTTGGGAACTATTTAACACTCAATCTGGGGCAGGTAAGCATGGGTTTCTTAGGCCGTCACTGTTCCGACTAATACCGAGATCTTCTCATCGCGACAATGTTGAGAAGCTGGATTCATGTGGGCGTTTCGGCCCTTGCCGCGTCTGGACTACTCTCGATTGCCTCATGTGAAGTCACCGTATCTCATCTGCGGACAACCAGTCTCGGGACGGATCCGGAAGGTAGCGAGCGACTCAATGGCTTGAGCTTTCAGCAGGATGCCCTCGTGAGCTTCAAGGGATGGTATGAACTCTCAAACCACTCAACCCCAAGATACAGCATGGGGTAGGAATTGCTGAGATAGAATAGGCAGTATGTGGCTTACTATAAATCTACCGGAACGTACAACCGCCAACACGTCGCCCTCGGGAGGCGGAATCTGAATAATGGAGGCACTCCGTCGGAGTGGGACATTTTCGAGTTCACAGACTATGTGCAACAAACACAGGACGAGCATAACACTATCTCCATGGGTATCTCGGGCGACGGCACTATCCACCTCAGCTACGATCACCATGATGTACCTCTCAACTACAGAGTCAGCAACGAGGGTGTCGCGTCCGATCCTGAATCGCACACGTGGGATGCGTCTCTATTTGGTACCACGCTGCATAATCTACCGGGTGCTGGAAGCGGCCCCTGGACGCCCGTCACGTACCCTCGCTTCGAACTCGTGGACGAAGGCCTACTTTTTGAGATGAGGATCGGAGCGTATGTTCACTCTAAGCCGACCATCAGAATGTCTCTTGACACTCCTTAACCGTTATAGTTCCGGCTCGGGAGATAGCTACATTTACCGATATGCCTCGGGGTCCTGGACCCAAGTCGGGCGCTACCTCGAGGGCGATGACAACAACGCGTACATAAATGGCATCGACTATGCAAACAAGACCCTCCACGCTACCTGGACGTGGCGCGAGACGCCCGACGTTGTAACAAATCACGACCTCGCATATGCCTACAGCGAGGACCTGGGCGCTACGTGGAAGAACAACGACGGCGAGGAGCTAGGGTCAACTATCGGGCCGGGGAGCTCCGGGATTCATGTCTTCGAGATACCTCAGAACAGCGGGATTCTGAACCAGGAGGGGCAGACGGTGGACAACTCTGGCCGTGTTCACGTGGTCAACCGGAAAATTGTCGACGGTACACTGACATGGCTGCACTACTGGCGATCCGAGGACGGGACTTGGACGCGGAACCCTGTCCAGCACTCACTCGGCCCACTCACGCAGACGGGACACAGGGGAAAGCTGGCTGCTCACCCCGTGACGGGCGACATTTTTGCCATCCTAGCGGCGAACAAAGGGGCTGATGTCGGCGTCTACGTTGCCACGAGGGCTTCAGGATATATGGACTGGACGGAGGCGTGGAAGGGTGGGGATTATGATGTTGAGCCGCTGTTTGATCGGCAGCTGTGGTTCGGAGAGGGGGGAGTCGAGCCCGGGACGGTGTTAAGTTTGTTTTTCAACACGCAGGGGGGGTACCCAAATAGAAAGATCACGGTTGTGGACTTGAAGGTACAGGTATAAGAGTCCGAGATGCTCGGTGTTCATACTTGGATTTGGGGACGGGTGAGACTTTGACAAGTCAGTCATTCAAGGCTCAGAAAGGCCTCGAAGCCGCCCGTCACGAGACGGAATCCGCATAACGTACCCCAGATCACTATAGGAGCTCCAAGTCTTGGTATTTCCGTTGATTCATGAATTGAAACTTTGGTGAGACTCGCGGGCGTAGCGAGATTATACATGATTGCAATGAACAAGCCTTATGGCGGGATTCCGCACGTTCGTCCAGACGCCTTCACGAAACTTGCATAGGCAAGTGGTGATGATGAAGTAGCAGTACTCGTCATTGGTGATCTGCTAGCATGGGCGTACATAAACAACATTGTCATTCCTCCACACTCAATTTCGGAATCCCGGCTCGGGACTCGCATCCAGCTCGAAGACGAGGCGGGTCGTGCCGCTCGGGAGATGGAAGCCGAAAGGGGGTGTGGGGGAAATGTTGAAGCGGACTTGGCACTACATCGCCTTGCTGATAGCTGCCTAAGCCCGCGAGTCTTGTAATTGAGTTAGTTGAGCTTTTGCAGAGAAGAACAGCGGGTTATCAATTCTAGCATTGATAGGATTTCGTCTGCGGCCTGGGGGATGTGAAGTTTCCGATCCCCGCAAGCCCCATTAGGTCCAATTCGAGGACCCACCCATGGCGACGGCGCGTAGCCATATCTGCTTATTGGACGCGATCCGACCTTGGTTGTTTCGGCTAGCAGTGGTCTTCCAGACCTTACCGTAGCCCGTAGTGGTATGGCTTCCGTTAATATGCCTACCGGAGAGAAGCTGCCAGGCCGAGAAACATTGGGTTGGCCTCATATTTATCTTGCTATCTACCACCCTTCTTTTGCGGACCGCGGCAGATACCTCCAGGCTCCCATAACCGCCAGCAATCGCCAACATAAAGAGCCATCGTCCTGGAACTCGTCTCGCGAGAGAGCTTACGCAAGCCTAACACGAAGTCGGGTGGCGGCGTTGAAGATCGCCGTGGCGCTGAATCAGCGCTTGACGAAGAATCCAGCGCTCTTTGGAGTTTCAGCGACCCACTGTTCCACACCTCCAATGAGAATGCATTGAATAAGCGCTTGAAAGTCATTCCTCTAAGGTCTCTAGCGGTCCGAGGAATCCGAGCTGCGTCTTGTCCGGCCCCCCTGTACGTGAGCTTGCTATTTGAGTCGCTGAATCTCCACGGCGAGTCACAGCGCTGAATCGCACGTCCTCTCCTCCCCTTTCACACCTCGTTCGGGAACCAATAATCGTGGTCCTTTACATATATCCAACAAACCACTCCCGGGTCGAACCAATGCCGCCCCGCACTACGACAGCACCAGCTGATTCACTCCTCAGGAAGAGGGAACGCGACCGCCGCGCCCAGCAGAATGTCCGGAACAAGCGCGCAGCGCACATCGGGGCTCTGGAGCGGCGCGTCGCGGCGCTAGAGGGCGAGCTGAGGAGCGCCAATGATACTTGCCGAGATCTGAGGCGGGAGGTGGAAATTCTCCGGGGGCGCCAAGGTTCTTTGCAGGATTTGGTGGCTTCGTGGGGTGTGAGTGATACCTCGCCGGGTGTTGCAAACTTGAATACTGGGGTCCAGCACCGTGAGGTGGAGTTGGCTATTGGTGGCTGCTTGCCGTCTTTGCCGGCTGTGGCCCATCATTCCACGCAAAGCGGAACGGACGATGCCCCCGGCATTGCAAGTGTGCCAGGAGAGCAGCAGCCACCACCAGTAGTAACACCAGGGCCAGGAGTAGCACCGGCACCGGCAACAACGGCGAGCTCCAGTCCCCTCGTCCCGCCGCGTTGGAATATGCTGCCAGCCCACATCCCCGACCGAGGCCTCACGATGACCAGCCGCTTCTCAACCTGGCTCCGCAGACCCGACCTCGCCCGCGCCTCCCCCGAGTCTCCGCAGCCCCTCGAGCTCCTCTTCGGCTCGAAGAAGAATTTCCTCGCCAACACAATCTTCGAAGCTATACAACAGTGGCCGTGCCGCGAGGTCGAGCGCCTGGCGCTGGGGTGGCTTACATACCACATGATCAAATGGATGGTGCAGCCCAGCGAGGAGCGCTTTGCGCGGGTACCCGAGTTTCAGCATCCTACGATGGAGCAGCTCTGTCAGCCGCACCCGCATTACATCGACTTTTTGTTCTGGCCTGTTCTGAGGTCGAATCTTGTCAAGAACCCGGGGCTTTACGAGGACTTGGATATTGTGGGGATGACGACTTGTTGTCTGAAGGTTAGGTGGCCTTGGAATGCGCCGTTCTTGGAGCCGAATGATAATAACGAGTTTTTGCTAAAGCCTGACTTTCTCAAGACGATTACAAAGCTTGAGGGTTGGGGGTTGACCAAGGAGTTCCTGGACAAATTTCCGGTGCTTGTCGAGGGCATAGATCCGAGTGTGCGATACGAGATCTGTTAGGTAAATATGAAGTAGTTAAATATGTATATAATCACCAGAGGCGTTGCTGTCCATCCCTACTTCTTCATGTGAATGTGTACACTTCACGGAACGGGCCTGGAACCCGTCTCTGCAGGTGGCTTTGCGGTGTAGGCATTTGTCCGCGGGCAGGCCCGGCTCCGTTTTTGCCGGTCGAACAGGTCAAGTGATGTTGGCATGGCCACTAGATGGTAACGTCCAAAATTGAGGACCGTATTCGTTATGGGACTACGCGAGACCACGGGATCTCATACATTTATTTCCCACATGAGCGGGAGTGGCGTCGCCCCTGACGTATCTGATCTCTAATCCGGTGGATAGGCTCTTGTCACGGAAGATCGGCTCAGCGTCTCCACATAGCGACGTCGATCATCGGCACTGACCTCTTCACACGTAAAGGCACTGATTCAGCGCTTGATCGTGTGCCAAGACGCAGGCGGGAGGTTCAGACTGCATGCAAGTATATACCCGGCACTTCAATCGTATATAAAGCGGTCGCCCAAGCAATTGAATTGCGGCATTCCATGAACTCAAAAGTTGTCTTTAACACTATCGGAGTGCCTAAATCGAGTACAGGAGATCACTGGGCTCTTGTTACAATAGAGATTTCAACATGGCCAAGGGTCTGCCATTCGGGGCGGCCTGGGAACAAGCCGTCCTTTACTTAGGCCGGCTAGGAAACGCCCTCGAGGAAACGCAATTTAGTTCCGCTCATGTTTTTGATGTAGTAGTTGCGCTCGCTGTCGGGGTAGGTGCGAAGTCCAATGCTCTCTTAAACCCCTTGCATCCATCGTATGAGGAACCTAACCAGCGTCTACCAAGGGAGTGACCATCGCGGTCGGCCAGGTCCTTTACAACATCTATCTCCACCCACTCCGAAAGTTCCCCGGACCACTCCTCGCCCGTGGAACATCCTTCTGGCGCTTCAGGCGCTTAATCTCCGGCAACCTGGCATTCTCTATAAAGGAACTCCACGACGTGTACGGCCCCGTCGTACGCATCGCGCCCTACGAGCTGGCCTTTACTGATTCCCAGGCATGGAAGGACATCTACGGGTACCACAGCTCGTACGAGATGAGCAAGGACGATAGGTTCTACCGTCAGATGGGGAAGCGCATTCCCGACACGATTGTGTCCGCGGACAGGCCTCAGCATAGTATGTTGAGGCGTCAGCTGGCGCCTGGGTTCTCGGAACGCGCTATGCGTGCTCAAGAGCCGATCTTCCGGGAGTACGTTGACCTCCTGATGAGGAGGCTGGAGGAGCACTCGGACGGTGGAAAAAACGCTCTCGACATGAAGGCCTGGTTCAACTACACAACTTTTGACGTTATTGGGAACCTTAGCTTTGGCTCCGATTTTGGGTGTCTGGAGAACTCGCGAGCACACCCCTGGGTAGAGGCAATCACTTCCAACCTCAAGGAGGGCGCTTTTATGCGGGGTCTGATCATGTATATCTCCCCTACTTGGATCTTCTTGTTCGACAAGCTTGGGCTTCTCCCGGCTAGGAAGAAGCACATGGGCCACACCAAGGAAACCCTTCAGTACCGCCTGGACCTGCAGGAGGAGAGGCCCGATTTTATCCAGGGCCTCCTGAAGAAGACTGACGAACTGGTGAGTCTTGTACCGGGACGAGTTAGAGTCTTGACAAGTAATGACCGACGCCGACTTGGTGCAATAGAGCTTTGGCGACATAGAGATGAATGCCTCGGTACTTGTCATTGCGGGCTCCGAAACGACTGCCAGCTTGCTAAGTGGCGCTTTCTACCTACTTGGTACGAACCGTGACGCTCTGGATAAGGTCGTGCAGGAGGTCCGCTCTGCGTTCAATAGCGAGGAAGAGATAGATCTGATCTCGGTCAACCGGCTTGAATATATGATGGCGTGTCTCAAAGAGTCCTTGAGACAGTATCCTCCTGCGACACACGGTATGCCAAGGATTGTGCCAAAAGGGGGGCATGATATTGCTGGACACTGGATCCCTGAGGATGTGAGTTTCCCTTCCTCTTTCTGTTGCCTTGCATACATAATCAGATTCCACTTCATACTAACGACGGTTCCTGCTTAGACTTCTGTTTCTGTTTGGCAGATTGCGTCAAACTATAGCACCAGAAACTTCACCAAGCCAGAGGAATTCCGCCCCGAGAGGTTCCTCGGCGACCCGGAATTTGCGAAAGACGACCTTAAGGCCATGCAGCCGTTTAGCATCGGCCCCCGGAACTGCATTGGCATGAAGTGAGTGTAGAGACAGGAGTATCAGTCACGTATCCCGGTGCTAACGCATGGTTCTCGTTTTTCTAGCTTGGCGTACGCGGAGATGAGACTCATCTGCGCCAGAATTTTGTACAGATTCGACATTGAGCTCGCGCCAGAGGCGAAAGACTGGGTTAAGGTTCAAAAGGCTTACTCGGTATGGGATAAACCTGCTCTGCCGATTTATCTCAAACCTGCTGCCGCTACCGCTGCATAGTTGGGTGCATATCATTACCCCATTCTTGTTGGATTAGGAAGATTGTCATGAGTAAAAGAGGCGCCTCCTTTTGCAGGATTAACTGTTGTACAATGGGACTGAAAAGGATTGATAAGAGATTAGATTGACGGTGTGGTTCTTACCTTTTTATGATACGCATCTAAAGCATATCTCTATTGTTTCTCTCTCCAGGTTCCAGTCCCCAGGGAGTTCCGAGGTCGATACGTTATTCTGGACATAGCATTAACCTAAGCATGGGCCCCAGACATGGTACACTTTAATTATGGAGGTGACCACTATTAGTTATATTCTGATCAGGGATAATGTATGTCTTGTTTCATTCCACCCACTGTTAGCGGCGTGAAGGATCTCGCGGCCCCATTCATTTCATGATAGGAAATGACACCCCTTGACTGCAGCAAGGCTGATAGAGGTCGACAAGACTGTTACATATATGCTCTCGGTCTTAGACTAGATTGAATATCGTTTTGGCACAAGAACCTACCGCAACCTCCATATAACAGGACTACCTAACGGTTGAAACCCGCGACTCGCTCCAGCACTTCCGTCGTCGGCTCCGCAACCACGAGATCCTCTTCAGCTGCCTTCCGCAGGACCTCCCCGAGTTTTGGGTTCGCGCAATGGGCGTCGAATGCCTCCTTGCTAGAATACCTGCCCATTCGTACGTTAGCATCACAAAGTACATATGAGAACCAAAAAGTACTGGGCATGGCTTGGTCGACATACCTCTCGATGATGGTCAATCGGACCGCACCGGTGTGGTCAATGCTCTTGTACCACTCATAGGCAGTAGTGTCTGGCTCACTGTCCTTTACGACATTGATGAGGTCTCCCATGATTTCCATGACCTGTGAGTGAAGCATTAGATTTCGAAGTAAGTGGTCGATCGGAGGAATGAGGGATTTGTGGTATGTTCTTCTAGACTTACACGATCAAGCTTTTCGGGCCGAGGGTGCAGAAAAGCAATGGCAGTGTATGGTGACGCCATTGTAGACAGCGGTGGATTAATGGCTGACTCGACGATAAAGAACAGATGTTTGACAAGATGGGCGTTTCGTCTACGGATATAGATCTGGTACCTGGTCTGTGGCTGCGGGTGGAGCTAGAAGGAGGGGGCGTAAATGTTAGGGACCTTCTACCCCTCGGGGGGACTTTAATACATATATCATGATACCTAGGCAGGCTGCCTTCGTTACGCGTCTGGAAGTAGCTATGCGAAGGATCACAATTGTGGGTCAAGTTCAGCCTATATGAAACGAGGGTCTAATAAAATGCCCATGCTTGACTGCTACTCTGCCATATGTGAAGGTTTCAGAATTGGCAAGGTCTTGAGCTTGCGTATTTTTTGTTGCCTAGTCGGCGTATGCAAGAAGCAAGTGAATTGCGAGGTGCTGCGCCGGTTTGGCTATTTGCCACGCCATTACATAGGAGGATGCCTAAGGACACAAAAAAGTACATCAACATCTCACCTCACATGAATTTCAGTAACACTATAGGTACCAAATCTCAATTTGCACCAATTATAGTCCCACTCAACGGCCAGCGATTTAGGGACGTTACATCAGGGCGCTTGTTGCTAGCCCTGAGGACATATCCGGATGTTCGACCTATGTCACCGAGGGCGGTTTTAGCAGCCTAGAGAGATTGAAATTACTGCCTAAGAAGAGGATACGATCGGGGGCCTTCTTGAGTGATTTCTGACGCCATCGTGGGCGTTGGTAGCTCTGACTGGAGGATATGTGTGAGAGGGTAGAGATTTTAGGCGGGAACCTGATGTACGTATATCGAGGTTTGGTACCTATAGTGATACTTAAATATATGTAGGTCGAGGTGTTAATGTACTCTTATATATCTTCAGGCATTTTCCGATGTAATGACGTGGCAAATAGCCAAACTGGTGCAGCATGCAGCGTGTCCTTAAGAACGCGGTTGGCGGGGACGGGGGTGCGGGGGTTTATAGTGGCTCTCTACCCAGCCCCGGGAGTTTTAAGGTGACTACCGGGCCTGGATGACCCCTGAAGCTCATAATCTGCGTATGGGATACAGGGGCTAGGAGACTCGCCGAGCAGTCATGTTCCATCCCATCACCTTGGAATGTGGTTGGAAGGCCGAACAACGTAATCCATAGCTTGTCTACTTGCCGCAACGGCGTTCAACGCAGAAAGGTTGATCGAGTATAGCACGCAGCTACTATAGCTATAGCCTGTTCCGTCGCCCTAATTATAGCAACAAGAGATACTTGTTGGGTTGTCCCTATCTCTACTTTTGTAAGGACACCAGCGACGTAGCATGGCATAGTACGACAGTACCCCTCTCATCATCTCTCGATGAACATTCTGTTATGGTATTGTATCGAGTTTACGGTCCGTGTCAATGCATTTATAATTGATGACTTGGTATAGATGAGTGGAGTTTGTCAAAAGAGTCAGCAAGGACTTACCAGTTAGTTGAGAAGGATGATATACTAGATGTATTAGACGTAATGAGTACGCAAAATAACACTGTAATATCATCTATTTGAGACCTATGGTCTATTATACGACGTCTGTTAACGACCGTATATTGGACGAGAGGAAGAAGGGTTGTCGGGAGCGTTCGCAGCTGCGCTATGGGGAATAGAAATAGAGGAAATTAAAAATGACTGATTCCCTTGAACTACCATTCCCTATCGCTGATATACTTCAATACAAGCCGTAATCATCGGTGGAAATGGACTGCGAGGCCAGCCTCTTTCAGTGCAGCGCCCTACGCTTGGGAACACGTATGAGCCAGTACAGACCAACGGCCGCGACGATATTGAAGACGCAGAACGCCCACATAAACCCAAAGTCGCGCCACCGATTGTCGAATCTCATGGCCATACCGTTCAAGAATGACGTTGTGTCCGTCATGCCGCAGTAACTGCAGCTCCCGGTGCCGTTGTCGACGAGATAACCCCCCTTGTCCTTGATGTAAGGGTCGAGGTACGCTTCACAAGATGTTCCATCTGGTGCTGAGAATTGTACAAGTTCGCTTTCTTTGCAGGCAACGGGGGCGTCTGCGAGGACAGTCCCGAGGAATCCTTCGATAGCGTAGGTGAAGGGATTGACGCGGTACATAAAGATCCAAAATCCCGGGAGCTCGTTTGGACCAGCAAGCACGCTAAAGGACCAGTGTTAGAACATGTCAGAAAAGGAAACAGCCTAGATCGTAACTTACCCTGCAAAAGCAAACATGATGTTGAAGAAGAAGTTCAGGAAGCCGCCAGCGACCTCCTCCGTTTCGATCCCAGCAATGAGCGCATTGGCGAATGTGCTGGTAAAAACGAAAAACACCCATAGGTGCAGGAAGGCGGTGATCCCGCGGGAATGCTCTGCATCCGTCCACTCTGCGTAGCGGTAGAGTCCCATGGGGAAGTACCAGAAAAGGAAGGAGAAGACCGCCATTAGCTAAAAGCATAATTAGCACAACCATAATGTGATTCACTGCGAGATTATGACTTACCGAGTTCCACGCCAATTCCACAATCATGTTCGCGGCAAGGAATACCATCCATGAGTACGCCTTTGCGGGCCTCTCTCTGGCCTCGTAGAGGGTACGCTGGGAGACAAACATGGGCAGGATCTGCTCGACAACCTGGCTGAAGATGAAGAGGAAGATGAAGGTTGCTAACATTTGGTTGAACAGGCCACGCTGCGTAATATCACCGTTGACTTGAGACAACCCGATGAATAATGCCTATGCGCAATATGAGCAATCGAACCAGATGCCCTGGAGAAAACAGAAGTACTCACCGAGCCAGCGCTCAAAGCAAACTTGGAAAGAATGTAACTTGGCGTCCTCCAATATTGCTGGAAAACACGCTTCGTAACCTGCGCCAGCTGGGTAGAGTAACTTGAAGCAAACTCGGCCATGTCTTCATCGGATGCCGCGGGCCTCCCTTCTCCCTCACGAGACAGCCGCTCAAGCTCGTTGCGTACATTCTGGTACTCGGGGCTAGCGCGCCAGACGGCCGGCCAATCAATCTTGGATCCTGTCTTCGAGGCAGCTCCAACGACATCAAGCATGTATTCTGCGGGGTTGGATCCGTGCTTGAACTGCGGGGCGCCGTTGCGGACGAAGTAATTGATTAGAGTCGAGGACTCGTTTCCTACGTCTCCGAAGTAGACTGTGCGGCCACCCTTGGCCAGCAGGAGCAGGCGGTCGAAGCGCTGGAAGAGGGCAGCCGACGGTTGATGTATTGTGCAGAGAATACTCTGGCCTTGCTTGGTTAGCTTCTCCATCAGGTCGCAGATGGCCCAGGATGTCTGGCTGTCAAGGCCGGAGGTTGGTTCGTCTAGGAACAGCAGGAGCTCTGGACGTGCTGCCAGCTCAACGCCTATTGTTAGGCGTTTCCGTTGTTCGACGTTCAGGCCCTCCCCTAGGGTTCCGACGACGGCATCGGCGCATTCGTCGAGGTCGACCATCTTGATCACATCGTTCACATAGTCTAGCTTCTCCTCCCGGCTATAGTGGGCCGGCTGTCGTAGAAGGGCGCTGAATTGAAGAGCCTCGCGGACCGTGGATGTATGGAGATTGAGGTCTTGCTGAGTTACGTATCCGGTCTTTCGCTGGAAGGAGGAATCCCGAGGCTGGCCGTCGACTAGCATTTGTCCTGATATGACTCCCATTGTCACTCGGCTAGCTAGCACATCCAGAAGCGTCGTCTTCCCCGCTCCCGAAACACCCTAAACATGGAAACCATTAGAAATGCTCGCTTCAACTCCAGGGGTCAGGATCTCACCATCAGTGCCGTCAGCGTTCCCGGCTTCACCCACCCATCCACATGATCAAGGATTGTCCAAGTCTCCTTTTTGATCTGGATATTGTAGCACACATCCTGCCAGTGGAAGACCGATGTCTGCTTTTCAATACGCTGCGCCTCCACTTTCTCGACCGGCTGGGCCTGTGACCTGGGCTCAGGTGTAGATACCTTCTTTTCCTCATCGTCGCCTCCCTTGAACTGGCTCTTCAGCAATCCACGAGGAAAGACGAGAATCTCACCCTTTGACCGCTCGGATGAGATCAGTTCCACAGCCAACAGGTGGACAGCGAGGAAGAAGATGGTGAGGCCGATGACGATACCAAAGTTTCGCCAACGGTGGCCATCCACGAAACCGTACATCACGCGAAGGTGCTCACTACCATCGACGAAACCCTGGCCGGCGATGGACCCCTCAATAGAACAGACGCGGCCCAGTGCTGGAATCGAGTCTGTTGAGTATCTGGGGCCGCTAGGCACAAATTCCACGCATTGGAACTCACGCCCGACGAACTCGCTGAGTGAGAGGCTCTCCTGTATGTAGAAGAGGGGGTTGACCCACCGCAACCAGCCGATCCAGTCGTCGAGGTATGACTGGGGGACGACGAATCCGCCGTACAGCATGAGACCGAGGATGACGATCGCGCATGGTGCGAGGGCTTGGGATACGGTCTTCGTGACGGACGCGAGAAACCGGAAGAACATTGACATGGTGATTGTGATTGTGAAAGCGAGGAGGTAGAAAAAGAAGAATGGCCCGGGCTCGCGGCGGAGGTTACACATGAAGTAGAGTGTGACGTTGATGAAGACCGCGTTGACGAGCTTAAAGGGAATATCCATCACAATGGAGGCCACGGCTTCCATGCTGGGGTGGTAAAGCGCGTAACGGACGTGCTTCTCGACGATCTTCCGCTTCGAGTAAAGCGTCAGAACCTCGAGAGCGGCTGTCCAGACGTTGATCATAAGGGTGTAGAAGATCATGAGGTTGCGGCGGAACATGCTCGAACTGTCCTGAGGCATGTTGTAAAAGATACTGGAGACAACGAGGGATTCAAAGAGGTTGGCGCAGAGCAGGGTTATGAAGAACCAGGGGTCGGAAATCAGGAGTCTGTAGCTCCGCCAGAGATTCAGGAGGAACTGATCGGACAGGGATAATGTGAATGGGGACCCGGCGCGCAGAGACTTGGACTTGTGCGCTGTCCTTGCGACGTGAAACTGCTCGGAGTGACTTCCGCCGATGGGGAAGCGCCCCTCGAATGTCTCGATGTCGTAGATGAGGCGTCGGCGGTGCTCACTTTCGCGCCATGCCTGGGCGAACTCGTCTGGACTACGAGGCGGCGTCTTCCCTTGCCAGTCAGCCCTGACGATGCGCTCAGATGCGGTCGTCATGGATGTCAGGAAGTCAGGCGTCGTTTGCTGCTTTGGACACTCGAAACCCAGGTCTTCAAAATATGCCTTGGCCTCGGAGGTTTTGCCGAAGAAGATTTGTCGACCTTCGTAAAGCACAATGACTTTGTCAAACAGCTAGGGTACGGATCTCATATTAGCTGCAGATTACAGAAAAGCAAAGGGTCACCTTTCCCGGCGTGACTTACATCATATGCCTCCTGGGGAGCTTGGTAGATGGCGACGCATACGCTGCTGCCAAAGGTCTCCGACTGAAGCCTTAGAGTGCGACAAAACTCAACCGCATTGGCAGAGTCCAGACCACGGGTACTGTTATCCCAGCACTGCCATGGAGAGTAGCTCAGGATGGCTTCGGCAATGCTCACACGCTTGCGCTCTCCGCCGCTGACGCCACGGATAAAGTCGTCGCCAACGCGAGTGTTCTTGGTGTGCGAGATACCCAGCATGGTCATGACGACATCCCGAAGGTGCTCAGCGTATTCATGCTTGACGTCTACCAGCTTCTGCGGGCACCGAGCTCGAGCGGCAAAGTATAGCGTCTCGCCGACCGTGAGCTTCGGGAAGTGGTAGTCCACCTCGGCGGTGTAGATGGCCTCTCCTTTGTATGATGTCTTGATGTCTTCAGGCCCGAGACCCTGGTAGTTAATGGTGCTACTCTCGGCAACCTGGAAGCCGTACGTCTCGCCAGCGATGGTCTTCAGCAGAGTGGAGCACCCGGATCCCGGAGGACCCAGGACGCAGAGCATCTCGCCACTCTCCATTACACCTTCTAGGTCCTGCAAGATGTCGACCCGCTGCTTCTTCTTCGACCCAAAGAGGCGGCGGCAGATTTCGATAGGGCCGTACACGAGTTCCTCGACGGTCCTCTGGCACTCTGCCTCGGCCTTCTCGCCGAAGACGTTGAGGCCTTTGAAGGCCAGGCCTGCAGAGTTGGGCGGTGTTCCGTCAATGGCCTGCCTATGGGTGGCATAGAAGGCCCTAACCCACTTTGTCGAGTCAAATTCGGGGCTGGTGGGGTCGAGAGCGTCGTCAGTGGGTTTAGGTAGGATGATGTTCCCGCCCCCGGCGACCGAGATCGACGTCACACGCCGAGCCAGTTCATGAATCTGGTCGTCAACGGGGTCGATTTCGGTGTCGCTGGAGGTGCGAACCTGGCTGTTCGTTTGGTGAGAGGCATTCTCGGCGTGTTTATGGCTGGGGTCGACAAAGGGTTGCATTGGGGTGGTTGCTAATGATGTCGCCTGCGAGGGGACGCGTGACTAGAACGAGGTGGAAAGCGTTCCTAGGCGAGCCAGCTTACAGTACAAGTCGCCGTCGCCGCAATTCCACTACTATAAAGATGGGTCAAGAGATGTAATAGTTAATCGGCGAAGTGAAATGCATGGTAAGAAGGACTGGGGTGAAGCACCATAGTGGTCTATATATATTCCATGGCGGATCCAGTCATGTCATGGCCAATCCGCGGATCTCGCATTTCGACTTTTTCCGCTCCCCACTCTCTCCCGTGGCCCTGGGTCGGATGCCCCCGAGCGTGCTACAGGGCAATATCGTGAGCGGACGACGGTATCCGAAAGTGCGCGGTGCTTGGACCAAATCGACCCCACACTCTGACTAGGCCCATAGCTCGGAACTAGTTCGCTAATACAATCTTATCTCTAGCACGAAGGACAAGTAGGCTAGTTTTCTAGAAGCCTGACGAATGACAAGAGGTGGATAGGGCCAGGCACGCTTTCTCTTCTCCGCGGTGGAGCTGTCAATAGGTCAGACGCGGACTTAATGAAAGTGCGAAAGTGCGAGAGTGCGGCAGTCCCGCAGCTATTCGCACCCACATCAGGTGGGGCCCCGCTGTGACCCAAGATGATGGAAAAGGTGGGGAGATCGTGCTCACAAAATTTTTCACAACTTTGTAGATATTCTCAGGGTATAGGCACGCTGAAATCTTAATTGTTACGCGGCTTACAGAGGCTAATGTGAGAACCGACATGGAACGAACGGTTAGCTCGTCTGGCGGTACTGATAGGGTGTGATGTACGTAACCCACCGGCACATTCCAAGAAAACGACTCGCCACTCTGCCCAGTTGATTCTCACCGGGTTGCTTAGTACCTATGCAATGAACACAGCCCCACAATATAAGTGAAATACAGGTCTAAACGCGTCACAGAACTGCGTGTCATCCTCATACAGATATGTTTGAATTGCATCCTTGTCCAGATCTCTCGGCCAAGGTGTACTCATTACTAATGGGAAAGCCTTAGCTAGTATGCTGGCCTCGGACCTTGGCGTTTGATCTTGGCTTTTGCCGAGTGGGTCATCCTGAGAAACCCCGTCTCGGACCCGTCAGCCGAAAATCGGGATCTCTCGTCATTCTCCCTGTCAACATCCACGAGGGCTTTGGTAAGAGTCAACGCCACTTCATATCCGTGGAGATGCCCGCAGTCTCTTTCCCCCTTATTCTCCGCCTCTCCTTGTCTGCTCCCTTATAAAAAGCTCACTTCGGGAGGAGTCGGCTTCATGACTCCGACAGCCTCCAAGAGCAAACTATCGGTAAGTTGCAAGATGCATACTGCCCTTCATCGACATATCCCCATGCGCCAAGTGTCGGGTATTCTATGCCCGGAACAGCCTGTCCGGGCGTCAAAGAGTTAGGATCTTGCTAACGCAGGCGCTATTATCTAGTGCACGCACTGCCGCCGCAGGAAGGTTTGTCGTTACCCTACTGGTCGTTACGATTTAGGGCTGATGTACCACTCTAACCGGATAATTTCTTATGTCAGGTCCGATGCAACCGTGCATTGCCTTCCTGTGAAAGGTGCCGTTCCCACCATCTGGAGTGCTTCTACCCCCATAGGCAGCCCAGACACGCTCGGAGCAAGACGGTGCTCACCACTCTGTGCGCATCCCTATCACGCTATTTCCAATTGTACATAAGTGTGATGGAACGGCTAATCTCCGAATACCTAAAATCAGAGAGCAAGATGGCGCTCTATCAGCCATTCTATCGAGACTTCAACGTCTCGAAGAGCAAAACACCCCCGGGAGTCCATTGTTTGGCTCCGAAATCGGCCCTGCGCCTCAGCCACATGGTGCTACTTCCGATAACTCAACAAGCCAAGACTTTTCCAGCTTGAGCAGAACCCAATCATCCGGACCCTCAAGGCACCTCGGGTCGCCGGTATCGATAGACAGCGTCGATTCCATATCAACCGCTCTCCCCACGTCTCGGACAGGTCTCGGAGACAGCGGGGATACCACGCCACTTGATGTGACTTCTATTCTAAGCCATGCCGTCGACCAAGTCCAACAGCTCAGGAAGAAGCACAACTTTGGAGTCACTGCCCTAACTGTGGAGCCCATCTCCATTCCCTCCGAGTATGCAAAGCAATGGATTGACAGTGAGCCTTCGGAACCCGTTCTTCGGAAACCCCTCTACTGATGCTGGTTGTTTCCAGACTATTTTACCAACATCAATGGGAAACTGCTCCCTGCTATGGTAGATCGTAAGCTTATCGGCATGATTCCCGATCTCATCGGCATGGACCACGTCCACCTCGACGCTTCTGTTCTCGTCATCTACTACTGCATACTTTGGCAAGGACTCTTCTTCCAGAAGCCGAGCTCAATACGATGCCCTGATGAGCACCCTGATAAGCACTATGCCAGGCAGATATTCATATGCTGCCGGCGAACTATTCCGGTCTGGCAGGAAGAGGCTATGGGCACTGTCACCGACTTCATAGCCGCTATGTACATGGTAACAGACCACATCCCACACGCTGTCGACACAAGGGCTTGTACTAACGAGTACAACTCGTAGACCCACACGGCCGCTGATAACTTTGACTTCAGCCTGAGCTGGGAGATGCACAGGCTGGCTTGCGAATACGCCCAGACGTCCCACATGCATAGTCTTGATGGTCTGGAACACTCCAACGGTCGGCCTCCGATGAGTGACGATGACCGCATGGGCATGTGGGATCTCATTCAGCTGGACCTCTTCTTCCGGCTCATCAATAACAAACCTGCGGCGTTCTCGACACAGCTCAATGACTGGAGAGTTAACATGCCGCGCCTGTCTGAGGAGCACCCGCGACAAACGGAGGAGGCGGTTCCAACCATGGCTTTTCTAGTCAGGAGCCGCATCACCTTTATTCTCATACAGTACTTCCAGGTCATGGAGACGTTACGGGATGAGTCGGATGTGTTGGCCGCAATCAACCCTTTATGCGAGGAAGTTGAGAAGCTTTTCGAAGAATGGAAGATAGTAAGTCACGATAGGCTCATGGCGAGTCATGGTGCGGCCATGACGGAACCATATACGTGCTACTAACCGCGTAAACAGGAGGAATGGTTACAGAGTTACAAAGATGACGACGTCAACGGCTGGGTCTTAGGCGACCTGGCGCTCGCTGGCTACACCTGCATCCTCTTCATGCTCCGCAAAGCGTCCTTTCCTGGAAGCAACGATCATCGGCCATTATTGTCTGACAACGATGATATGATTCCCAGAAGCGACCTTTCAATGAGAACATCCAGAAGGGTTCTCAACGTCATTTATCACATGATCTATGTCATGAAACTCCCTAGGCCGGAGGCAATATCGCTGATTTTCGGATACTACCGAGCGTATATTGCGCACGCTCACTTGGCAAGTGGGTTGACTCGTGACCCTGCGGCGCCGACGGCTGAGGAGGATATATCACTCCTGCAGAATATAGTAGAGTGCGTAGATGGCTTGGTTGGGGATGGGCCCGAGTACTTGCCTCTGGCGCGTGCCTTCAGAATGATTAACGACGAGGTTAGGGATCGGGTGCAGGAGGTGGCTACTGTGGTCGGACAGGAAGCAAGGGTGTCTTGAGACACGCATATGGGATCCGTACCTGGCGACAACGTAACGCCAACAAAGACTGGGGAGCCAATCATGAACGATTATACCAATCCGGCCAATCGGGGCACCTCCTTGATGTTTATATATGTATGATGTTTATATATAGAGGGCCTGCCTAATTTGTTAACAAGGATCGCCTCGGTGGTAACTAGCACGGCCCACATGGACATGTGGTGTTCACCGGCACCAAGATTGTACCATGTATGCCGCGATGCACATATAGTGTCGGCATGCCCGCATGCCTCTGCAAATAAGTTGGAAGCTTCGTGAACCGATAGGCGCCCAGGAGGAATACATTTCCCACGCCTTGCCATACTCGAGAATGCCCAGACATCTCATATACGGCATGCTTGAATCTTGTTACTTATCGCTTGGCTTGTTTGAAAATCTCCTGTATCACCGCGAAAAAGACGACCTCCTGCCACATCCGTCCAGTCGATACCACACCCCCCCCCCCTGTCGCGGTTCCCATGTGCCACCTTCGAATTGCCGATCCACGTACTGATTTCAGCCCTCCAGACGTCAGAGGCTGCCTATCCTCGGTTAACTTCGTCCGGTCTCCCACCACATTGGTGGCAAGCCGCTACAAGCGTCGTGCGAGCCCGACCCGGCAGAAAGGTGTGGAAGCAAGAACCCCACGCCAAGGACTTGCCCACATGCGACATGTGGGGCGGCACATGTCGGGCGCGACGGTGGGACGGTGCGGTCTGAACTTGGCGGGTATTCTCGGGTGGGCGGGTACGTGGTGCGCAAGATGATCAAGCCTGATTTTTGGATCGGACGACATTTCCCCGAATTCGGTTATGGTTACTTCTTCCGGTAATGGCTTTGCTAAAACCCAATCATTCCCTCGTACGACAGACTCGGCGAGGGGTGGCATGAACAGGGTTCGATCTCCTCGACTGAGATTTGTCGGTACGTGTGGGCCTAGACTCACAGTGCATTGAGCATAGTGTAAGTTACCTATTCGTACAAAAGATACCCCTCCACGCGAAATTTTAACTTGTATAGGGATCAGGAGGCACAAGGACGTGCTTGGCAGGGCATGCGCGTGCTGATTCTTGGGCGTTCAGCAATAGCGCATTCTAGCCTCTGGCGCTGCATCTAGACCTCGGGTGCTATAGAGCCCTTGGCGCTTGAGGGCTTTGGGGCCAAAAGAAGAGTGTTAATCTTGCCGGTTGATGTAATTTTGTTTAGATAAGAGCAGTCAAACACCGTGTGTCTGAGCATGCAATGGTGTGCAACGTGCGTAATGCACTATCCTGAATATCTGGGCCCACATAGGGAAGTCTCTTAAGAACAGTCTCAGGCGAGCCCAGCGAAGATCTCCGGCTTCATCGCCTTGGCACTCGTCAGGGTCCAGGTCCCTGTGCCATAGATGCGGCATTATTCTCATGTCGTAGACCCACCTTTCCAAATAAATCTAATCAAATCTGTTAGTACAGAACCCTCGATCGGTTAGTGGGGCCTTAAATATGAGGTAGTGATTTGACCAGACGCCCTATTGAGTGTACCCAGAAGGGGATTCGTCGGTAACCTCAGCTAGAAGAAAGGCTAACATTCCTGGCCCTTATCTTTGAGCACATCCCACGAGGTACACAGCTCGGCAAGTGGCTCCGACTACTTCACGTAATTATTCGAGATTCGATTTGTTCTCCTTGACATTCACCCTTACGTACTATTAACCTTCACTGGTTCAGCATTACCGGACCACGGCTAACACAGGGACTTCTCGCCCTTGACCTGCTCAACCCTCTTACGTAAATCCGCTTTGAGTTTCTGGTGTCGCATGATTCGACCCTCATCCCTCCTCGTACGATTGGCGGACGAGCAAGGCTACGACAAAGAGGCGTTTCTGGCGAAGACGATCCCATTCCGCCGAGCATTCCTCGATCTCTCATGTGACTTGGTCCATATGCCCCGCCGTGGCCTCGGTAATGGAATATAAATTCAAATGTAACCTCCCGCGGGGCAAAAAAGTTCCGTGAAAGGACCCTTGCTTCATATCACCTTCCCTCTTCCCCGTTCAACGCAATCGGCGATAACGACACCGATCACCGAATCTACTACACGATCAGCATCTCTCCTTCGTTCACTAAGACTCTCACGAGTATCTCTTCCTCTCTTAGCTGATACGATGCAGTACATTCGAAACCTCACCAACGGGACCGGCCCCACCGTCAACGGCGTCAATGGCGTCAACGGTGCTAACGGTG
This sequence comes from Sordariomycetes sp. B11D1, assembly GCA_025503055.1. Lineage (NCBI taxonomy): Eukaryota > Fungi > Ascomycota > Sordariomycetes > Sordariomycetes sp. B11D1. The sequence goes on from JAMFQS010000113.1 coordinate 45,804, forward strand.
TCAACGGTGTCAACGGCACGGGTGCCGCAAAGGCGCGCGTCGCCATCGTCGGCGCGGGACCGTGTTCTCTGGCGCTTCTGCGCTCCTTCAGGTTGGCGGCTAACAAAGGGGCGGAGCTCCCCGAGCTGGTGTGCTTCGAGAAGCAGAGCGACTGGGCGGGCATCTGGAACTACACGTGGCGGACGGGCACCGACGACACGGGCGACCCGGTACACGGCAGTATGTACAGGCACCTGTGGTCCAACGGGCCCAAGGAGTGCCTCGAGTTCGCAGACTACACCTTCGACGAGCACTTTGGTAAAGCCATCCCGTCGTACCCGCCGCGTGAGATCCTGTATGACTACATCGTAACCAGGGCGCAGAAGAGTGACATCCGTAAGTACATCCAGTTCGACACCAAGGTGTGCTGGGTGTCGTACGATGAGAGCAAGAGCACCTTCTCCGTCACGGTTGAGGGCGTCAAGTCCGGTGAGACACGGACTGAGGAGTTTGACTACGTCGTCGTCGCGAGCGGGCACTTCTCCACGCCCAACGCGCCCGAGTTCCCCGGCTTCGAGCAGTTCCCCGGCCGTATCATGCACTCGCACGACTTCCGCGACTCGCGCAACTTCACGGGCCAGGACGTCCTCGTTATTGGCAGCAGCTACTCGGCCGAGGACCTTTCGCTCCAGGTCAAGAAGTACGGCGCCAAGTCCGTCACCATCTCCTACCGCACTGCGCCCATGGGCTTCAACTGGCCCGAGGGCATCGACGAAGTTCCCCTCCTCACCCGCCTTGAGGACAACATCGCCCACTTCGTCGACGGCACCACCCGCAAGGTCGACACCATCCTCCTCTGCACCGGCTACCGCCACTACTTCCCATTCGTCGAGGACAGCCTCCGCCTCCGCACCAAGAACGTCCTCTACCCCGAGAACCTCTACAAGGGCGTCTTCTGGGTCCCCAACCCCAAGTTGATGTACCTGGGCATGCAGGACCTCTTCTACACCTTCACCCTCTTCGACGCCGAGGCCTGGTACGCCCGGGACTACCTCCTCGGCCGCATCACCCCTCCCTCGGCCGAAAAGATGAAGGCCGACATCGCGAGCTGGCGCGCGAGGCAGGACAAGGTGGCCAACTGGTACGACGCTGTCGACTTCCAGGCCGAGCACATGAAGGACCTGCTCAACGAGGTCGACTACCCCAAGTTCGATGTCGAGCTCACCCGGAAGCACTTCCACCTCTGGCTGGACCAGAAGAAGGAGAACATCGCCACGTACCGCGACTGCTCGGGCTACGCGTCGCCCTGCACCGGCACCAAGGCCGTCGACCACCACACCATCTGGTGGAACGCCCTCGATGACTCGAGGGAGACCTTCCTCGCCACCAAGACCCGCGCCGAGTAATCACTCCTTGCTGCCCCCCGGGCCTTGAATAGGCGAATCCCATCTGGCCAGCAGCAACTGTTGGCGTCAGGGTTGCCGCTGTTCATCTCGAGTCAGCGCACCCACCCTTCGGTTGACCACACTTCCCGACCGCCCTCGACTAGCGACTCCGACCTCGACCCCGACTCCGACCCTGACTCCGGCTCGAGTTCGACTCCCACCTCCGTCGCCATACTCGACGCCGACCGTCCCCCGTGTCGGTCTTGTCGCGTTTCCAGGCCGCGGCTAAGTGGTCCCTCCCAACATGAATATCTGCATGGCATACATTAGCATATCGCTCACATTAGGATTATTAACTTTGATGAATAACCTACAATAAATTTTTTTAACCTATTAACTTCCACTCACTCTTCTCCAAGCTAGGGCGCTGTTGACGAACTCGGTTGTAATGGTAAGTTCCCCGCCATTGACTTCCAGACGCAGAGGGCCGGTGCCTCCTCTCCCAGCCCCTGCATATCCCCACTATATAAGTAGACAGATCTAGAAATAAACCTACTTTCCAAAGGAATCGCCCCTTAAGAGCATCCTTGTGTAGATGTTGAGTCTGTATCTGTGGGCACTAGGTGCGAAGTCGTGTATGTGTGGCGTCGATATCTCGGGACCTAGTTAACAAAATCCTATTAATCCACTCATCCTCTAAAGAATTGTGGTGGAGACGTTAATAATGGGGACTCGCTAGGTGCTGCACTGGTTTGGATATATGCTACACCATTACATAAGGAAATTCCTAAGGCCACAAGAGAGTACATTGACATCCTGCCCCACCTAAAACTTGGTATTACTATAGGTACCAAATCTCTCTATACATCACTTAAATTAGGCCTATTAAACTATCCGGATACCTTTAACGCAGAGTAATTCGAATAACTGCCTAAGAAGCGGATATAGTTAAGGGCTTCCTTGGGGGGCTTCCGACGCTATCGTGGGCGTTGATAGCTCCCGGATTGAAGGTATGTGTGGGCGTTGGTGGCTCTCAGAGATGTGTGGGCATATGGGTTGAAGATTGTAAGGGGAGGGGATTCAGGGCCTGGATTGAATTGATGTATAGAGAGATTTGGTACCTGTAGTGACACTAAGTTTTGGGTAGGGCGGGATGTCACCGTACTCTTTTGTGGCCTTAGGAATTTTCTTAAGTAATGGTGTAGCATATATCCAAACCAGTGCAGCACCTAGCGAGTCCCTAATAATGTGCCTTCGATTCAACCAGAAAACAAGACGTATCGACACCGCATGTCCGTGTGTTAAGAGGTCAAGTCCGCGTCGTGGGTGTCGGGAGTGTGGAGTCGGCGCTCCCCGCTCGGCGACCGCCGTTATGACTCATCATGACACGATATGAACCACTTCACTTTGACCCACCTCCCAAGTCTTACCCAGTCGTATAATAAACATATCGACGGATAAGCTTCTGAACGATCGATCATCACTTAATAAATCCTACAATCCTGCAATTACGTGATCACTATTCCCAAAGTCACAATAAGTCACAGTACCGAGCCTCCAGGACATTGATTCATCAGACATATTCGCTATATTCACAATGACGTCATCGACCTCATCCGGCCCCATCGCCTTCTACGACATAGCGATGCGTCCGCCAGTGGAGAAGAATTGCTGCTCACCGAACCCCTGGAAGAGCAGATTTGCTCTCAACTTTAAAGGCATAGACTACTCGACCACATGGGTGGCCTTGCCCGACATCGCAAAGGTCCGCACCAGCCTCAACGTCCCGGCCTGCCGCAAATTCGCCGATGGCAGCGACTTCTTCACCCTCCCTATCATCGACGACAGATCCACCACTGAGAAGATCGGCGACTCTTTCGATATCGCCGTTTACCTCCAAAAGACGTACCCGGACTCGGGCGCCGGCGACCTCTTTCCCCCTCAGACCCTCGACTACACATTCTCGCACGATCCTATCCTTGTCCCACTATCAGAATGCAACGACAGCGAGTTTTCAGAGTACGCAAAATTCAACATGAACGTTGACGCCGCCTTCTCCACGCACGCGCTGCTCGCGGCGTACGGCTTCCCGTTCGACCCCGCTACCGCCGAGACCACCAAAGCGGAGTTCGTTCGGCGCGCGGGTGTTTCTTCCTGGGAGGACTTTAAACTTGTTGGGGAGGCCAGAGAGGGGGCTAAGGAGTTGCTCAGGGGTATGCTGGGTGGCTTGGTCAAGGTATTTCAGAAGGACGACAGTGGGCCGTTTGTGCTGGGGACAAAGGCTTGCTATGCGGACTTTATTGTTGGCGCATGGCTGAGGATGTTGCAAGGGACTTTGCCGGCGGGCGAATGGGAGGAGTTGAGGGGCTGGCACGGGGGTATCTTTGGGCAGTTGCACGATGCGCTGGAGGTATATGCGGATGTGAAATAGTTGGTTAGGTGAAGCTCACCCAGGAGGATCGTCCGAAACGGAGAAACGAATGTGTCTTACGAAACCAGGTGTATCATAATCACTGTCAGCTTGGTCTCATACGGGAGTTTGCAGAATACTATGCAAGATAATCCGGGCATAGTAGCTATCTGAACCATGCCATCCTAGTCCACGTCTTAACAAAGTAAGTGAATTGCTTTTTTCCCCCAGGACCCTAAATTACGTCCAACTGCTTGCGACGCTCGACATTGACGACTTGGAGCAGGGCGGCGCACTCGATGTGGGGTAAGGACGTTTTTAGGGTTCGGTAGTATGTCGATGCCGTTACTCTCGTTGCTCGCAAACGTCAATGTTTGCTCCGCTGACACACTTCCGAGGATGGGGGATAACATCGATTATAAAGCATAATACTTAATGTTCGCTATTCCTAGCCGGTACTGTCTCGCACCGCGGGCATAGAATCGTGAGAGATGAAAGAAGTGGAGGTGAAGAGCGTAATATTAGCATTCGCATGCTAGCAAAGACGACATGGGAGCTGCGACGACGTGCAATAGAAGCACCTAGGACCAAACTTGGATGGTCGTTCTGTGTTGCAGTAATGCACTTGTGATCCTGGTCGTAACGACCGGGTACCCGGGTCGCTCGGCCGAGACCTAACACAACCGTGGCCGTGAAAGGGCACCCGGTAATTACCATCATTCCGTATGAAGAAGACGGACGGGGCCGCGATGAGCGAAAGGGGGGTCCCCATATTCAAATGCCAAGCAAAAAGGGCCTCTCTCCCGAGGACGATGTTGAGACGCTCCCGCTCCCAAGTCCAGAACCGGCCCTCGCACTTACCCTCTTCGGTATTAACGTCCCACACACGCTAATTGCCGTGCCGCTATTTGCGGATATCCACCCCAAGCCCCCACCTTTCCCAGTCACCAGATCCAGCCGGAAATCTCTTGGCGGTCCATCGTGTACCCCTTCTCCCCCCTTCCTACCGATCGTCGTGACATGAAAGTCAAGTGATACGAAGACTATGGTAGTAATCCCGGTCCCCTCATTTTTTGGTCACATATGATATGTCACCACGGCAGTCACAACGGCTTGGAAAGCCCGGGCTAGCGGTTGAAGATATCCACATAAAGGTGGAGCCAAGCACGCTTTCCCTCCATCTGATTCGCAAATAGGCCCCTTGTCGCACCACATTGCCACGTCCCATGAGGGGCTTCAGCGTCGCATCACCGCCGAGTTCGACCAATACACGGGCGTTCCGACGCACAGGTCCCGCTGAAGATTCGGGCGCTTTTTGCTGTTAACTGCGCGCATTAAGCCCCGGCCCACCCGCCTTACCCCTAAAGTCTTTTCCTCGAACGCCTCAATCCTCCCTATTCGCGCCAGTTTATTTTTTGTGATTTTGATACAATGGCGGACGATACGACCGGAATGGCCCAGAGGGGCTCCAAGTCGCCTACGCCGCCCAAGTCCCCGCCCAAGTCCCCGCCGAAGTCGTCACCTCCGGGTTCGCAGCCCGGCTCGCCGCCTCCGGCTACAACGGCGGCGTCCCCACCGGCTGCGAGTCCTGAAGCCGCCGATACTGGCATTCTGCCGGCAGACCACTGGACTCAGGTATGTTACTTTATCTCGCTTGATATCCCACGTGGTCCGTCTGACCTTTCGCATCCAGAACCCGGTTGAACAAGACGATGACGCCGAGTCGGCCCTCGGGGAGTCCATCGCCGAGTCGACAGCCTCCATCTCTTCCAGTATTCTGAACTACCGGACTCTCCATGGGCGCCGGTACCATAGCGAGATCGGCAATGCTCACTACTGGTATGACCTTCCACGATTGATTAAGATGCTTGACGAATGCTCTGACTAATGTCGTACTTGATAAAGGGGAACGAATGACGAGCCGAGTAGCGAGTCCATGGACATCAAGTAGGTCCTGCTTTGTATCCTATAACTTGGCTTAGACACTTGTTTGCTAACTACGGTACTAGCCACCATGGCCTGACCCTGGGTATCGGTGGAAGGCTGTACCTCGCACCACTAGTGAAGGAGAACGTCAAGGTATTGCACTGCTCTCCCCGGCCGATATTTCAAACTATTCCTAATATGATCAACAGCGCGTCCTTGACGTGGGTACCGGAACAGGTATCTGGGCGATGTGAGTCTTTCTATTACCGGCCATCATGACCGTGAGTCGGGCTAACAGGTCTCTCAGCGACTTTGCGGACGAATTTCCAGAGGCGGAAGTGACCGGGACCGACATCTCCCCTATCCAGCCTGGCTGGATTCCGCCCAACCTGAAATTGTGAGTTGTCACGGTAGCTACCGGATGTTACTGAGATGACATACCCGCTAAACCGCATGGCAGCGAAATCGAGGACTACACTCGCGAGTGGACCTTTAACCCCAACACCTTTGACTTCATCCACCTCCGGTGGCTTCTAGGCAGCGTCCCTGACTGGTATGCCCTCTTCGAGGAGGCCTACAAGGCGACGAAGCCCGGTGGTTGGATCCAGACTCATGAGCCGTCTTGTATCTACAAGAGCGACCATGTCACGATTGCGGAGGACTCTGCGCTGGGCCAGTGGGGCAAGTTCTACATTGAGGGCGGCAAGAAGATGGGAAATACCTGCCTGATTGTAGAGGACGATCTGCAGAAGAAGGGGATGGAAGCTGCTGGCTTCGTGGACATTCAGGTGTTTGACTACAAGGTAGGTTCTCCCTTTGACACTCCGTATATGCCGTGCTAACCGTTCGGCTAGACGCCGATGGGTCCCTGGCCGAAGGATCCCGTCATGAAGGAGCTGGGCACGCTGGGACAGGTTGCCCTGGAGGCAGATGTTGAGGGGTATATTCTCTTCATGGCGAGCACCGTGGGGTGGTCGAGGGAGGAGATTCAAGTTTACATCTCGCACTTCCGGCGTGAGATTCGGTCGGGCAAGTTCTTCCCATACTTCACGCAGAGGGTCGTATGGGGTCGGAAGCCCGAGGAGCCTGCTGGCGCCGCCGCTTAGAGAGATATCCACTGGCTCTTTCGTAATGCGACCGCCGCTCTCGGCCTGTAGCGTCTAGCCTTTTTTTTGCATTGCGTAGCAAGCATTGAATATATCGATTAATCATCTACCATGAACCAAGCACCAGAACCGCCATTGTTGCTACGAAGACCGAACTCTTCCACATGGCAGCGCCACTCTCGGGAAGATTCCTGGGTGGCGGGGTGGTATCGTTGTCGCCAGGACCTCTAAACTCACTCTCTAGCCATAACCCTTGGAGTCTAGAACCCGTAACAGTTTCAAGCGGCGCAACAAACGCCATCTGACTCCAGCTGAATTGCGTGTTCCGGCCGCCATGCACAAAGACCTCGAACCGCCCCGCGAGTTTCCCATCGATCCACACAATGGTTCCGTGAAGAACATCCGCTGCGAGTGTAACATTAACTGGCCCGTCTATTGAAACCCTGACTTCTTCGTGGGAGGAATTGGTCGCGTTAGCCCAGACGCGGCCGGGATGTCCAGGGTCAAGGTCGAGCGCGTCCTCCTCTGTCACTTCACGGAGAGGGTAAACCCAGCCATCTGAGTCGAAGAATAGACTTCCGGACTCGTCCAGGGAAAGTGAGTTGTCCGGCCCGCTTAGGGTGAAGGGACCGTCCACGGAAAGAGTCAATGTGTAGTTCATTCCTTTGCTGTCATAGCCAAGACGGACCTCCTCGCCATCGTTCTGAGACTGCGCCCAGGAGATATACTTGTTTGACAAGGCACGATCGAGATTTTTACGCGGTTCTAGAGGCGAGTAAAAGTAGATAGCCGCTGCCGCAAAGTCTTCATTGACCTTTGGCCCTCGCCGCCCGCTCCAAGCTCTCGCCCCGGTAAGCGCGATACCCCTGGGCATAGCGTCATACGCCTCAAGCTGTGTCGACGCGTCGGGCCCATTGTCGTTCTACGCCGCAAGAATGGCGCCACGGTGCAACACTTCGTCATTGTCCAGCTGCATACTGGTGTTGAAAGGGTTGAAGTCCGCCGGGGTCCACTGCCACCCGTCCTCATCGGCAAAATTGAGTATTCTACTCTCATTGAAGAACTGCGGGTATCTCGCAGGAAGGATGGGGTCGTGGTCGTTCTTAATGAACATGTAAGCCCACCAGTCTTCTGAGTTGATCACCTCGTGACCGAACTCGACCAGCTCCTCGGGGTCCGATTGACCGTACTGCCAGTGCTGCACGGTTATGTCGAGGTCTTTGTTGACCTCAAGACCCAGGTATGTACCCCAGATTTGCACATGCTTATCAGTAGTCTTGCCAATGTGCGCGGCCAGGGTTTCGACGAACATCCTGTAGTCCTCTGCGAGGTTCATGTCGTATTCGTCTGCGCGACGTGGACCTCCTTGGTCTCGAACCAGGGGAGGAACTCATTCAAGATATGATTGACGGTGGGGATCGTGTCGGGATGGGTGACATTCAGAAGGTCCTTCTTCTCAAGGGCAAGTTCCGGCTTCCATTTTGTGAGGTACAAGCAGTGGCTGGGGGCCTCAATTTCGGGGATGACGGTGACGCCGCGGAATGCACAGTGTTGTTGAAAGTCGGCAAACCCGTCGCGACTAAGTGTCTCGTTCTATCTACCATGCAAAATGCCGAGAAGCGACTCATCCTCCGGCAGCAGTGAGAAGTGGGAGTAGACGTCCTGCCAAGTGTCGTTTTTCCCGCGGTTTAGAGGGTAGTTATCACTTAGGTGGTAATGGAACTCGTTCATCTTGAAGAAGGACATGAAGCTGCACATCTCCTTGAGGAACTTAGTCGAATACCACTTGCGTCCGGCGTCGAGCATTACTCCGCGGGTTGCGTAAGCGGGCGCATCTACCAAGGCTTTGGTAACAGGGACAGAGCCGTTGCGACGAGTATTTGCTGGAGGAGCGTCCGAGTGCCCCACCGCATGCCGCGGGCGCCGGCACCGCTAATAATCGCCCTTGAAGGAGTGATTTCAAGTTCATAGCCTTCCGAAGTAGATTTTCCATTTTCGTACGTGACGGATGATCCAAGCAGAATGCCGCTGCCGGAGGAAGGGAGCGTATCGACGCGCTCAAGGGTCCAATCGTGGCCGGTTAGCTGAATTAGATCTTCTTGGAAGTTGGATGCGAATTCATGTCCACAGGGTGGGATGAGACTTAACCCGTCCGTGTCGGTCGCTGAGGCAAGGTCGTTCTGGATATGTATAGTTTTGGAAGATGACTCTATGTCCCAGGTTTGTGACCTGTCGGCCGTGCCAGCGGGCCTGGCGGTCGACAAAGGAGGCAAGAGCTCCAGCTCATATCCCCAGGCGAGTGCTGGAAAAGCCATAATCGCAACTGCAGCTCTCAAAGTCATGACTTGGCAGGCAGAGGGTCACAGGATTAAAGCTTGGACTGCTGTAATGGGGTCATTTATAAAGCGATGTGTATAAACATACAAGTGCGAGGTCCATGTAGTGAGATGAGCCACAAAAGAGTCATGGCATTTATTTAGCCGACATGATCCGGCTGTTTTGTTTTCGATACTCTCTCCTCTCAATGCGTCGGCGATCCACCGCCCCCCGCCTAGAGACATGCAGACGCAGCCACCATGTAACCGGGGACCCCGCATCCTAAATTCAGCCGATCTTCGCTTCATGTAACAATGTCAGATCCCTCCCTCTGCGTAGGATTCATTAGACCACAAGCCACCAAGGAATGTAACGATCCCATTCTCTCGGAATGAAATCTTCACGTCACCTCCATGGGACATATCCTGTTTAATAGACATGACGATACCCATTTCATCCTTGACCGTCGACACCTTGTGTGTTATCTCAGCGAACGACGTTTTCTTTGGCGCATACTACCATGATACAACTTCTCAAATTGCCTACACCGTGATTCTCATATATTGATGATGATGGACAACAATCGAGGACGGCCAAGCATGAGAGAAGAAACAAATGACAGGAACACTACGTATAACTCATTTTGGCTACCACCAGCTGTAGGTACACTACGTTAACAGTGATGAATGAAGAAATCCCCGGCTCCAACACGTTTGACCCAATAGGCTGAGCCAAGTGATGAGAGTTTTACGGTATCACTCCCTCTTGAGTCTAACACGAATAGCTCCGCTCACGTTTCCAGTTAGATGCCTTCCATCGACTCATCTATCCTCGAGATATGGAAACGCAAATCGTCATCGTGCGAGTCTAACCAACTATCGGTGAACCCGTCAAAACAAAAGGACTGTCCTACTGCTCTAAAGCCTTACAGTACGGATTGGGAAATCTTACCGGCAGATCTTCCTGTTTGAATAAAGTGTTTATAAGCCCATATTGCTGTAACGTGGCTCACAATGCTGGTCCTGGCCCATGCTTACACTCTAGTCGTAACACTCAGGAGAGGTCCGCAGTGTATTTGGATATTTGTAGCCCAAAGACCGTACACGCACGTGTCTCTTCGTGAAGACATTGAGGCTTGGCTAGTGCTTGTGAAAACCCCAGACAGGCAACGACTTATGCACAGTAAGGAGAGTAGGGCAAAGGTCCGCCTCTCTAACTAGGTTCTGCAAGCAGACCTTGGCCTGTGCATAAATCGTACGCCATTACCGCCTGTTATACATTTATCGTTACACTATTTGACTCGTCTGCCTCAATTCCTTTTGAACGTGTATCGTGTTCAACGCGACCTCGTCCCCACTGGAGTCGTCCCTGTCCCCTCTCGAAGGCGAGGTATTGATCGTCACCTCGAACTTTTGCCCATCCGGTCTAAGGTTTAGATCATTCGACCCTTCGCCCCTTCCCACGTCCGAGTCGGTATCATCAGGGAGCCTGTAGAAGGTGTCCCGCTTCGTGTTTCCACGCGCCTCCCTGGACCGTAGAGTTGGGTCCCGGGACGACAACTCGTGGTTAAACCCCGCGCTGCTCCCCTTGAGCTTGGAGTCGCCCTGGGACGTGCCGCGCAGGGTGCTGCTGAGGCTCGTTATGCCGACGGTGCGGATGAACCATTTGAGAACCGGCAACATGGTGGGGAGACAGGCAGATACAATTCCGGCGGCAACTTCGATCTCGGTCCATCCCACTGTGGGAGCAAGGGTGTATGACGGGTCATTAGTGTCATAGGTGAAGAGCACGCTGGTACGATATGCGGAGGCGAAGACGACACTGTACCGGTAAGCTTGGTTAGACCGGACTGTGGCGAGAACTGCGGCAAGCGCCGACATGGAGGGTTTAGGACTTACAAGAGACCAAGACTGAATGCGACGGTCAAACCGATCTTCTCCGTCTTCTGAAGGCGGAGCTTCCAGATCTGTGAGATGGGGAGGCACAATATAACAAGGTCGGTGAAGATGGTGGACGCGGCGTTGGCGATCCACGTGCCAACTTGGTTGATGCAGCGGCCTGGAATGTCGGGGTACCAGAGCTTCTCCACGGGTACGCAGATGAAGATGAAGAGGAAGGTGATGCACACGACCCACGCCATGACGAAGGCCCCGACGATCCATGCTAAGGTTTTGAAGTAGGATACGCGGAAGATGCGGTAGTACATGATCAGGAGGGCGAGCTTTGTCCATCCTAGGTTCCAGGCGTAAAAGATCTCGGCCACGACGAGCCATTTGGCCATGGCGACGATGTTTTCCGGGGGGACAAGGTCGGCGTGGATGCCCATGCCCTGGTTATGCATGGCGAAGATGAAGCCCACCACTGCAAAGTTCCATGCCTGATATGGCTGTTAGACATCTGCGTTATGCGACGGTCCAGGGAAAGCGCAGTGTATGTGTATAGTGGCGTAAAACCACGTGCGTGCGTACCATTGAGAAGATAATCATCCAGTCATCCCACCACAGCTTTTGGCCCATAATATGCCTGCTGACAAGGCGCAGAGCAACTGCCACCACGGTAAGGACCGTCATTGACGCGACAACCTGGACGGTCCATGGTTGGATATTGTCAGGGTCGTAACCGGGTAGACCGGGCAGTTGGGATTCGCCGGTGGACGCCATTGGTTGCCCAACCAAACGTGCCCGAGGTAAAAGAGTGTGTCCACCGAGTTCCAAAACAATAGAAAAAATCAGGAAACGGTCGTAGTGGCGTTCGGGAAGGACTCACTAGCCCTTTATCTTTAGTAGCAGCTAACGGAGAATTTTCATCTGCCGCTCAGACCCCCATTCTGCAACCCCTGCTAGAAACCTGACGTCGAATGTCAATCAGTCCACAGTCAGTCATACCCTTGTTGTGGAGGTAAGAACCCCACATCTGTTATGGTTTGGGGTGAAGAATTTCCGGATTAGGTAACTACCAAGGGGGCAGGCCAGGCTCTTAGGAAGTACCGAGTGTGCACGTAAATTGGCGCTAAGGTGCATTTTCTCCGTTGGTAAACCAAGAGACGGACTACGGAGCAGGGGTGCAACTTCAGACGTGTTACCCCGTATCGGGCCCGGTCTTTCAAGCGACAATGTCCAGACACAGCTGATAGTTTAAATCCTGAAGGAACGATTGAAACTTCGAATCCCGGCCCGCGTGGTAGCTTGGGTCGTCGCCACGTTTTCGAGCCGCGATTTGCGCCATGTGGATACTCTACGGCTCCACTCCTTAAGCGAAGACTACCTCTTGGCAGAACCGTTTTTGGGCATTTAAATTAAGGGGCACGTCTTCGCCTCCCAAAACCCGATTCTTACATGTCTCGGAATGGAAACACGAAGACGACAGTTCAACGACGTAAGTATGGATATACAATTCGTGTAGCTGTTCCCATGTCTCCTTGCTGGACTTGTATCCCTGCCTAATCCATAAGCGGGGACGTATCACATTTTGGGCCAGTACGTGCTCAAAAGTATTCGACTTCCCAGCACTCACTTAAGAAGAATGCGGGGACTACCTCTTTCCCGCGGAGAATTATTGAGGGATATCGAGCTCAACAATGACAGCAAACGGCGTGGGGTTGGCCTCTTCACGAGGACGCTCGCGGGGCCGCTATCGCTGCTCCCCGGAGCTTTCTCCTTTTACGGGTCTCACTAGGCCGCTGGTGCCGGCTATCAGTGCGTTGGTGCGGAATTTTGCGGCCTCTAAGCGAGGATGATCCCCGCTCCCGAGTGCGGACGGGAACGGCTCGCCTCGATCGGCGGGGCGGACTCAACAGAGTGTGATTAGATAACCGACGATCCGCAGCAGAACGCTTCGGAGCGGCCGCCATCTGGCGGCCGGCCGGAATGGTTGGTCCAATCGGACCAACTAAAAGTGTCTCAGGGCGACGCCGCGACACTCACATCGCGTTAGAGCGGATTGGTCGCGGAGACTAATGCGGGGAGCACGTCAGTCGACAAGGGAGGTCACAAGGCCGAGCACCCACCCACTATAATAATATGCAAAATACTAATAGGGGGTTGGGCCGAGGTCGCATTTCCGGCTCCGGACCCGACGTATGGTCTGTTTTCCTTATCAATATCGCTCTCGTCCGCTTCCCCGTAAACCCATTCATCCGCCAAGCACCCAATTTCGACACCGGACTCAGCTAAGTACCTGCGCGAAATCAACATTGGACCCCTCGATCTTTTACCCGACATCCTTCAGACAGACCATGGCGGCAAAGCAGACCATCAAAGTCCCCCACCTGGGCGGCATCTCGGCCGGCTATAGGCTTTCGGCCGAGACCGTCGACCCCAAGAAGCCCACCCTGGTAATGATCAACTCGATGTGTACGACGTCATCGCTCTACGACGCGCAGTTCTCTAGTAAGGCTCTCGTTGACAACCTCAATCTCCTGGCCATTGAACCCCTGGGACATGGCGCTACGTCCTGCCCCTCCGATCACTTTACGTATTGGGACACGGCAATCATGGCCCTCCAAGTGATGGATGCTCTTAATGTCTCCAAGGCGTTTGCTCTTGGCACGAGCCAGGGGGGCTGGATGGTGGTCCGTATGGCGCTGCTAGCTCCTGAGAGGGTAAGTTCGGCGACTACCGAATAGTGCTCCTAAGTTTACATGAGACTCGCTGCTCACCCTGTCCTGCCAATAGATATTGGGCCTCCTCCCGCTGGGCACCTCCATGGACTACGAGTCAGCCGACTCTCGGGCAAAGGGATGCTGGGACCCCAAGACCCAGCTATTGCCCTTCTTCGAGAAGTGGTGCAGCCCAGTACCGACGCCGGACTTTGTTGTCGATGAGGTCTGGCGGCACATGGTCGCCTCGCTCGGGTTCAGCGGCACCGTCACTCAGGAGACGCTGTCGTTCTGGGACCAGACTCTCAAAGAGGTTTACAGTGGCGACGAGGGCCGTAGGAAGTTGCGGATGGCGCTTCTATGTCTGATGGAGAGGGATGGCCTTATCTCTCGTTTGAGGGACATCAAGTGCCCCGTCTACTGGCTTCAGGTGAGTACCCGGATATATACCGACAATAGGCAAAGCGATCTCTGTGTTGCATGGACTAATGAAACAAGGGCCCTGAGGATCCCGTCTTTGGCAAGACCGTGGCGGCGGAGCATATTAAGTTGTTCACCGCGTCTCCTGAAGCGACTCTTACATATGTTGATGGTGCTGGCCACTATCTTAACGCGACGAGTCCTAAGGAGACTGAAGAGGCTGTGCTAAAGATGGTCCAGAAGTATGCCCAGTAAATCGGGACTTAGGGTTAAGGCTCCGATTTGCATAGAGCGATACAAGCTCTTGACGACCTAGCGTACATAATTAAACGTGCTATATATGGCTGCTATCTAAGCATGATCCTCACACTTGCATTGCCGTCTTTATTATGATATCCGCGGAGGCCTGTTACTTGTCCCGGATCATAGAGTTCCAGAGTATGCGAGGGCATCGCTGTTGCGATACGGTGCTATAGAGCTAAGCCCGCATATGTGGAAACTACTCAAGGAACTGGTGTGTAGGTTTAGTTTCAATACACCTTTCTTTCGAGTCATAACTGGCGTTGGCATACCAAGCTCTAGAGTTGGGATATAGCAAGATCTTTTGTCGCTCGTCGGTTGATATCGTCTCTGTATCAAGAAACAGATTGACGATACGGCACGGCAGAGGTGTAAGTCGATTAAGAGATTATCAACTGGTTATACAGAGACACTGCTGGAAGCAGGAGGAGACGCAATATCCAGGATATATATTGGTTCAGAAGTTTTCCCGGAAGAAAACCTGATAAGGATCCTCCTATGTCTATAATAATCTTTCACATGGTTCAATGAACTGATACTGACCCTCTAGCGTTAAGGTATCAATCTTCGACGCAAGGTACTCTTCTACCGCTATTTCCTTCCCAAACTTCTTCCCATAGTCCGAAAGCTTCATGCCACCGAAAGGCAACTCGGCGGCGGAAGGATTCCCGGTATACTTACCGATCATACCAGTCTCTAGATTTTCCAACAGCCTCCACGTGCGGTAAACATTCTTGGTAAGGAAGTAACTAATGAGACCCATATCCGTGTCATTGGCGTACTGAACTGCTTCCTCTTCTGTAGCGAATCGGCATACGGCAAGCACCGAGGCGAACGTCTTTTCGCGGCTGACCAGCATCGAGGCAGTTGTGTCTCGAAGGATCGTGGGCTGGAAGAAGAAACCTCTTCCAACATCCGTAGCTGGCTTTCCCCCGAGGACGACAGTTGTCCCATTAGCAACGGCGTCATCGACATGGTTTTGGGCTCTAGTAACGCCACGGAATGATGTCAGGGGACCGATGGTCGTTTCTGGGTCGATTCTATGGTCCTGCTTCAGAGTTCTTGTTCGCGAGGGTAGCTTCTCCAGGAACTCTTCGTAGATGCTATTTTGGATGCAGACGCGGTTTGCGGTGACACATGCCTGCCCGCTGTGTCGCCACTTCAGTGCGATTAGCGCCACTAGGGCCTGGTCTTGGTTGCAGTCGTCGAAGACGAGAACAGAGCAGTTTCCATCAAGCTCTAGAGATAGCATCTACAAGTCCTCAAAACAGTGTTTTGCGCTCAGACTGCCAATAGCAGTCGAACCCGAAAACGAGACTTTCTTCGCGTCCAGGTGTTTTTACAGAGCCTCGGCAACGTCGGGGGTCTTGTCTATCCTTGTAGGGACGACATTGGAGACACCGAGTGAAATTCCAGCATCAGAACCCAGCTTTGCAAGGGCCAGTCATGTAAGCGGTGTCTCGCGGCATGGCTTGGCGATCAACGTGCACCCGGCAGCAAGAGCCGCTCCCACCTTTCGAAGAATCATTCTACGCCATTGACTTAGAACTTGGCGAGAAATATCGGAAAAGGGCGTCAACTTACGCGATCGGAAAGTTCCAAGGAACTAGAGGGATACTAACTCCAATAAGTTGTTTGACGACAAAGACGACGGTCTGGTGCCGAGGAGACGCTCACTTTCCCTCTGATCCTTTCGCCTCCCCGGAAAATCACAAGGTGAAATCTAGGGCATAGTTGATCTCACCACTAGCCTCT
Source organism: Sordariomycetes sp. B11D1 (assembly GCA_025503055.1). Taxonomy (NCBI): domain Eukaryota; kingdom Fungi; phylum Ascomycota; class Sordariomycetes; species Sordariomycetes sp. B11D1. The sequence goes on from JAMFQS010000113.1 coordinate 61,998, forward strand.
GCCAGAGGCTTACCGGTCTCATAGGTAAGTATGCGAGCCGGGTCGTCCCTGTTCTGCCGGACAAGACGGTTCCACTCGAGCAGCTTCCGCACATTGGAGCGCGAATTCTCTTTGCGGAATTCGTGGAACGCCTGGGCGCTTGACTCCACAACTGCATAGACGTCTGACCGATCGTAATAGGCACATGATGTAAAAACTTCACCCGTCCCCGGGTCTGTTCGGTTGTTAGTAGCCGGTTGTGGAAGGAACTGTTGTACTATCCTGATTTTTAATCTTGAAGCGACGGCCGTTGCCGAAGGCACCACTGGCCGTCGAGGTATCCCTCCGATTGGGGTTGGCAAGCAGTAATGCATATTAGCTTAGAGCGCCTCGATATCCGAAGCCTTAGTTGAACCGCACACACCTTGGGGGATTCCATCTTCTTATCTATTCCGTAATTATAGAACTGCGATTCTCAGCTCCTGGTCGTCACAAGGAGGTGAGCTCCTGAGTACAAGCCTCCTTTCAAACCAGTTTGATCATGTTCAAAGCATACGGCTTAGAGTGCCTGGCGGCTCCCGCTGCAAATTAGTTTGGGGTAAAAGGGATTGGAGCCAATAGAGCGGGGTTAGAGCATAAACTACTGTACATGAGCGGGTAGGGAGATGAAATCCGTAATTGCACCATCGCACGGGATCTGATAATATGATATGCGATTTTCAACAGCTTTAGGCTGTCTCCTACAGGAATTCGGTTCATATTCAAAAGAGTTCGAGGTTAATGCAGCGGTGTCACGGGCAGACTATGCGGCAGATATGTATATTTATGTCGTTGCATCATAGCCGAGAGCCAGGATGCGTGGACACCCGTTCGTGAAGCTATCTCCTTTATTGTGGCCTCTAGTATAATGTGTGAATGTAGAAGGTGGTTTTTTCCACGATAAGATCCACCCGTTAAGCATGGTTTCAATTGGTTCTCTGGGCTTATCGAGACTCTCCATTGTATTTTGTATCAATAGAATTACGGCTTTTAAGTCTTCCAGCATTCATTTGCGGTGAGTTGTGTCTTTGGCTGTCAGGACAACATACATGATTCGTTCCACTGCGAACCTAGAATGGGTGTTTTTGTTTTCGCCCTTTGTCGTTCTGTCCACATTCATGGACTATGAATGGTTGGTTTGGCACCCGAGTCAAATCTAATTGTTAAATTGAGGTAGGTTACTTCATCGCAATGGCTTCAAATATCGTATTTGTTTTACAAATCGCCATTAAGCGTATTCGGGTGATTACCCTGAAGTGTCCTGGTATACTCGCCATTTCTAGCCATGTCGTTCAACGTTTTGTCTGCCACTTTCGTAGCCTCAGTTCTAGCAGGAACACCACAGTATATGGATGCTGGGAGAATTGGCTCGCGTGTCTCAAGCTCTGTTACCCCGTTGTTGATAGCTCCCCGAACATGGACACCTAGTTCGGGCCAGCTCTTAAGCGCAACGAGCATGCCAATATCTGCGTTCTAACGATTAGGATCGATGAAAAAGGTCTATTGACATCAAGAACCTTGTCACTCGTTAGTAAGAACAAGGATGCACCTTCTTAACAGGCTTCGCTGCTCACGCTTGAGGCCCGGACGGCACCAGATAGTTCCCCAGCACCACCTTCTCGAATTATTACTACGCGTCGGCGGGATGCAGACGTTGAGATCATACTCTGTTCCGAGCTGTTGATTGGGATAAGGGAACTCGCCCAACCATGCTAGCGATTCATCGACGTGAATATCTCCAACCACCTCGCAGCGGTTTTTTAGGCCCTTCTCGCGAAGCTCCTTGCTGCTTGACGACATCTTCTTCCTTGGTACAGTGTTAACACGTTATATTTTTGAACATAGTCAAGGCGAGTCCCACAAGTTTTTTTCCAGAGCCTGCCATTGTTTTCTGTGCGAAACTGACCCTCCAACAACAGGACCATTACAAACGTCTCCAAGCAGTTTGGGGGTTGGGCTAAGTTACGTACATAAGTGGGCCCACCGCAGACTCCTCCAAGAAGAAGCACGCCTATACTTACCTATGCTCAGTTAACAGAATTACGTGGCAATCCTTGCTAGATACATAAGAATACCCAAAGCTCTCACCCTTTGAGGCTTATTTACAACCAGTTATCGTTGCTCCCAAATCCGACAGCGGAATCCTTATCCCGAAATCATACATTCGCACATATATAATCAGAGTATGACCTCCGAGTCGACGTACGGTTTTATTGGGGTTGGCGTCATGGGATGGGGGATGGCCATGAATCTTAGAAGCTCCCTTGCGAGATTCCTAAAGCCCGACAGGACTAGTTTGATGCCTAAGCGGGAAGAAAAGGCCTAGTGGAAACTGCGGCCACTCCCGCGAGACGTTGTAGCACAAGTGGTAAGGTAATGGCAGATTTCAGAAGTACAGTTTTTCATGGACTAACGTCGCTCACCCCCAAATAGGCGCCCCCTTCCACCCCCCACCGCGTCCTAAATGGCCCACCCTATAATTTAACAACAAAAACAAGTCCTCTATTTAACCCGAAGTTTCCGCCCCATTTAAAGCTACGATAGTATAGTCCTCTAGCTTATTAGATAATGTAGGATTGCTAGATTTAACCGTACTATCTAAATGTTTTTTTACCTACCTTGACTTACGCCTTATGGATCCGTTCGATATCTATAAACTTCAAATTAGGACTAACCTAGACCTTATTCGTTTTCCTAAGGCTTATAGACTCAATCTACTACTTGAATAGTTCCCTTACGTTTTAAGGCAGCTAGTTAGTTGTCTGTTTCTTCGAATTCTTTAGAGACTTTCTAAAATAGTAGTCGTTATATATTACAGGCTAGACGCCTGGTTACTGAGGCTAAGGGTCACGCCTAGCCCAACCCACGGCAGAAACTTCGGCATTAGCCCCTCTCACATCTGTCTTTACAGACAGTTCAACCCATCTTCGAGCAGCTGAGCTCGTGGCATGCTTCGGTGCTAGCCCCAGAGCCACCGTGGATAATAAGCAACAACGACATACCGAATGACCACACCTTATACCCAGCAACAATCCACATCGCTCATGACACTTTGATCACATACATCTGGAGAGCGCTTATGCGGCCTATCGTGCCCTCTGCTGCGCTGCCCTTCATTGTCGATGGCCAGCACGCTGGCGGAGAATCTCTCAACGTGGATGCTCTGTCCCAGGAATTTCAACTAGAGGTTAAGAGCGTACTCTAGGACTTGCCAGATCTATCCCATCTTGATCTTCTATTAGCGAGCCCTGCAAATAGATACGGCTCACATGAATTGATCATCATTAATCTACATCAGTCGTCCTTAGCAGAGGCCACAAGCTTCGCCAGCCTCATCAGGCATCTATCTGCAGCTTGCTTCTACGAATTTTGGTATTCTTATAAGTGCCATTATTTGTCCTTCCGGATGTGCCGTTGACCAACACTGAACGAAAGGTTCAAGAATGTGCTTCGACATCATGTCTAGCCTTACCATAGCAATCCTCATTCAATCGCCCACACCCGAGGCGGCGGTCAAATCTTAAGAGATGGTCCTAGGTTGGCACGAGATTGTACGGAATCAGAGCAAAGCCTCTCCATTACTGCTCTTGGCCTTGGCACGAATGAAGGGCTACTTTGCAGCCGGTCTTTCCGACGTCTTCTCGCTGCCGCCTCAGGTCAAGGGGGTAATCTAGACTTTACTATAGGCGAAGGCGATCAATTAGACCCTATCTCGGCGAGAGTGACGATTACTAGATACGAAATTCATCAACCAAGTTACTTTCGGCGAAATAGACTGCATAGTGGATATCAGACTTTCACCGAATCTCCGCGCCGCCGAACCCCACCACCGCACTTCCGAGTATCCAGGTCAAGGCCGCGGCAACCGGCTTCAGAGATCTATAATCAGTCAAGTAGCTCTTTAAACATTATTTTCAGGAGTCCAGGGTTGGTAAAGAACTGGAGGGTCGACATGCGTTCAGGGCCATCCGCGAATTTTGTGATGTCGGCGACCAGTTCGCCATCGGGCTTTCCAATCTCTCGCGTGTTGTCTAGCTGGCGCGGTCCAGGGATGTCACCTGCATTAATGGCGTCTCTGACTACGACATCAAGGCTGTTCTGGACGATGGCGCTACAAAGCACCCAGTGAACAACAGTTGTTAGTATGAACTTGACGGAACACGGGTGCTAGGTTTACATAGAAGGTGTACCGGGAATCAATGAGACACTGAGCGCTCTTCACCGTGAGAAGGACGTGCCCCTCGATGTCGAGCTCGCTCAGCCGTGTGAGGTCTCCGCCGTTCCATGTGTAGTGGGTATGTGCATCGCCAAGACCCGACATGAGGGTCCGGCCCCTGCCTCGGAAAACGCGTACTGTCGGAATATCCTCCAGGTGCTCTTTTTTGTCGACGGTGCCAACTTGGCTAATACGTTCCCCTACAGAAGTCGATTTAGTAGCTCTTGACCTCACTATGGTGGAGAAGTTGTGCCAAACCCTTGATCAATAAATCGCCGCCGTAGGGCTTCTGGCCTGTCGAGTCCAGTACGCTCACATCTGTAAACAGGATCTTGGACGACGTATGCGATCCGGCCAGATGATAGGTTGTTGGTTGGAGCTTTGGGTCGAGCTTGAGGTTGTCGATGAACGTAATGTTTCTGGGGAAGTTCTCGTCACAGGAAGAATCGACTTCCCACTCTGCTTGGGGTCGTTGCTCCCATAACGTAGAGGTATACTGTTGCTGAGACATTGTGCGTGTTAGTCCGGAACGGGCCTTGCGGGTCCCACTCATGTCGCGGTCACTTCACGGTCACTACAGTATTTAATAACGCGAGAACAACGGTGGCATATTCGTAGCGCTAATCGCCCTGCATGTCAACTCCATGGGGCACTCCATTTCCCCCCATCCGTGTGTTCCATCGTTACTCCAGCCCCGTGTATCTCCGTTATCTCCGCAGTTTCGTTTCCCACATGCGTCCATAACATCGACATTTTAGCGCCGCTCATCTCCGTCATCCCCACCCTCTCACGCCCTTGTCCAAACAAGACGCGGCCGCATGACCGAACGGGCCCATGGAGTAAATGTGGAACAACATTGGCCCTCCGCTACTCCGAAGACTGCGGTGTCAACCTTGCTGGTCAGGGTTCCGAGCCCCGTGATGGAAACAAACTCTCGTCACTAGGTTTAAAAAACACAGGGGGATTCTTCCTAACTCCGACATCCGCGGGCTGTTGATGCAGGTTCAGCGATGTCGTTAATGCTGTTTTTCAGGAGGATGTTCTTACGGTGCCCTTTGCTATGACATCATCAGCCTGCAACGTGGTACCCTCCTAGATAGTCTTTATTAGATTCAGAATTATAAATATCAGGTCGTTCATAGTTAAGCTCTACTTAAGGTTTCCGTTAACGCGCGTCTCGAGCTTAAGCACGGAAGGAAGATCCTCCTTTGCAACAGTAATTAGGCCCTACTTAAATACGTCAGGTCTAAGTCTAATCCAAACACTACTCGATTTAAGTTCAATTAGGGCGGAGAGTGCTAATTATTAGGAAGAATATATCCGCAGACTTTCCGATAAAGAATTGCTTATAGCCCCGTTAGCGCTCCTAAGCCGCTACGTAGTTAATAATAGTATAACCCTAAACATAGTTCTAAGCCTTAGCCTTATTAATCTAGAAGCCGGGCTTTTAAATAATCATGTTAATTTTACCCTTATAGTCAAAATTACCGTAAATCCAGGGTATAAGACAATAGGTTAGCCGTCGGCAAGTATAGAGGTTACCCTCTTCGTATAGATGACTAGGTAACTAGGTTGTCAGAGCCGGGATGTAGTGGTGTCGTCAAGGTGAGGTGAAGAGGTCAGCAGGGAGACAGAAGCTGGTCAGCAGGTGGTCCGAACGTGACCAGTAGGCCCAGGTAGGTGTTGTATTGTGAAACTACTGATTCTTGCCTTCCTAAGTTCCTAGCCCCCAGGGGTATTCCTTTATATCTGTTCGTAATCATAGTAGGTCACGTGCGTGGCAGCAGTCGACCCGCACCTGTGCCCATGTGACTTGACACGTGAACGTCTCTGACATTGTGTCCTGTCATAGGGAGTGCGACTTTGTTAGAGCTATCGTAGCCTAAGTTTTGAATTCCTTAGCGAGTTCGGCGTCGTTCTTGCCTACGGCGAGGATATCGTGTCCGGAGATAGGCGTAAAGAGCTTAACGCTTAAGATAAGGATTAGCTCTCTGCTGGATATAACATTCAAAGACCTAGCCTCGATAGCTTAGTAAAGACTAGAGATTGCGGTGCCTAAGATAAAGGAAAGGAACTAGATAGTTCTAGTAATAGGCCGTAGTGTCTATTCTAAGTGCGCTAGTATCTAGCTATATGAACGTAGCGTACTATAAGGTGTGCGAGCATATCGTGTCGGTGTCGGTATAGGGGTGCTGATTTATATTTAGGTCTTTTAAGTCTAGAAAGAGCACTATAGAGAATCTTTATGTTTTATGCCTTGACGGCACCGAGATATAATATAGATCTAGACGAAATCAATATTAATATAGTAGCTTATATAAAAGTAACGTAGTAGAGGTTATTAGGTCTTCTTCTACGAATTTTGACCTAAAAGGTACGTAGGCGGACAAAAATAGAAAGACTTAGAAAATATCGGGTTAATATATAGAAAGAATTGAGCGATTGTCGGTTCTTTGATGGCGGTTTAGGAAGATACTAAAGGACAGACGCCTCTATAGTAAGGTTGTAATATATAACACCGTTCAACGCATATAGATACGACTTGAACGGATGATAGAGAGGTCTTGATATTAAAGGGCCGCCTGAGATAGGCCAGTGAATGGACACATACTAGAAAGATACGAAAGATGAGTAATGGTAGAAGCTCTATCTTATATGAATGTTTATAGATTTTGGTACCCTTCACTACAGCTTTCTCACCATCCTAGCTCCGCAGAAATAGCCTGAACCAGTGCCTCGCCTTGCTCGGCATGGGTGGCGGCATTGGGGTGATAGTCGCATCCCACATCCGACCCCTGCGATGGCCAGTCAAGGAAGTACATACCATCACCCCCAATCTCAGAAATGACGCTCTGAAGGGCTTCAGCATGCGTGGAATGCTGCGCATCCTCCGCTGTAGGATAGTCGTCATTAAGCATCGGCGAGCTAAGGAGGAAGAATGTGGCATTGGGGTAATGACCCTGGACGGTTTGCACGAACTCGATCATGGCCTCCGTGAACACTGCGGGGTCCATGGGGTCACGGACACCGAGATAGCTCCAGTCATTAGTGCCAAGGTTGATGACGACGACATCAGGATTCCATTCCTCGGGGAAGGTGTAGCTGCTCGTTGGGTCGTTGGCGCCATAGCGTGTGTAGAGTTCTGGCATCACAGGGGTGTTGCGAAGGCTGGGGTCGGCATAGTTGCGGGTCAACCCCCTGCCGCTCCATGCGACAATGCTGTAGTCGGCGTTGAGCTCGTCGGCGGCAAGGACGGCGTAGGTCTTGCGGTTATTCTCTACCTCGGCGGAGTTGACGCAGGGATTCATGCCGTCGAGGCCGTAACCGACTGAGATAGAGTCGCCGATGACCTCGATTTGGCGCTCTCGAGGCTCTGTTGAGACGAGGGTGCCGTCAGTAGTAACCTCGCCTATGAAGATGGAGCCGAAGTCCTGCCCGGAGCGTTTGTGGAGAACGACGGTGTGGTCGCCCCCCTCCAATCCCTCAGGGGTCGAAATGTCTCCATTCACAGTGGTGATAACGATTGGTTCGCCGTCGACAACTAGTTCAACGCTGCTACTGCCTTGTGAGGAAGCAACGCCAATGGTAGCAGACGTCCCAGTGAATGCGAATGAGAGGCCGGTGCCAGGCCAAGTTAGCTCTTTGGTTTCCGGGTTGACCCTGCCGAGGAACCGTACTTCCGACTGCGCGAACGCGAAGGAAGTGAGGGCGAGAGCGCTAAAATACGGCTTCATGGCGGATTGATCGTGCTAAGTTGATAAGGTGCTTGACAGCTTGTTTTAAAAATGAGCTCGATGAGCTCGAGACTAAGCTGCGGTCAAGGCTTTCATTTAATATAGAGGGAGGGGCGGCCAGCAATACAGTATTGAGGGACATTCGACTCCCGCTTGCAGGAGGGCCGAATGTGGGGCCTTCACCGCACCTGTGTCTGGAATGTCGGCCCGTGTCGGGGAATAATATCTAACGGGTGCCGGTTATTATAGAGTAAGTATATACATCAGCTAACGGCCCGGGATAGGTGGAAGGAAAGTGGTATAGGGCCTGCATAATGCAGCAATTCGGGGCAGAGAACACGGAAGTGGAGCCAAGTCCTGATTCCTCGTATCCCGATCCACAAACAGTTGACCCTGGAGGAGCCCTTGAAATGTACCGCTAATGTAGACCAGCGCGGAGGCTCGAGCCAATCCGGCCAATGACCCTTGTGCGGTAGTATTGAGGGGGACACGGAACAAGAAATTCCGAAAATCCCACCCCGCTCCAGTCCCATCAATGGAATCTTTACTTCAAATTGGCGTTACTGGGTGGTTTGGGGTTTGGATATTTCAGAATACACTCGTCTGTATCCGGAAGAGGTGCTATTTGCTATAAGTCAATCGACCAATTTCGCCGACCGCTAATTTACTTCCTCCAATGCTCAAGGAAAAAGCAGTATTGTCACCACAGCACTAGTTAACCAGCTACAATAGAAGGACTACCCGAGGATGGCCATCGGGAGGCCAGCATCTTCCTGGCCTTCCGTGTGGCGACATGGGATAAGCGAATTTAGCGAACAAACAAACCATGGGAAATAGACTTGGATATGCGGGTTTAAACACTCTTACAAGACAATGCGATTGTCTTGTTAGTAGATATATCTAAACCCAGCTGGTGGGTGGTCCGGCGCCACCGGAGCTTGCCCCTCTTCGCCACCCGCTTCCTCCGCCTCCCTCTCTAATTTCTCAAGGTTCCTATTCTCACGGATGTGTATGAGTCGAAGAAGCAATGCCAACGCGGCGACAAGTAGGCAAACGACAGCATTCGTGCTTCCACCAGGAATATACTGCGGGCCCGTCGAGCTTGGATACATGTATGACCCATAGATTGTGGCCGTGTTGCCAATCATGTTGGCTATCGCGATGCTCGCAGAACGTTTTACGAGCGGTCGGGGGAAGGAGTTGGAAACCCACGAGACGATGATTTGGTCTATCATTAGGTGTCAGTCCATGGCTCTTCAGCAATTAGAAGGTACAATCGTGGATATTCTGCGCACTCACAGGCAGACACGGCCCCCATTGGCATGAGGAACATGGCAAAGAAGCGAGCACCCAGGGATGTTGTACCGGTGGCGATGGCATTTCCCACGGTAGCAAGAAGCATAAGGCCAATTATATGCAGCGATCGATCCTCGAAGCGGGCAGACGTCCACGTAACAGTGATCGATACTACTAACGTTGCAAACTATAAATCGACCGAGGGTCCGTTAGTAAACTGGTGACATACGTTTCGCAGATGAGGAGTACAGGCGAATTGACATACCCAAACAGGAGCCGTAAGCCATAATGTCACGATGCTTCCGTACCCCAGTGTACCCACGATAGTGGGAAAGAAATACTGGAATGACTGAGACAGCAAGCTGATATGCTGCATCAGCACGAATATATATAGTCGATAATCACGAACAGCTAGCTTCACACCAGCCCAGACCGACATGTCACCGTACCCGTCAGCCTCGTTGATATCCTTTAGCAGCCTCCATGCTGCAAATTCCATCTCTTCGTCGCTGAGCCAGCTAGTCGTGTGTGGGTAGTTTGGTAGAATGAATATGGAGAAGATGGCAAACACGATGGCGATAACGCCCTCCTGATTTCGATATGTTAGGGCTTTTTCATCCACCCGAATGAACTCGGTGCAAGGGATGATAAACATACCACAATAAACAACCACCTCCAGCCAGCGATGCCCAGATCTCCGTCCAGGTCACCCAAGATCGCCGCTCCCATCAAGCCACCAAACATGTTGGCCAAGGCATTCCCAGAGTAGAACCAGGCCACGCGTCGCGTCAGCTCGGCACGGGTGTACCAGGAGCTCATCAGGAAGATTGCTCCAGGGAAAAAGGGGGCCTCAACGAATCCAAGGAAGAAGCGGATGACGACTAGCTGGGCAAAACTATGCGCGGCGGCATTGCACGTCGATACGACTCCCCACAAGCAGCATGACCCAGCTAGGTATAGTGAGGGTCTCACCTTTGTGAGAAGAAGGTTAGAAGGCAGTTGCATTAGGAGGTATCCGACGAAAAATATAGACGTGGCGAGGTTGAAGTCTGTTCCGCTCATGTTTAGGTCTTTCTCTAGAGTGCCCTGGCGGGCCTGCGCGAGGTTGGATCGGTCAAGGAAGTTGAGGAGGTACATGATGACGAGTGTCGGCAGCAGACGTATGTCGACTTTGCGGACAAGTTTTCTCTCGAATCGCTTCCTCCACTCTTCATCCTGGGCCTCGAAGCGCTCTGTATAGTCGGAATTTGCTGTGGATGGAGACGCTCCCTTCTGCACCTTCTCCTCCTGCTCGATGCTTATTTTACTAGCATCCATTGTCGTCGTCGTCGAGAACGCAACTTTGCACGAAAAAGGCCCAAAGATCAGGGTAAGTGCACTTATGGCTTCTTTTTGGGTCCAATTGGCTCCCGGTCTGTTGGCTCCCGGTCTGCTCTATTGATCCAATGCTGGAGAGAAGGGCCCCATTTATAAAGTCGCGTGGAACAAGCTACGGACCAAGTTCGGCGTTACGCCGATCGGAGGGAAATCCGGGGTGCCATGTCTATCCTTTTGGTACTGTTCGCTTATTTGTTGGAGTAAAGATCGACATCGGGTTGAAAGATGCGGGGTACAGAAGACACGGGGAATAGATCTGTAGCCGAGATGTTCGCTCCATTTCCGATAAAAGATGGCTGTACGCTTAGGGGGTTGCGTGAAGAAACATTGAGACAGATACGCAGCTAGTCTACCACGGCTTTTAAAAGTGCCCATACTGGAGATCTGTCTGAAAGATTTCGACAGCCTATGACTTATTAAGTGGTCATGATAACCCGATGTAGGCGGCTTGTTCTTACTTGCGGCGGGGTTCCGATGGGTGGCGTCGAGTCGCATCCTTATCTCGGAGAAAACTCCGATATGGTCCATCAGTGTGGAGGTACGTTCGCAGGCAGAATGCCGAGGTAAACAGCAGGGTTGGTTTAATCCTATTAAGGAAGGTGATGAGGAGCAGACGCAATGCACACTGATGGTCCCGTGGGCTCTGGCAGTCCGATCACAGTTTTGGCATTTCTTGGTAATGAGCAAAGCGATCTTGTACATAGCATGTTATCACTTAGGGCTAATTTGAAGGAGATAGCTCGGGAGACAACCTTTGAAGTTGAAATCGTGTTTATGGCGTGCAGCTTGCATCGAGATAGACTTTCACCAAGAAACAAAATGAGAATTCCCTTGGGCAGATCTTGGTATGACCAACAACAAACTTCCTAACATCAGCCAAGATTCTCCTGAATTCCAAGCTTCATTCCACACACAACCTTCACTAAGTAATAGCCGTGGATCGCTGTGTTGCGTATCTAATGTCGAAGATATGCTACATACACCATGTTCTCCTCCTCCGTCCATGGCTGAAACTCAGCCATATAAGTCATATACCTTTGAACGTCCGTGTCGATGGCGGCAAAAGCATATTAACCCAGCTCTGTCAGTCTCGGATCCTTCGGCCATTTCCCTAGGCACCTATTACTTCATTAGGATCAAGTAGCTTCTCACTTCAACAAAAAGTTAATTGACTCACCTTGACTTCATATTCCTGATTATCAACATACCCGGCCTATAATATAGGGCGATCTTACATTGCTCAGAGACCCACCCCTGCACCAATGTCTACCACTCTCTGCATTAACATGTTAGGACTGTTTCCTTTTGAATTGTATTTAGCTTAGCCCTGACCTGGACATCGTCTTTACTTGGCGCAAGGAACAGGCGGCCACCCAGGGTCAATGTGTGAAGATGGTGGCTGGTACAGTTAACATCCGGCTAGTAATTCCAACGAAGTCAAGGACATACGCAATGTCCACGGCTTCGATCTGAGCCTCATCATCTGCGCCCCTTGCAAAAAGACAAGGTCAGTCGGATTTCCTTTAGGTATGCTTGAACAGCGACGGATTCACCAGTCTTCGGCTTCCGTTCGGTCAATATGGTATGTCCTTTCTTCAATGGTCATATAGCCTACGATTCTGAATCTTACCTATGCTGTTAATTTTGGGTAATCCTCCGGTATCTGACCTTGGGTTCAGGCTCCTGTTGTTTCCATCAGCATTCGCATATTTAGCTGAGTCAGTAATGGCGTATGTCCTGACTAGCCAGTGACAGAGCTGGCCAGTAATCACCAGGCAAAGAACTCTGACTTGGTGGGGTCGATGGGCTATTGGGGAGGCTAGGTGGAGACCTAGGGGTGCGGACTGGTAGGTTCGGTGACTTCTGCAAAAGGGAGGTGGATCCCCCAGCGCCTTCAGGCCGAGTCGCCGGCGATTGCCGTTTGGCTGGACTTTCGCTCAAAATATTTTGAAGGAGACAGATGTTGTCTAGAATAATTGCATGCGCTTGGACGCCGCGTCCTTTCGCTTGCTTTGTTGAATACTGTTCATGTAAATAGGATGGGCGTGTAAATATCCCATATGGCCTTGCATATACGAATATGCGCTCATCTCGGCCCGCAAAACACACTGTGACGTGAAGTGCGTTGACAAGGCCATCCTAATCTGGTCCGATTAAGCAACCCATGAAGGGATGAAGATTGGTTCAGAAGCAAGATCAGGATGACCATAGTAGTAGGGAATGTCACGATCTGTTGGCTATCAACTTAAATTAAAATTACACGGTATGATCTCGCATGGGCCAAAGGGATTACAAGGTGCTAAAGGTTATCCCACCTGCTATCTGCGTTGAATCGCCCTAACATTGACAATAACTAAGCCAATATAATCTACTTTGGAATGTGATAAAAGATAGAAGGTGACGGGGTGACGCCGCTTGTAGTCACTTCCACGGAAACATGACGGGTCCCGAGTCGAATATCAGTTAAGGATATTAGCCGATTGTTCGCTTTGTGTAGCAAGACAAACTGCAGTAGTTTATGTGTGGTAGATACTCGTGTTAGGCATCTCCAAGCCTCACCGACTGCTGGACCCGAATCATATGAGAGGTGTGAGAGCTGGTTTGTCGGTGTCTTTGAAGCCCGCCTTTACCCACGGTAAATTTCGCGATTAGCATCTTTGACTGTTTGCTAGAGGTGACTGAGGTGACAGAATCTCAAAGTTATGAAATGCAGATTAACCGAGTTAAGCGTTACCATGTTTATCCTGCATTGGCGGAGCAACATATCTTGACTCAACTGGAGATAACTAGAAAGGACGATTGCGGGATTTTCCATAGGCTCCGAGTTATATCCTCAGGACTAAGAATATAAGACGTGGTATATGATGGTAATACAATTACCAGCCAACTGAGGTAGTGCTTTCACCCATATGGAATTTCTGAGGATCACGCCGTGAAACAGAAGAAACCCTCGAGGGAAACCCGGATCCCCTTAAGACACCACCATGTTCATGAGATCATACACTGCTGGTTCAACCGCCGTATTCGGTAGTTCCGTTGTTTTAGAGCTTTAAGAATAATTTGTGACCTTTGTTTTTGAGGCGGACTAGCGAGGAGTTATCATACCACCTTGTCGTATATCAGGGCCGGCAGTCCGAGGCATGTATTGACTCTAACGTCACAGATCGGGGTGAAATTGAAGCTGGTGCTTTGGCTTTGGCTTGAGCCCGCTAGACACTAATCTTGTGACGCCACGTGTAGCGGAGAAAGATACATCAGGTGCCGAAAGGTCTTGATTAGGTTCAGTCTTTAGCCTGTAGGGCTCACCCACCGGAGCCTCCATTGATACATGGGGCATCGTTCGCCAATCATGGCGAGACTCACCCGGGCACGAGGAAGCTCGGGGAACAACGTACCGAAAGGTCTTGGCCGTTTGGCTTCTGTGCACTCGGCGCACGCTCAGTTTGGAAGAACCCCCGCAAAGTCCCAGTCTTGCAAAGGCTGATGAAACAAGGTTCTTATTACTGGGCTGGACAGCGCCCGTGGGGAACGGGTACAACCCCGACCCTCCGGATATATGAAGAGATCTTAATGGTGGAAAAATGGGTTTGGACGGTGCGGGGAAGTTCTCAAGACCTGGGGTTCACTGCCGTCTGATAGGTCCATCTTTCAAGCAAGCCTTCTTGGCAACCCCATTTTCAAGCCACCGACGCCCCACTGCCTGAACCGCGAAGCCAATCGCCCTTGTTTGCTTGTTCAACGGGCCCACCCCCGCTCTGGGGGGAGCTCCCCAGCTCTCCGCAAAGCTCAAATCATGGGGCCGCCCGAAGTCAGGACTTAGCGCACCTACTTGCCCCTAACCCTCGCTCATTTCCCGGTCCGGATACTCATCAGGGAAACATATATTCGTCAAACACGTCACGGTCTCTCTCTTCACAGTCTCTCGATGTGCCGTCAAGGTGTGGAAGCGTCGCAACTAGGATGTCCTCAGTACACAGCCAGGAGGAAGGACCTGCTCTGCACCGTGCTGCAAATCCTTCCTTTCAGATACCTGCGGGGTTCAACATGCAATCACACCCCGCTCTTAGTGCCAATACCGCTCCAATCATGCAACATCTCCGAATCCTCCCTTCCAGCGGCGAATACTACCCTAGGCGCCAACTGCCCGTAGATCGGCACACCGTAAGACCATAACCCGCTCCCCCCGTCGCAGGAATAATCCCGAGGCCAACCTTTAGCGTAACAATGCGGCCCGTGCTCTATGCGCCACCCTCGTTGCTCGGTTGCAAGATAAACCGAGCCACTATGCCGGGTGGTGGAAAGGGAAAGCCCATTCGGTTCTGGCACGAGAGGCACGGCACCTCATAGCGAGTTGTTGCGGAGATAGCCTCCCTTGTATCTTGAACCCCAGGTCGCCCCCGCGGGGAAGGGCACAGCTTGGGAAGCATCTGAGCGAAAGGGTTACCTTGCGTCGCGTACCCCCCCTGTCGCCATGCAAGATTCTCGGGGTAATCGCTCCCAGGGCCTGAATGATAAAAAAGCGAGACTCCCATGACTCCAATTCTCTCCAATAGATATTTTCTCCCAGGGTTTCGCTGCGTCTCTGCCAACTGATTGAAGTGAGCCGGGGCCGTGAAAGATTCCGCGTTCCCTCGATTGTGCAAGCCACTCTGGCAGTCAGCTTTTCCTAACCGCCTGACTTCTTCTTTCTCGCTGAGGCATCTTCATCCGAGTGACAACATAAATTATGTCTGCCGCGATCAACAACCCGCTTTCTAGCGGGGACTCGAAAAGGGAGGACGACCCGGAGCACCGGTCCATCAACATAGTGGACAAGGACGACGCCCAGCGTTTTGGGGAAATTGACAAGGAGCTCGCCAAGTATGTTGCCGGCGAGCGAATGACGCTCTCCAAAGAGCGCATCGACGAACTCCGCAAGAAAATCGACCGCCGCGTGCTGGTTGTCATGATCTTGACCTATTTCCTCCAGGCCATCGACAAGGGCACCATATCATTCGCGTCAATTATGGGCTTGCCGGCCGATACGGGCCTTGTGAATGATGATGGGTCCCTGAAGCAGCAGGTAAGTGACTTTATACGTCCTTCAAAAGGCGCTATGTCTCTTCTCTTCCGCATTTTGCCTTGTTGGAGGAGCGCATCGAGCTAATTGGTTACTGTCTACAGTTCAGCTGGCTCACTACATGTATTTACATTGCGGTCCTGATCGTCGAATACCCTCAGAACTGGCTCATCGCCCGCGTTCCCATAGCGAAATACCTCTCGTTTTGTATTATCGCATGGGGCTCTGTACTCGCCTGCCACGCCGCCTGCAAAAACTTCACTAGCCTTGTTACCGTCAGAACCTTGCTCGGCCTCTTCGAGTCCGTCTGTCAGCCGGCATTTGTTATCATCTCGGCCATGTGGTATCGACGTGAGGAACAGGCTGACCGTGTTACCTGGTGGTAAGTTAGAATTATGGATACCCGGACGCCGAGGACCTGCCCCCTAACGGATCCTTTGTTTAGGTACATGATGAATGGCATGCAGCAGATTGTCGGCGGACTCCTTGCGTACTGCTTCTCGCTAATCACCAGTGGCCCGCTGAAGTCCTGGCAGTGGCTCTTCCTGGCCTACGGAATTATCTCTGTCATTTTCGGCATTTGGGTCGGCCTCTGGATGCCAGACTCCCCGATGCGCGCCAAGTGCTTCACTGAGCAGGAGAAGCTCGAGATGGTCGAGCGCGTCCGTGATAACCAGACCGGTATGCAGAACCGAAAGTTCAAATGGTACCAGTTCAAGGAGGGTCTTATGGACCCCCAGGTCTGGGCTTACTGCATGGTTTCGCTGACCACCACCCTCCCGACTTCGGGCCTCGGCGCATTCGCGAATATCATTATCAACAGCTTCGGATTTACAGTCCTTGAGACGCAACTTCTCGCTATGGTTCTGGGTTTCTACATCATCATTGTGCTTCTCAGCTCGACGTGGATCGCAAAGAAGACGAACCAGACGATCTACGTCATGCTGGGTTTCATGGTCCTGTCATTCGTTGGCACCGCTATCCTTATGACCGTTGATCCCCACGTGTCGCGCTCGCAGGACATCGGCCTGTTGATCTCGTACTACATTACGCTCTCATTCTGGGCTGCGCAGACCCTTGCCTTGACTCTAATTTCGAGGAACATTGCCGGTCAGACCAAGAAGACCATTGCCGTTGCGATGAACTTCATTTGGTGGGCTGCTGGCAACGCTATCGGTAAGCACCCTCTGGGAATTCTCGGATCCATCTTTTCAATTTCTTGTCAATTTGATGTAGCTTTGGCTCACTTGCTGACTTCTCCGCGTCCCCTACAGGTCCCCAGGTTTTCCTTTCTTGGGATGCACCGCGCTACTTGTAAGTCATGATCTGCCGCATGACGGCCATAATCTCCGGATGTACCAAGCTGACAACCATGAAGTATTGCATTCTCCACCCATCTTGGATGCTACGCCCTCCTGGTCCTCGTTCTTATCACTCTCCGCTTTTATCTGTCTTGGCAAAACAAGAAGCGGGACAAGCTGTTCGCCGAGGGTGTCGCCCAGGCTGACCCGTCTCTGACCGATCATGCTTTCGAGGATCTTACGGACAGGGAAAACTTGAGTTTCCGTTATGTGATGTGAGATGATTACACGGCCGTTATGAATGAAGAAGTCGTCAGCCTTAGCTGGAACGAAGAGCAGCATGACAGTTGGAGATGGTATTGTTCTTTGGCAAAGGATATCGATTAGCGTTTGCAAACATTAAATAATCTCAAACGCTATATATAAACAAAACGTACCTTGCAGTCACGGCTATGATGTCTCCTCCAGTATGAAACATTTCACGACTTGAGATCGCTAGAACATACCGCTTTCGTCACTGGAGACTGGACCAACCAGATCGCCCTATCCTGTACAGGTCAGAGCATGTTTTTAGTATTCTCCCCTAAAATAAACCCATCGCGAATGTCTATTTGGAGGATCCGATGTATTTGTTGAGCAGCCAGACGGTGAAGCCAAATGATAACACTCTTTAACGCTGTAGCTGACAAGAAACAAGCGGATACATCATCGTATCTGCCAGCACACGGGTCGGTTTCACGCCGATTCGCGATGGCCAGAAGGAAGATACCACGCGATATAACAAGGAAAGGCACCGAACTTGCCTTTTCCATCATGATTCACTCTATTTTTGTGACTCCTTATATAAATTCTCAGTCATCAGTAACAGAGAACCGACTTTCCCAACTATTAAGACGAATTGATTGTGTCTATAACTGCGAAGACAAGACTGCTCATAACCCGACAGTCATCTCCTTCAAGCATAGCCCTGCGAAATCCAGGGCGTAGCAAGCGGCTGATGGTGCTGATATCCTGGCCGGCGTAATTCTGCTGCCTTATAATGCCATAAGCGGTCTCGCAAGGGATGGTAGACTCCCCAGGTCCTGGTGGCGGGAGGTGCGTCAAGCGAGCACGGAGGGAGGGTGGGTCGTTGGTATCCGATGTGGTAATGTTAGGGATGGAGACTGAACCGGATTTGGTCGTATTGTCGGAAGAACACAGCTCGAGACACGAGGGTATGTAGTCGGATACATTTACCCCCTTTGCGTGAAGGTAGTCATTGCTTCTCGAAGTCGGGGGTACGGTGCAGCTTTGTATCGGGGAGGGTAATCTAGCCGTTATAGGTGTCCTGGAGGCCACGTCACTTGGTGTGGATATTGGAGGCGGTACTTCGGCCAGTTTTTCCATGTCTGCTGACGAAGTATCTCGCTCAGTTGTCATAGGAGGTGGCGGCTGCGCCGGCGAGAGTACCTCGTTCTCTGTGCTCCGCCCCTGGTTGTCAACCCTGTTTCGCCCCACTGCCCAGGGTCCGCACTGGTAGAGGTCTCGAAGTTTCTGTACTTCGGAGGCTAATTGTGTATTGTGGGCCAGGACCTCTTTTAATCGTGATTGCAGATGCGCCACCTGATTTTCCAACTCCGTAACGTACGTCTTCGCTTTAGCGCGGTGTCGGCGCTGGTTCTCACGTACGCGAGCTGTCCTGTCCTGTTTCGGCTTGGAAGACCACTTTTGGATCATCTGGGAGAACTCCATCTTCTTTTAGCAGAGGCGGCGTGGTTCTCCGATTCCGTGTCAAATGTCTGAAAATAGCCGAGGAATGAAGGATGCTACTTGTAGAAACGTCTAGCACAATTAATCATCTGCTAATGGAGCCACGTCCTAGACGCCACGTGACACAAAGAGAGGCTGGTGGCCCGGTGACATATCACAAAACTGCCATATCTGGTAAGGCGTACCATGATTCGAGTTTTTGCTGCCCCTCACTAATCCAATCAGGTAATTTGATAGTGACATAACCACTCTTTTCCCCTTCTGGTTACGACCGAGAAGCTTGTTAGTAAGCCTTGTGTCGAGTATGAGCCACTTGACCTTTGTCAAGGTCTCAATTTCAAGAATTTAAACCGAGAGGGTCCTACAAGTTTGTGTATTTACCTACTATCAACTGGCGTACTAATTTATTCATTAGATCAAGCTATCCAAGCACCTACTCTCCAAAAAAGCGCACACTGTCGACAGCCATGGACAATAACCAGGACGTTTACGCAGCTGTGACTAAGCACTACAGCTCTGTTTCGAACAACTCGGCCAAACATGGAGAAGACTACGGAAAGCGGGTCGCACAGTCTTTCGGTTACAGCAAGGAAGAGCTTGCCAGTGTGCCAGCGGACTCTAATCTAGGCGTCAGCTGCGGCAACCCTCTGGCGATCGCAAGTCTGCGAGAGGTATGGTCCGTGGCCTGGCTTAGTAAAAAATGCAGCCTAACAGATTCCGAAGGGTGAGACAGTAATTGACCTCGGATCCGGTGGCGGCTTTGACGTTTTCCTCGCAGCCACCAAGGTCGGCCCGACTGGCCGGGTTATTGGCGTGGATATGAACAAGGTACGTCGTAGGTGATGTAAGCTTTAGCACTACTATTAACTCTTCCTCTAGGATATGCTAGCCTTGGCCGAAAAAAATAGAGAGGAGAGCGGAAACAAGGTCGCCGAGTTCGTCGAGGCACCTATCACCAGCATCCCACTCGAGGATGGCATTGCAAATGCCATCATCTCCAACTGCGTCATCAACCTCGTCCCGGAGGGTGAGAAGCAGCTTGTCTTCAACGAGATGTTCCGCCTCCTCAAGCCTGGTGGTCGCGTTGCTATCTCGGACATTCTCGCTAAGCACGCCTTGCCAGAGAAGGTGAAGAAGTGTGCGGCCGCTTACGTTGGGTGTGTCGCTGGCGCCAGCCTGGTCTCCCAGTATCAAGAATACTTCAAGCAGGCCGGCTTCCAAGGTAAGCCCCATCTCCCAGAATAGCGTTGTTCGTACAGTCGCTTATCATACAAGATGTCGTCATCACGGATGCCGGCTCCGACCTTAATGTCTATATCAATACCTTGCCCGAAAGCAGTAAGAAGACGGCTTGTTCCGACAAGAGTGGAAAGTCATCTTGCACCCCGGCTATTGCAGAGAACATTTCCTGCTGCTCTGGAGCAGGGATGGCCAGTGGTGAGGGGCTGGACCTTGACACCATGGCCGCTGAGCTTGGCGATACCGATCTCAATGATTGGGTTGGTAAGTGGGGCGACTATTGCTGGTGTGCTGTGTGAGGTTACTAATTCTGTCTATAAGGTTCGTATAAGATCTTTGCTATCAAGCCATAAGTGGTGGAAGCCGCTACGTGAAACGAGAATAGTATGACGAGCGGGCGAGATTCTGCGTTTACCTAGGGCGCTCTTAAATTAAGAGTATCCCAAAAATCCAGATTTAAGTAACAGATAGCGTTATTATTACATTCTTCATTAATATCTATCCTTTTCCTTAGGATATATAAAGTTCTAATCTTCTAGGTGCCTATTAGACAGTAAGTAGGTCAAAGATAAATAGTAGTCCGGTTAAGTTATCGTATAAGTATATATCTAAGAGCTTAGGGTTAGTATAAAGATCTTAGTCTTCCGGGTGCCTGTTAGACAGTAAGTAGGTCAAAGATAAATAGTAATCCGGTTAAGTTATCGTATAAGTACGTATCTAAGAGTTTATAGTACTTATAAATAGTATCGTAGAGACTATACTTAGATTA
>JAMFQS010000114.1:0-50954 GCA_025503055.1 Sordariomycetes sp. B11D1
GGGGGGTGTGGTGGTGGTGTGGGTACGCTGTGGGATTGCTGTGGGGGGGGGGGGGGGAGCGTTGGCCGGGCTGTGGAGCGTGCGTGCTCGGGGTATCCCTGTCTTTCCTTTTTCTTTGCCGTTTTCGGGGGTTGATCCTTGAGCACCGTGCCTGTTTGCTTGTTTTTTTCCTTTGTGGTGGGTTAGTCTTGAGCTGAAGTTGGGGGCCAAAACAAGGGGTGCATGTGAACTAACTTCCCCGACAGGAATCGGCATTCGTGAAGGATTTGCGGTACAACATTGATATCACCATTGTCATCGTCTTCTCTGCCTTGGTCTTCATTTCTTCGGACCGACGGCTTCGCAGTGGACCCAGTCTTTTCGGGTCTTCCCTCGTTGCCCGAAAAGGCCCATCGGAATGCCAGCCCCCACTGTTATACCGATTCCAAGTGGTGCAACTCGCCCATCCGCCCTGCGTCTTCTGATTACCTAGTTGTATCGGCATGTCGACGACAACGTCCCGCGCCTGTGTAGAGCACCGCCGCTCGCAGCATAGCATCCCAAAGGTGTGAAAGGGCGGTTTGTTCTTCACTTACATGCATTATGCCCCGCTGCGGCATGTGCACGATGGCCCCAGCTTTTTCTCGCTCCCGTCCGCCGTTGCAGTGCTTCCAGGTCTGCCTAATCCCCCCCCCCCCCTTTGCGTTGCATGATGCGGGCATACAATCCTGCACCAGTGGTTACTTATCGTCCGCCTCGCTCCCTCATAGTGGCTTCCTCGTATCGAGATCATGTCTCGGGTGGCGAAGATGCAACGTCGGGCAGAGTCATCGGGGGACGGACTCGGGATGAAGAAACCTGCGTGGGTTATATCATGTCTAATGCCATTCGTTCGGATCATCCCCCGGGGGGAAGGGGAGGACAGGAAGCGGAGTTTCAGGAGTGGGAGGGAAACACATGGTTCCGATCCTGTCTCTCTATCTGGGCCCTTGCGTGTGGCTGCTGTGGGAGGGAGGGAAGGAGGGGACAAGGTGCTCTGTGTAGACCTCCTATTTCTCAGTGGGAGAGATCGTCCTGTCCCCAAGGTAGGCTGGTTACTGTGTAGTCCTTGAAGCCTGACTCCTCGGCGATTGCTCACCAACCCGACGCTTGCGTTAGTAACGGATGCCCATTGACGGGCAGGAACCCGAAGGGGGTAGGGTGGGACACCGGGGAGGCAAGGAGGGCCGGAATAGTGAATAAGAGAAGCTAGCGCGGGATCATGTTAGATGGTCCGCGGCCAGATTGGGAAGGGAACGCGAACTGAAGTGCGCGTCTGCCTGGTCCTCCATTTCCACTTGTCTGTAAGCCCTCAACGGATCTGTCTGCCCAAAGCAAAGGCCACTGGGTTAGCAGTCAGGGCGGGACAAGCTGGGGGTGTCGGTGACTCCTGGCCTGGGCAGGAGGCGTAAAGTCCCGTACTGAGAAGGAACACTCAAGATTCCGCCACACGCCCCCCTCCACTTCATCTGTATATACAAGAATACATCGCCGAGGCTTTGAGGTCACGATCATACACGTCACCGTCGAGGGACTTGAAAGTGCTCAATCTCGTACCACGTAGCAATGTGAAGCATAGCAAGGGGCAATGAGGCAAGGGATAAAAGAAGGGAAAAAAGTAAAAATGAGGAAAGAAGAAATAAGAGGAGGGGGGAGGGGTGGGCGGAGGGAAGGGGACCATCCGATGGTAGATGGAGACCACCTGGCCGGCCGCAACCCCCACACCACCACCCCCCTTTCTCCCGCATAGGGCCAGATCCCGTTCTACCACGATCGGAGTTCGATTTTCGGTGAAAGCAGGGGTCCTGATGGGCTGAAGAAACCACGCGTGGGCACCCCATGCCTCTTCGCGAGCCCCTCGGGTGGCGGGCCGGGGACTTGGCGATGCGGTGCTATGTGGTGGGTACTCGAGGCCAGTCTTGCCTGTTGTACTCTCTACGGATTCCTTCGGAGCCCCATGGCTTCAGGAGAAGGTATAATGTACCAATGGGTAGTGGTGGCGAGGCGGGACGGGTGATGTGAGGTCGCGGATCGTGATGTGGATGCTGTGACGGCCATGTCGCCGTCCCCTCCCCGCGAACCGTGCGTTGGAGCCCGCTCCCCGCCTTGCGTCTGCAGTTGACGGGAGACGTGGTGCGCCGCCATTCCTTCAGAGAAAATGGTCCCCACTCCTTAGACGAGGCGAGCGTGCCTGCTGTTGGCGAAGAATGGGACTATCGCGAGGTGTGCTCGCCCGGAGTGGCTACGGGCGCGGGGCGCGACGTGGGCTTGATGTGTCTGCCTTTGTGTGTTTGTCGGAGGTACACACCGCCAATGACCCTGGAAGTATGCTGTCTGTCTGTTTCCTGCACTCGCCAGGCTAGTTTGTGGTGCCAGAGCGGTGGAAAGGCCCTCTCTGTGGATGTGGTTCGGGGACCGACTTAGACGAGAGGTTGCGGACAGTGCGGAACCGCTGCCTGCACGTTCGGTGGCAGACGGCGCCTGCGGGCTCTGAACGCTGCAAGTACCAAGTACCCAAGCAACGAAGCCGGCAACCTAGTCCGTTGTGCCATCATCAACAGGCACTGCCAAAATGACTGGACTGACGAACACGCAGCTTTCGGGTCCGTGGCTTCTCCCAGGGGCCCGAGCCGACCTGCCTGCGACCGTGTGCGGGCCCGCCAGTGTCGCAGGTTCGAACATCCCAAACGCGGCAGCATGCTCCAGGTCGTGGCTCGAGGGGTAGTGTTGAGGTCCGGGCACGTCACGGGCTCTGGCGCCTGACCTGCGCTGGGCCACCGCCACGAGACCCGCGCCGCGACCGCCGCCCCGCTGGAGCCTGGATATACCCCACCTTCCGCGCGTTCATGAGGGGAAGGAGCGACCGCCGACCCCCGTCCGTCGCTTGTGTGAAGAGCTACGTTGAGGGCGCAACTGTACTTTGCGGGCTGCATCGGCGGGGAAGGGCCGGAATATCCCATCACCATCCTGAGTCCTGAGTCAACCCCATCCCCATCATCCGTGAGTACGTGGCGCCCGACTCCCATCAACCCCCCCCCCCCCCCCTTCGCGGCTTCCCCGAGCGGGCCCCGGCCGCGGCCGACTGGGCTTTGGCGATTATGATATCCTCGGCCCGGGTCGGCGGGGGCAGCGCACATACTCGGGAAGCTGAATCGGCTGCCTCCATCCCTGGTTCCGTCTTCCACCGGACATGTGTGACGGGAAAGAAACAAGAAAGGGGGGGGGGGGGGGGGGGGCATCCGATGGTGTTTGACGGGGGCCGCTCTAACCGCCCGTCACAGGTCCCCGTTTTGCAGCGCTCGAGGCGTCCCGCCGCCAGGCTGCGAGAATCCCATCTGCCGAGCTACCCCAGACGTCGGTGCCTGGAGCTGGGAGACGGCTTGCCCGGTTGGTTCTCTGGCGGTTGCCTAGGTCGAGGCAGCCTCGAACTCACGGGTCGCCGGCGTGTCCCTAGCTTCTCGCCCCGGGTTGGGTTCGTGTCGGACGGCATCGCTAGCGGGACGTCGTCCACCCTCGAGAGCCCATTTTGCCCGTGCTCGCCTGCCAGAGGACCCGGGCTGGTTTCGGGTCTGACATGCTCAGTCGACTTTGGCCTTGCGAGGACAGTATCCCCGAAACGGGCGGCGGACTTCACTTGGGCGCCTGCGGCGGTTTTCGTCCCGTGGAACACTGCGAGATCCGGCATTCTGCCGCCCGTTACTTAGGCACCCCGACGGCACTTGCGTAACCGGGAATCTTCTATTTCAGGAGAGGTCGAGACGACGGCTCCGGCGGGTGCCTGCCTCGGGTTGGCCCACGAGAGACGAGTCTGAATGCGCCATAGCCCGTGGCGATAGGCAGACGTATTTCGGGGAGGGGGCTTCAACACACATTCACCCGCCATCAATTGTCGCGTCGAGTTCCACCCACGACATCGTCCACTTGCCTTGCCTGTGCCGCTGTAAGTGAAATGTACCCGAGCCTCCCTGCTCCTATCCGATCTCCGTCCCTGTGCCCCAGACTGCCCTTGACCCATTCGCGCAGCAAAGAGGCGCTCATCGGGCCGGGATGTTTTCGTAAACATGTCCCTGTCTATTCCGAAAAGCTCCCGCAAGAGAGCCGGCAGGGGCGTCGTCGTTGGCAAGGGTGCTTGGGACATCTGCGCCTCGTCCGACCGCCATCGGCGCAGGAGTTGCCTTGCCGCTCTTCCCGCCTCCTCACAGCCAGCCCACTACTGCCGCCTGCTAACACTGATTTTCAGCCCGGATTCGCCTCGGAACACCGTCCGCCATGGCGCAAGCCACTCCGTCCATTGCCGAGCTTCCCAACGAGATACTTTTCCACGTCCTCGGCTTCCTCGATGTTTCCGATTTGCTCTCTACCTCGCGGGTAAGTCAGCGGCGCCCCCTGGCTTCATGCGCTTCCGAGTCGAATGCTGCTCTCCCCTGGCGTCTTGTGCCTCTTGACCCCCACGCTCCTCATAATTCATCGTCGAGGCAGACGATGGCCCGCAGTGGGCTTTTGTATGATCTAGTCCTCGTGGCGTGCATGCCGAGCTTCCAAACGTGCATACTGGCCCAGCTCCAAGCCCAATCTCTGAACATCGCTCCCACTACGGTCCCGCGACGACTACTGACGACCCGTCAGGTAAACCACCGCCTCCGCCACCTCTCCACGAACCCCCTCCTGCACACCCACCGCCTCCGCGCCAACCGCGCAATCGTGACCCCTCTCCTCACCTCCCCTGCCCGTCCCACGCGCTCCGACCTCGTCGCCCGCTCGATAGTCCAGCCCCGCACCTCCGCCGTCTCCCGCCGCCTTGCCCGCTCCCTAATCGCCATCCGCCTCTCCCGGCACCTCGCAGCGCGGCCCAGCGCGGAGGCGCTCGTGGAGAGGGCGGTGCTTCCGAGGGAGTGCGTGCCGGGGTTGGCGGGGGTGCATGTTGCGCCGGGGCTGGTGGCGAGGAGGAGGGCGGTGGAGAGGGAGAGGGTTAGGGATGGGTTGAGGAGGTTCGTTGGGGCTTGGGGCGAGGAGGTCTGTGCGAGGGGCCAGATGAAGTATCGTGAGGGCGCTGGGAGTGTATGATGAGGGGGAGTGTGGTGTGTTTTGGCTACTGCTTCCTTGGGTCCTTTTGTGTATGTGTATTCCATACGTCTTCACTCCGCATTCATTCCAGAATGGCAATTGAGTCTCCTCCGTTCCTACGTCGAGGCCTTTCTAGTCCGCCAGATTACCCCGTGTGTTTCTGGACCCGTCTGCGTGAAGTCGCCTTGCGCCTGCGTTGCGGGCACGGCCAAGATCAATGTCGTGGAGTTTTCGACCTGGATTTGCTGGAAAATCAGAGGTGATGCCGTCACTCTTCCGCCTCTCGAAGCAGGATGCTAGATGGATTAGGTCGACATTGGAGCCGAGACCGCCCCTCGTGGTCTCTTGAAGGAGGTCATCAGGGGAGATGCACCGGGGACAGGGGGCCAGTTTCACAAACAAGATGCCTCACGTCCAATCGCTTCAAGGCGCTACTAGTCAACAGAGCACTACGAGCGTGCTTACCGAAAAAGACCTCTTGGAAACAGCGTTGAAGCGGGAGGAAAAAAAAGTCAATCTCAACACGGATACAACACCCCTCTGACCCTAGAGTATGTAGCAGGAAAGGAATTGAGGAAATGAAAACACTAAAGTTACATAAAGCATGAAGGCAAGATAACTACCCCCCAGCAAGCCAGCCGAAACACCAAACATCCATTCCTCCTTCCCACGCCTTCGACATCCAAGCTCCTCACTCCATCCCCTCTTCATCCTCCCGTTCAAACCTCTTAAACAGCCTGCCCATTCGCCCCCGCCGCGCCCGGCGCCCCTCCCTTCTGCCCCTGCCCCTGCCCCTGCCCCTGCATCCCCCCATGCCTATCAAGCAGCACACTCAGATGCTGCAGGTCCTCCCTAGCCCTCTCGTCCCTCCCCAGCAACTCCCCGATAATCTCCCACTCCGACCTCGTCATCTGGTACGCCATCGGCAGGAGGAACTGCACCGTCGGGCACCTCCCCAGCGGACCCAGGATCTCCTCCGCCAGCTTCTGTCCGTGCTCCTGAGCCTGCGCCCTTGACTTGTCGTCCATGGGCACTTGGCCGGGGGGCTGTGCCTGGGGTTGAGCTGGTGTCTGGGCGGGCAGCTGTGCGTGAGGGGGCGCAGGCGTACTAGGCGTCGACGGCGGCCGCGCAAGGCCGGGCACCGTAGACTGGAACCCCCCCTGCTGCACAACGGGCGACATGGACATCGCCGAGCCCGGCGTCCCCACCGACCCCACCGACCCCCTCGCGCGTTGCAACCTCGCCTCGTCGCGGTACACAAAGACAGCAAGGAGCATCGGCTCATCCCTCTTCTGCGGAATCAGGTTCGTGGCGAGGTTCAGCATGAACTCGGGGTGGTTCCCCTCTCCCGGCACGACGGGGACGAGGTACGTGTCCCGGACGTTCGCGACGCCCTTGTCACCCACCACGCCGTACCGCTGCTTCGAGACGAAATACCGGTATATACTCTCAAACTCCGCCCTGTGCGCCTCCGACGCGGGGGCGACGCTCGTGACGACCACATCCGTGAACTGGTTATACCGCAGGGAGCAAAGGTACTCAATCGCCTTTTGCTGGTCGATCCTCCCCGCGACGCTCAGCCTCCTCGGCACAAGCGAGGACCACGACACCACCCTCTCGGCAGGCAGATTCGCGCCGCCGACGTACTTGATCGTCGCGGGGATGTCAGCCAGCGAGTTCATCACCACGTGGCCCCGCCACACGACGTCCGGGTCGTTGTCCTCGGTCGGGGAGTACGGCTCCGACTCGTTGTCATCCTGGAGCAGCCTGTCGACATCCGCGTCGACGCCTGGGCCCGACGCCGGGCCAAAGGTGCCGCCGGACGGCCGCCGGATCTGCTGGTCGGGGGACTTTACGCTCGAAAACACCTTGCCAATGTCAAAGTCGGACTGCCGGGGCGACTGCTGCGTGTCGACCGTGAGAGGGGGCCTACCCCCGGCCTCCGCCTCCTCGCTCTTCTTCCCCGACTGCGCGCTCGGCGCCCTCGGGATAGGCGCGAACCTCGTCTCCTCCTCCGGCGGCAAGTCGTAGTCGTTCTCCACTATCTCCTCTCCCTTGTGCGTCCTCCTCACCCGGGGCCCCTCATCGGCGATCAGGATGGACTGCTTATCAGACCGCGCCTTCATCTCCGCCATCTCCCGCTGCAGCTCCTTGGACGCAAGGTCCCCCGACGTCATGGTCGCCAGCACCGTGGGCGACATCTTGAGATTGAACAGGTTGCTCGACAGGTCCTCGTTGTTCTTGAGGTTGAAGGCCAGCGTGCGGCACTGGTTGGCGTACTCCTTGCCCGTGGCGTGCGTGTCGAAGACGGCGCGCTCAATCTGGATGGCGTGCTGCTCCGCCTTGGCCTCGACTGTCTCGTCCTCCGCCAGCGTGTAGTTGCCTTTCTTGAGGGCGAGGTTGAGGGCCGTGGTGAGGGACTTGGCGAGGATCTTGACGGGGCCCTGGCGGTGGTCGGGGATCTCGGCGACACTGGCGGCGAGGTCCTCCGGGGGCGTGTAGTTGGCCGTGACGGCCTTGGTCTCGGACACCTTTTGTAGCTTCTGGGCGGGGGTGCTCTCCTGCACAGTATCGTTAGCATTCGTAGAGTCGAGATGCCGTGGCCGAGTACTCACCTTTGACTCGACATCCTGCGACTCCTCCCTGCTCTTGCGCTTCCCAGTCTGCTTCGTGGGCTCCTTCTTCTCCTTGTCCTGAACAGGCGGCGTCTTGCTCTTCACCGACGGCGTGCCCTCCTTGTCCTTCTGGTCGCTCACCCTCCTCCCCCTGCCCCTCTTCCCCTTCTTCTTCTTCTTCCCGCCATCGGTATCGGCGAGGTACGCAGCGCGCCGCGGCTCCCACGGCTTCTCCCCCTTTGCGATCCCCTCTAGCAGCTCCTTGTGCATGTCGGGCTCGCACTGCTCGCACCAGTAATTCTTAGGTACGTCCTCGGTGTACGGGCTGATGCCAACGCAGACATTGTGCTGCCATGCGCCGCAGGTATCGCAGGCGATCCAGGGCTCGCCCGAGTCGTCGTCCTGCTCTGTGGCGCCGCAGACGCAGCGGATGACCTCGTCTTCGGGCTCCTCCTCCTTCTCGTCGGGGGCGGGCGTCGCCTTCTTGCCGCGCTTGCCCTGCTTCCGCTTGGGCGGTTCGGGCGGGTGGTCGAGCTGGTCGAAGGGTTTCGTGTGCTGGCCTTTTGTGGCGCGGACGGAGCGTCGCGGTTCGGGTTCGCCTGTGGCGCGTCAGTTGTCGTGTCTTTCTGTGTGTTTTGCGGGAAAAGAAGGTTGGGGGGGGGGGGGGTTGGTTCTGAGGAGATCGTGGCGCGTCCGCCCTCCGCTGCCGCTCATGGCGTTGCGACAGGTGTGGAGACGCCCTCGTGGGGAATGATGCGCGAGCTGCTTACCAGACATGATGTATCGCGTGTGACGACTAAGAGACTACGTCGTCGATATGAAATCAACTCTACAGGCCAGTGGCAAGCACCGGATGGTCGTCCTCGTCGTGGAAAGAAGGACGATGGCACGATGGGAAGCTTGGACGACGTCTCTTCTGATCAATTTTTACGAGAGACTAGTCTGAGTCCAAAAGGCCTTGCGCCTTGGATAGAAAGACAACTGCGCGATGGAGCGCAGGAAATCACCCCGATGCTATCGCAAAGAGTGGCGGAGCTTGGGAACGTGGTCGGACTCGCGCCCTTGTTATGGGCAGAGTACGATAGTGCTGAAGTCCTCGGGCGAGGGAGCGACGGAACAATCAACAAAGGCAAAAGCAGACCACGAGAGTTGTGGGATGACGTTGCCAGGACAGGACACAAGGGAGTTGTGCTGTGGTGGGAGCCAGATCCGTGCTACCTTAGGGTGGGAAACAATCGAATATTCGCGTGGGTTTTGGCGTGTGATGGGTCGCGGCAGTTGCGCGCCGTGGCAGAGGTGCGTAAATACGATGGATCAGCCGTCGCGGTGGATGGAATCGCCAGGATGGTGGTCGCGCGATCCCGAGTTGTTGTGCGGAAATCTCTTCCTGAGCTCAGGAGAGGGTGGGGAGATGTTTGGGGGAAAAGTGTCTTGCTCTTCCGGCAGGAACGGTGGGCGACTACTGCCGATGATGGAAATCACGAACGTCGCGGGCTGACTGCTGCCCCGCATTTCAGGCCGCGAGCCCCCTCCGCACCCGGGTAAACCCCGGTGAACGATGGATTATGTCATCATCTCCGACACCTGCAGGGCGCCCGAGCTACGCGGCGTTGCGTGCCTGGCCAGCTGCCTTGTTGGGAGCTTGTCGAAGCTTCGGCCGCCCGCGCCTTGCCCAGTGACAAAACGACAGCCAAAGGCCGCGAACCCCCAGCCATCCACGCATACGATCGAATCCAGGTGCTGACATCAAGCGCGGCCCCTCGAGCTCCAGTCACCTCTACCGAACACACACACACACACACACACACACACACACACACACACCACACGAATCGGCACCCGCCCGCTTCGGTCCATACCGCAGAGATGGCGCGCAGATACGACTCCCGAGTAAGCTCCCAGCCCGGCCGGTGCTTCCATCCCCGCGGGGGTCTCTCACTAGACTTTGTCTGACAATGTTCTGCCCAGACGACCATCTTCTCGCCCGAGGGCCGCCTGTACCAGGTCGAGTACGCGCTCGAGGCCATCTCCCACGCCGGCACCGCAATCGGCATCCTCGCGAAAGACGGCATCGTGCTCGCCGCCGAGCGCAAGGTGACGTCGAAGCTGCTCGAGCAGGACACGTCTGCGGAGAAGCTATACATCCTCAATGAGTGCGTCGCTCCCCATATCCATTCCTCTATGCCCTCCCCTACGCCCTCCCCACCCGACTTGCCCCTCGGCCCCCCCTCCCCCCGCCCCCCGCAACGAACAAACACTTACCGCTCCCAGCAACATGATCTGCGCCGTCGCCGGCATGACGGCCGACGCCAACATCCTCATCTCCTACGCGCGCCAGGTCGCCCAGCGCTACCTCCTCACCTACAACGAAGACATACCCGGCGAGCAGCTGGTCCGGCGGCTCTGCGACCTGAAGCAGGGCTACACTCAGCACGGCGGCCTCCGGCCCTTTGGCGTCTCCTTCATCTACGCGGGCTGGGACCCCCGCCGCCAGTTCCAGCTGTACCACAGCAACCCCTCGGGCAACTACGGCGGGTGGAAGGCGACGAGCGCGGGCGCCAACCACGCGAGCGCCCAGAGCCTGCTCAAGCAGGACTACAAGGAGGACTGCACGCTCAAGGAGGCGTGCTCGCTGGCCGTCAAGGTGCTAAGCAAGACGATGGACTCGACGAAGCTGAGCCCGGACAAGAGTGAGTGGCCTTCCTTTGTCCCCGCTTCTCCCCTATGCTCAGAGGACAATCCACTGACATTATTGTAGTCGAGTTCGCGACGGTGGGGCAGACGCCCGAGGGAAAGATCTACCACCGGCTCTGGGCGGCCGACGAGATCATGGCGCTCCTAAAGGAGAACGAGCTGGCCAAGGACGACGACGCCGAGGAGAACTAGGGGGCGAGTGGCGGTGGTGTCTTGTGTGGTTTTTGAGCAACGGATTGGCGCCAGTGGGTGATGTTGGGGTGCGAAGACCCCCGCGCTCTTGTACTACATATTTACCTAGATATTCAGCCCGTGACCCGCCATCCAGCGCCCACCATGCTTGTTTCGTGTACTCCTGGCGACTGTCCCATGATATCTTCGTCTCGTTTGGATAGTATATGCTCTCCCCCCCCCCCCAATGCTCAGCGCCAGAATAACCTCGCCAAACTCCTACTCCTGCTCCTAAAGAAAATCAGCAATGTAATCAACTATCTCAACTCGGCCATCTCAAAGCCTACATCGTGCAGCCCGGCAACCCCGCTCTCCTCGTCCCTCACCCTGCCCCACCCCTGCGCCCCGGGCATAGGGTGCGGCTCGTCGCACCGGGAGGACGTGAGGCGCGGCCAGTGGCGCCTGTAGCTCCAGTACGCGATGGTGAAGCCTAGCAGGGACCCCGCGCAGACGTCGTAGACGTCGTGGCGGTAGTCTTCGCACCTGCTGATCGCGATCATGGCGGCGCCGATGAGCGGGGTGAGGCAGAGGAGGGCGCGGGAGAGATCCCTTCCGCCCTTGTCGTGGCGGAAGACGTGGAGTTGGCCCGCGGCGAAGAGGGATAGGAAGCCCAGCCCCGCAAATGAGAACGAAGAGTGGCCCGACGGAAAGGACCTCCACCCGTCGTGCAGAACGTGGTGGTCCGTCTCGGTGCAAATCTCAAACGTGACGAGCGTGTTGGGCTCCGTCCCGGGCTCGGGCTTGCACCGCGCCAGGAGGTCAGGGCGGGGGCGCCCGACGGTGTTTTTGACGAGGTCGGTTAGGAACGAGGTTAGGACCAGGGAGATGGCGAGGGCGAGGTAGGTCGACTCGTGCTTGTGGGGGGAGGCGTGGGTTAGGACATTGTAGAGGATGAGAAGGGCGAGGGGGACGACGGCGGCGTAGACGATGTTCATGGCTGCGAGGTTAGTGTTTGGCTAGGGGGAGGGAGGATTGAGGGGACTCACTGACGGGAACCCGTTCGACTTCCGCGTGGGGGTAGGAGATGGCGAGATCGTTGACGACGAACATGCGGTGGAAGGGCTCGACGAAGAAGACCAGCTGCGGGAGTGAGCGGCGGTTTCTCGTGAAGGGACATAGACATGGCGGACAGGCTTACCATGAGATATAGAAACAGCAACACCAGAAAGCCAATGTACTCGGAAGCAAACGTCCGCTACCCCGTGTCAGCCAGCTCTCCGCGTAGACCGACCCTCCGAGGATTGCCGCAGCTCACCTGCCACAGACCCGCCACGGACGCGAGCTTCGGGCCCCTGCGGCCCTCGACGCCGTTCAAGCTCCGCGAAGCCGGCATATTGGCTTCTTACTACTCCCGTCTCATAAAGAGTCCTGCAATCAAGCCAAGACTCACGCTTACGCTAAGCGCCAAGACGAACTCGAGCTCCGAGTCGCGTGCGGCGCTCTCGACTGATCCGACAATCTGAGGGTGAGGACCTGGGTCCTGGACAAGGTCCCAATCTTTGAAATGAAAAAAGAAGGGAAAGAAACCCAGGACGTAGGCGCCCTCGCCAAGACAAGTTTGGATGAAGGATGCGCGACGACGTCCTTGAACGGGGGACGAGGAGTGAGTGAAGTTCCCAAGAGGTGTGAAGCTCGAGTACCCTTGTGGCACCTGGCGGCAGCCTGCAGCGGCGCTGCTCACAGTGCTCAAAACTACACACTGTGACGAGCACGGTACATCCGCTCGCGCCATGACCTCGACCTCTTCGAGCTCTAACCGCAAAACACCCCAAACAGATTCCCACGATCCAACGCCCCCCCCCCGGAGCTCCCATGCAGCATCCACGACGCGAATTATATCCCTGACCCGCCAACCACCATGTCGGACCGCGGCGGCCCCCTAAAATCGACCTACAAGCCCTCCCCGGCCGTCCAAGCGCCGCTGCCCCCGGGCTGGACGGAGCACAAGGCGCCCACCGGCCACACCTACTACTACAACGCCGCGACCAAAGAATCAACCTACAGACGCCCCGCGCCCCCCACTCCCGCGCCCCCACCGCCCAGCGCATTCCCCGCTCCTCCGCTCCCCAACCTCTCCAACCCGGCCGTCGCGAACGCCTTCCTCGCGCAGCGGAACCCTCAGCCTCGCCCCGAGCGGAGGGAGCGAGACGCGCGCCCCAAGCCGCAGCCCAACGACAAGCCCAAGTCAAGAGAGGCGATACCCGGGTGTGAGCCGTGGGTGCTGGTGTACACAAAGTATGGGCGGCGGTTCGTGTACCACCCGGGAAAGGGGGCGAGTTACTGGCGGATACCGGAGAAGATAATGCCCGCCGTGCTGGAGATGGATCGCGCGAGGGTGGCGGCGAAGGCCGGTGTCGGTACCAAGGCTGAGGGGGCTGGCGCTGGCGCCGGCGATGCGCAGGACAAGGAAAAGGAGAAGGAGAGCGAAAAGGAGAAGGAGGCTCCGTCCAAAAGCCCCGCGGAACCGGAGGACGACGACTCGGAATACGAAGAGGTAGAAGTAACAGACGACGAAGAAGCCGAGGACGAAGAACACCCCTCCAAGCGCCAGCGCACCGACGAAGAGGCCGAAGAGCCCGCCCTGACCGCTGAGGAAGAACTCGCCATGCAGCTCGAGCTCATGGCCCAAGAGCAAGCCCTCGAGGGCGCCGACTACGAAGAGACGCCCGAGTTCTCCGAGGAAGATGCGCGCGAGCTTTTCCGTGACCTGCTCTCCGACTACAAAGTCAGCCCTTACAGTCCCTGGGACAACCTCGTCGAACAGACCGACATCGTCTCGGACCCGCGATACACCGTCCTGCCCACCACAAGAGCACGCAAGGAAGTCTGGGAGGAGTGGTCCAAGGAGCGGATACGTGAGCACAAGGAGGCGAAGGCAAAAGAGGAGAAGCCGGACCCGCGGGTGGAGTACATGGCCTTTTTAGAAAAGAACGCCACGCCGAGACTCTACTGGCCCGAGTTCAAGAGGAAGTTCAGGAAGGAGGCGTGCATGAAGAGCTACGAGCTCGAGGATAAGGAGAGGGAGAGGTGGTACAGGGAGTACGTCGCCAAGTTGAAGCAGCCGCAGACGACGCTAAAGTCCGATCTCACGGCGCTGTTGCGGAGTCTCCCCCTCGCGACGCTGAATAACGCCACGGTCCCCTTCGCGCCACCGAACGAGGTACGCGGCGACACCCGCTACGTCGCGCTCCCACCCTCGGTGCGCGATCCGCTCCTAGAAGCCTACATCCAGTCCCTCGCGCCACCCTCCGGCGCCGCGGAGGCTGAGGAGAGCGTAGAGGCGAAAAAGGCGGCCGAGGCGAGGCGGAGGAGGGAGAAGGCCCTCGAGGAGCGGAACCGGGCGGTGGAGGAGAAGAAGGCTGCCGAGCAGAGGAGGCTAGAGGAGGCGAGGAGGAGGTTGAGGGAGGCGGAGGCGGAGGTTTTGAGGGCCAAGGGTGGGAGGTAGTGAGTGTCTAGAATGTATGAGAAAACGAAACTGACGACGAGTGTCTTGTGCCTCGATTCGTGTTCGCCTGTGACACCGCGCCAACTCGTCCTTCCAATCTCTGCTGCCCTGTGTTCCTCCTCCTCCCGACTTCACAATCCCTCCCCCAACCGGGGGCTCCTCATCATCCCTCTGAAGCTCATCAGCAATCGAAGCATCCAGTCCCCGTGCGGTGCGGCTGAACCCAAACCATGTCTCCAGCTCTTCCCCCTTGTATCTCGGGTTACCCGGTACAAGTGCCCGATCTAGCAGTAGGATGCTAGATGACGCGGCTCAATGAACTCAGCCGCACAAAGATGGCGCGGGGAAACGACGGGCGAAAAGAGAAGGGACTGATGCGCTGACGGCAGTGTTGGGGAGCTGGGTGGTGCTGCTGAGTGAGACGCGGAGCGCCCCAACCATCTCCGAAGGTCTGGTTGGAGGCCAGTGGGAAGCACGAGGATCGGGAGAGGAGGACGGGGCGAGGAGGAAGCGGGTGGGGAAGCACAAGTTGCGGAGCTTTGTGTACGGTTTCACTCCTTTAACCTTTTCGTCGTGGCGAGTTGTACAAGATGTACGAGGCGTGGTTTATATCCGGGAGTCGCACCCCGCTCTTGAATGACATGCTTGGCTTCCTTCCTTGACATGTACATCCGCGAGTGATCGTGGCTATCGAAAACACGATGAAGAGTCTGAAAGCCGTGACGCTCTGCGCCATCCTCGGTATCTCCCCGTCCCCCTCGGCAGTTTGAATCCGACCATTTCTCTACTCGGGTCAAGGATAAAACCGAGTGGAAGCGACTAACACAACGCAGCTTGCATCGTGCTAGCAAGAGGACCTGACAACTCCTCTGGACAAAAGCGCCAAGTTGGTCCCCCGTGGCGCACCTCAGGCGACACTGCCTCCTACGATTTCGGTCCCGGCCGCGGCGGCAACAGAGGAGACCCTGACGACGCTCAGTTTAACCCCGGCTACGACTCCCCCTCCGACCCCGACGATGCCGGTACCTCCTTCGGCGATCAAGGGGCCCGCGGGGGTATCCCCTTTGACCCCACAAAAGCCAACACGGCCCGCACAATCCACGGCGTCCTGGCAGCGGTGATCTTCGTGGGCGTCTTTCCCCTCGGCGCGATATTGCTTCGGCTCCGGCCGGGAAGCGTGTGGCTGCATGGGGGGCTGCAAGTCATCGCTATGGCGGGGTACGTCGCCGCTGCTGGCATTGGGATATGGCTTGCTGTGTATGTGCGAATTCCGCAGCGTGATGGGAGCGGGACTGCAAACCTTGTGAGTCTCCTGCCGCATCACCCCTTCGCTCCGCCCCTCAACTTTCTGCTCCAAGTCCCCTTTTAGCCTGAACTGCCGCAAGGCAACTAACACCCCCAGTTCCAACAACCCACCTTCAACTACCACCCAATAATAGGCCTAACGGTCCTCGCCCTCCTCCTCCCCCAGCCCATTTGGGGCCTCATCCACCACGCAAACTTCGCAAAGCTCCGCCGCCGCAACCCCTGGTCCCACCTCCACCTCTGGACCGGCCGCCTCGTGGTGCCCCTGGGTATGGCCAACGGCGCGCTGGGTCTCTGGAGGTCCGGGGCCTCGAGGACGGTGTTGATTTCTTATAGTGTTGTTTCGGGGGCGGTGTGGGCTGTTTGGGTGGTTTTTGCTGTTGCTAGTGAGGTTAGGAGGTGCAAGGTTAGAGGTCCGGGGGTGGGAGGCGTGAGTAAGGGGTTGGTGACGCCAGTTGGGAGCGTGACGACGTCGACGTCGATGAGTGTGGCGCCTCCCAGGGATGGTGAGGGGCGTCCAGGTCCCTGAAGGTGGTTCCGTTTGAGTGATAGAGATTCGGGGAAGGTTGCATACGGCGGCAATGTATTCTGGATAGCGGCGCAACAATGTTTTGAACCAGAGCGATAGGCAAGATGAAATCGCCCCTTCACCTCCGCCTTCCTCACCGGGTGATACCTCACAGGTCATCAAAAAAGTGGTCCGCAGTCTCCTTGACGCTCTTTGCAATCTCGCCAATCTCCCCGGCCTTCTTGTGCCCGTCCTCCAAGACGTAGCTATCAATGAGACTCGAATCAACCCACTCGAAGTAGATGTTTTTCACAACGCTGCCATTTTCCGGACTTTGAAACGCCTCTGAAGCCTTAGAAGACCCCCCGGAACTCCATGCCGCCGTGACTTCCGCCCTATCGTTCTCCTCGTGCTCAGGAGGTGGGAAGGGGAATACTTTTTCCCGATCCGCTACCACAACAACCTTAACGTCCGGAGAGACGTACCGCGCGGATAACACTGCGGGCAGCGAGCCCGTTTTGTTGCAGGTGTCGCCATTTGAAGAGATGATGTCTGCGCCAATGAGGACGAGGTCAACGTCTCTGGATGCGATGGCGGCAGCGGCGTCCGTGTAGACCATCACGGTGCTACCGCTACTCTCGGATGTATTGGCTTGGGTGATTGCGTTGGCGAGGGTAGCGGCCATCGAGGCGCCCTCGCAAAGCGGACGTGACTCAAGGACCCGGATGTCGAGTTTCCAAGTCCCATTATTTATAACGTTGAGGAGGCACTTTGAGATTGTCGAACTTGAGGAGAGAGTCAGGATCCTGACAGGCTGGGAAGCCGGGCATGTATTGTCGAGGAAAGATATGAATGACTGCGAGATGCCGTCGTTGGTGCCCATCCGGCTTTCCCCATACTCTCGGAGGGCGGTCCGAGTTGCGGTCTCCCGAGCCCTGCGCGAAGTCCCATCCCACTTTGACAGTACTGCTGCCTCAATCTCCCGGAGGCCAGTGAGGATAACGTTCAGGATAGCAGCGCCCATGCTTTCGCGGCCATTCTTCCACAGATGCCACGCCGCCATTCTCGCGTGCCTCCACCACTCCTCCCGGTCCTCTGTATCCAAATCTATCAGCACATCAGCGAGAATGGTAAGTGCCTTTCCCGCCAACACCCTCGCCCCGCTCTCGTGATCCTCTTGGAGAGCTTGTAGTCCAGCCGCAAGGGCGCCTCCGGCTCCGTCGCCGAGGTCATACTCGAACCATGACCTCCTCAGGCTCATCGCAAGGTGCGGAACCCCACCGAACTCGTCATCATCCTTCACGGACCGAGGATAGTACCAGCCCCAGCCCTCATGCTCCCAATCCGTCACGATCCCCTCCTCCCCCTTGCCTCCCTGACCGGTGGGGATGAGATCGAAAGCAAAGGGGTGAATAGTCCACTCCCGTGAGAGGGCCTCGTCCACAAACGAAAAGGGCTTCCCCTGGCGGCGCAGTCGCAGGGATGACGAAGTCAGCGTCGTCTCCTCCTCGAGCTCCCGCCGGGCGGCATAGAGGGGGCAAGCATCGGAGGTTTCGACGGATCCGGAGATGGGTGCGAGCTTGTGCCTAACACATGTCAGCGGTATGTGGCACTGGGGATGAGTGACACGCCTACTGGTAAGTGCGGACGTCGGCGCTCCGTCTGAAGAGCGCGACTCGGGGTGGCGACGAGGCGCCTGTGGAGAGGCTTTTGAAAATGAAGGAGGAGACGACGCTCCTGCGTGTCAGCTGTGGAGCATCCATCGCGTTTTCACGGCTTTGGAACGGAGGCTCATGGGTTTTATTGCGAGACTGATAATGGAGAGCTCAATCATGATATATGGTGATGGTGACATACGTGATCCAGATACCCCGCGGGGTAGCAATCCCGTGACTTGATCAGATAAGCTGCCTTTCCCTCATCTGATAAGCACACCTCGGACCTCTTCGACCACAGTCATCTCGCTCCCAGGTCAGAGGCATTCATGAATTCTCGTTCGCAATTCCGTCGCCCATCGAACGGACAGGATATCATCCCCAACCTAGATGGCGCCCATGTCACCCTTCTTGCGAACATCAATCCATTGGCACTCAAGACAATGCTCGTTCTACTCGACAAGGGCGCGCAAAAGGCTGGACTCGAACCAAGCAGCACTTACATCTGCCTTGGATGATCACATCAGCCTTCGGAAGACGCTGGTTGTGGGATGGAAAACAATGGCTGGGAAACCCACCCACATCGGCCACCGGATAGCCCGTCTGCACCATTCTCCCGGGTTGGCACAGCACCGGTTCAGCAATCACAAAGTTCCCGCCAGTAAGACGAGGGCACAGAGTCAATCGGTCGACTATCAGCTCCGGTCATTCAATAGTCCGCCTGACATCCCAGCCCATGCCCGAACCATAAGCATCCCACGGCCCCACGAGGACCTCCCGCGCGGGATATCCCAGACACAGCAACCATGAACCCTGACTCGCCCGCCTTACCCGCCTTTCCTCCCCCAAATGCCGACATTTCCGGCAAATCAGACTCTCAGACCCCCCCACGCCGGACCTGCCCGAGCGGGACCGACCGAAGCACCCACATGAGCCCGTCTCTCAATCACAGGGAGCCCCTCTCCCCTCGCGAAGTGTCTTGGACCTCTTGGGCCCCCACACCCACCCCATCCGTCCTTTCCTCGTACGTCCCCTTGCATCTTTCCCAAGACCCTCCTCCCATCCTTCGGTTACGGCGCTCGGGCTTTGCATCACCCCGTCCCGCATGCACATGGTCTCATCCCTGATGCGGAAATGCTCCGTTTTGTCAGAACGAGCTAGCTCACGACGGCTCTCCCCCATTTTGGAGCGAAGACCGAGGAGGGTACCTGGTTCCTCACAGCAAGTACCCAAGTTTCCTCGCAGGGAACTCGGTGGTGGAACTCCGCCGTGGGGGCTCGGTTGACGAACAGACTCCTCGCGAGGCTAGCATCCCGGATTATTGACAAAGTTCCCTCCGCCCGCGCGGGCTCTTGTCCAGTTCACAACAGGGGTGGGGCTCACATCGCGAAACCGTCCTTATGCCTTATGTATGCCTAAAGAGGAAAGGGGGGGGCGCCTCCCTGCCTTGTCCAAGCGGCACCATGGCTGCGGGCCGAGGCGGCCATCAGCATTGCACGTCAACGGCACGGAACTCAGGGCCCGACAATACTTTTGGTATGACAATACACCTTGTACTACTACATGGTACCTGGGATGCCTTGGTCAAGTGGCCTTTTACTGTCGGACCTAGGACACACTTTCCGTGCATATTCCATGTAACTCAAGGACGCCCAAGAGAGGCATGTGTACGGGCCTGGACGGAAACCCTGGGGCTTACAGCACTGCATAGACTATCACTAGATCCAGGGAGCTGCCGTGCTGCGCTCTTGGTCTAGCCGTGTTTCAGAACAGTTTGTTATCCCGTGTGGGTACGCCTACAGGGTTTAGGTGTGAATCCCCGAGATATCCAGGGCACTAAGCCCATCAAGCGGCTTCGAATAGGTCATGGAAACCGCAAAATATACAGCATTATCCTATCTAGATCCAAACCCAAAAAAATCATCAACACGGGCTTTTAAAATCCAGAGACATAACACATAAGCGTGACAAGCGAAAACAAACGTAAATCCAGCCATACATGACACGGATGCATATGCCGGAGCCAATCCCCTCCTTCCTCTGGCTCCCTCCGCAGAATCATATACGCACACTACACTCGTCACTACCCCCTTCCATATTTGAGGCTTGGAGGCACTTACGCCTTCAGGCCCTTAGGTCCAAAGATGGCGTCGACCATCTCTCCTGATCTCGTCGAAAGGACGGAAAGGAGACTGTCACTCAGCTACAAAACAGTTAGCACGATCCCTTGAACTTTAGGGATGAAAGTGGACGTAAGACGTACCCCGTGCGTTCCCTCGTTGCAGCCCTGCAGCCACACGCCGGAACCACTCTGCACCGCCCCCTCCTCAAACTTCACGCCATAATCCCTACCCGCCTCCATCTTCCTCTTCTGCTCGCCCACCTGCACCTCCCACCCATCAACCGCGTCGCCCTTCGCCGAAACGGCAGGGAGCAGACTCCACGCTTCCCGCAGCATTTCAACGTGCGCATCCCGCTTGTAGCCCGTCGCCGAAACAACAAGATCTACGTCAAGGTCCTCCGCCTCGCCACCCTCCAGCGGCGTGATCCTCAGCCTAAGCCCATCACCGTTAGGCTGCGCAGACGCGACAGCGTAGCCGCCACGGATGCGGTGGGGCCACTGGGACTCGTCGGGACCGATGTCGCGGCGCTGGTCGTACATGCGCTCGTAGATGGACTCGATGAGCTCGAGGCGGACGACGCTGTAGTTGGTGGCCTTTGCGTCGCAGAGGAAGCGGGAGCGGTAGGAGGGGGTCTTGGTGTGGAGGTAGTCTACGAAAGAGGGGTTGAAGATGGAGTTGATGCTGCGTCGTGTTAGTCTCGGATCCGTCCAACAAATCACACACACAGGACTATGGAGGGTGGTTACTCACAAGGGAGAGTCGTCGCTGGGCCGTAGGAACTCGGACCGCATGACGAGGCTCGTCTTCGAGTTGGGGTATAGGCTCTGCACATTGCT
This sequence comes from Sordariomycetes sp. B11D1, assembly GCA_025503055.1. NCBI lineage: Eukaryota > Fungi > Ascomycota > Sordariomycetes > Sordariomycetes sp. B11D1. The sequence goes on from JAMFQS010000114.1 coordinate 20,495, forward strand.
AAAGATTTCGGCCGCGCTCTGGCCCGCGCCGACAACCGCCACGCGGTAGTCCCTCGACGTGTCAGTCAGGATCTTGGGCACCATCTGCGCGTACTGCGACGAATGGATTATCCTGGGGTGCCCGGGCGACAGCTCCTTCGGTATCCTGGGCTGGCCACCGACCGCGAGGATCACGTTCTTGGAGCGGTAAGTCGACACCTCGCCCGTCGCGACGTTGCGGCACGCGACGCTAAAGATCTTGACGCCGGCCCGGTCGTTGGCCTCGGGCGTCACGGAGAGGACCTGGTGCCCGTACTGCACCACGTCGTCAAAGTGGGCCGCGCACCACCTTAGGTAGTCCTCGTACTCGACGCGCGCGGGAAGGAACGTCCCAAGGTTGATAAAGTCGATGAGCCGGCCGTTCTCGTGGACGTAGTTGAGGAAGGTGAACTTGGACCGCGGGTCCCGGAGGGACGCCAGGTCCTTCATGAAGGAGATCTGCATCTTGGCGCCGGGGAGGAGCATGCCGGCGTGCCACGCGAAGCGCGGCTGCTTCTCGAGGAAGAGGACCCGCGGCGAGTGGCCTGTCGCGGTGCCGGAGGACAGCTTGTCGTGCATGGCGATAGCGATGGCCAAGCTCGCGGGGCCAAAGCCCACACAGAGGAGGTCGTGCACATCGGACGGGTCGGTGGGGTGGAGGAAGGTCGATTTCTGGATCGGGTTCCAGCGCGGGTTGTGCTGCGGCTTCATGGGGGCGGCACCGTTGATTTGAGGTTTGGAGGTGGTCTTGACCGAGTGGCCGTTGGTCTGCGGTTCGTGGGATTTTACATGGCCATTCCCGTTAGTGTGGCCATTGGCGTGGCCGTTGGCGTGCGACTCGACGCCATTGGTGTGAGTCTGCCCGTTTAGCTGTTGGTCGGGGCTTCCCGGGTCGTCGTTGCTATGGGGCGTCATCTTAGAGAGGTAGGTCGATGAGGGGTAATTAGATGGCGGGGAAGGAGCTGCTGGGTAGCGACGGTAGTATGACGCAACCGCTGAGCACAGTGGCAGGTGCGAGGTAGCGTCGGGTCAACGGGAAGGTGCGTCTGGAGAGGAGCTGTTGAAAGGACCTCGAGAGGTAGGATAGGTGAAGGAAGATGGGTGAAAGGTAATATGGGAGTACACTGTCTTCAGGGTCTAGGAATGGAAAGGAAGCTCATCAAGGCCACGCGAGAGTTGGAGCTACCCCGGGCTGTTTGAAGGGGTAAAAGGGGGGAAATCCGGTATGCAACCTGCTGGAGCCTGTGTAGTCCGAGGGAAATGGAAGAGAAAACCGGCTTTCGGGAGCGGCAAGCGGACAGGCGCGTTAATATACCGCTCATCCAGCTTCTGCAGCAAGTCAAGGGGAAATACGTCCCATTGAGAGGAACCGGTTCCGGCGTGTTCTCGAGAGGAACCCTCTCCTGCAGACTAATATCCACAATGTACTTCCATGCATCCACGGCGGACGGCGGATGGGGCTATTTCACCCCCCTGACTAGCACGCCGCCTAGCAAGGCCCTGATCGTCCCTGCCCTCCACGAGAAAGATGGGCCTGCTCGCCTCCATGTCATCCGCTTGCCGAGTGACTTGCTATCCGTGGCAAGCTGGACCAGACATCAGAACACCATACATAGAACCTGCCAACCATAAAAGTCTGGTGAGAAAGATACCAAAGAGCTCCTCTACCCCTCATCCCACTCTTCCAGGTTTCCTCGGCCTCAGCCCCCAGGTACAGTACCGTAGCACATCGCAGCTAACGGCGGCATTTGACCGTCGCGGCGGGCACCACTGCGACCTCGGTACGAGCCCCACATCGGAATCGACCCGGTTTAATGACGGGTATGATGAACCAGGGAACCTTCCTCATCCGTCCCGGCGCCAACTCCCCAAGCCGCAAGGTACGGGGCGGTGGTATTTTCCCAATGTGGGTAGAGATTGATAAGCGCTTGGTCGTGGAATGTGTCAAACTCCTCGTCCTGCCGGCCCACGGCGTGCTCTCACTGGTCGCCTTCACGGTCCCTGCTTCCCCCCGTGGCAGTTATACTGCTTTTTTCTTCAAGCTTTTTTACCGGACGGGTGTGGCGACGTCTATCCGAGACGAGTTACATCGGGCAGCGACTCTTCACGCAATGGTGCTGTGCCGAGGGTATCGTGAAGAAAAAACCCTATCGATGTACATGGCATACCACATGTTTCCCAAAGTTGTGGGTCGGGTCTATCCCTCATAACCCCCCCCCCCTCCCTCGACCCGGTCTCGCGTGGCCCAGCCACCCGGGACGCTCCCCATAGTGTTCCCTTGATCTACAAGTGCCGTTTTTTTCTTCGTGAGATAGATGAACTACGAGTGGGGGAGCCTCAAAATACACGGGGCAAGAACGCAAAAGAGATTAGAACACGTCCCAACCGGGCCAGAGGAGGCCCGTTAGTCCCGTCCCACCTCGCTTGCCAGAGCCCCCAACCCCTGCCATAATAGATTATCTTTCGGATCAGATAAGATGTGTACTTGTACGTGTCTGCCGATGCCGGCGGTTCACCCAAAACGAATGAGGGACGGCGCTGGTGCGGGTGGAGAAATTAGCGGATCATAACGCCATTCGAAGCTGCAAAGCTACGACGGCCGAACCTCATCTGCCCATACCGTCTTTGGAACCTTCAATCCCTACCCGTCATGAAGAAAATATCTGCAACCTGCCGCTAGGTTACGACGTTGCAGAGCAGCAGGGTGGGGGAATTAACACGAAAACGAGCTACAAGTTCCGTGAAGTGTGGATGAACAAAAGGTACCGCGCCATTGTCATTGACATTTTGGTACGATATGACAGGGGTCCATGAAGTGAGGGGTTTTATCTGATGATCTGATAAAGATTCCCGGACAGGGGTAGCGGAAACCACCGGGGTCCGGCGCCATTCAGCACGCACGGGGAAGAAGAATTTTTCTCACCTCCAGCCCCCGCTCTTGGCCTAGAGTTACATATACAAGTATCTTCCATCCCGCCACGATTTGACCTCGGTGATGAGGGGTGGGATCTGTCGGCGCTTCGGAGATACTTGTACACCCGTGCTCGTGGGGCCAGAAGAAGCCGCAGAGAATGGGTCGGAACTGCCCCTCCAGGGATCGACACGGACTAATTCAAGTAATTCTGGGCCTATTCCATTCGGGCGTGAACCAGGTACGAGGTACTCACCCAAGAGCATAGACGAGATCCGGGCAACGGTACGCGCGGACGCGCAGGCGCCGTTCACAGGAACATTCACGTGGCAACTTCCAAAGATGAGACTACAAACCCCGCCCACCCCCCAAAAAAAATCATTCGATTTCACCCCTCACCGCTCCCGTTCCGAGAGGAAAATCAGATTATTTTCCCTCCTGTGGGGACCCACGCTCGGGGCACTCCCAAGCGGGTAGATAATCTAATCTTTTAACGCTACAAGCCCGGTACTTCGGCGATCAGCAGAGTACTTTCGAACTAGTGGGCTCCGCAGCAACCCGGCATCGGAGGGAGGGAGCTTGTCAGGTTCGTCATTGCTTGTGGAGACGGCAGTGAGCCGTGGCACTTGCTCTTCTTTTTTCGCATTGACGGTGGAGTGTGGAAATCCTCGCTAAGCGCAAAGGCCGTCCCCGAGTACGAGTAGGGCCGGATTCTTTTCGTTTGGCTCGGTACTCGGTCGGATTTCTGCGCTTGCCGACTCAAAGCGCAAGTGCTGGCCACGCCTTCCTTCGCCTGGACTGATGGAGGGAACCCATCTCATATGATACCGCCGATTCGGAACACGACCGAACCGTCGTCCACGAGTTTTGAGTTGCAGGCCCCTAGTGTTCCTGCGCCTCGGAAAAGCGTGGTCCGCTCTGCGGCAGGCCACCGGCGTCAGAACGTGCTGATTAGGATACCCTTCGTCCAATTTGCCCATGTTCTAGTCTGCCATGAATGAAGGCTACCACGAGGTACATACAACCCGGCGGTCTGCTTGCCCGGGATGGGAGAAGACTCTTGAGACTCTGGCTCGCTCTTCCGCCACCCGAGTTTTCAGGGACCTTGGGCCCATGCAGGGCCCTGAAACTAACAGGACCCCTCCTGACAGTTGCCATAACCCCGCTGGCGGCGAGCAGGCTGGCGTCCAAGCTGCACCTTTGAAACATTCTGGAAACATCACTGCTCCTCCGAATATCGACCCAGACCCTGCAAGCTCACACAGCATGCAGATTCGTCGCTCCATCTCTTGTCGGTAATAGCTCCCCGAGCGATCCTGTCCGATCCCTCTACTGCGAGGATTCGGAACCCCCCACCAGCACTTGATCCCCACCACCAACGTCACATGAACCCCCACAGCCTCCCCTCACTCCTAGCAGGGAAACGCGTTTTGTGCTGTCATGGAACCTTGGGGAGAACGCCGCGCGTTCCGACGACAGAATTCGATATCCTGAAGACGCGAAGCTCGCCAGCCACCGCGTCGCCGTCCAGTTTGCCTCCTGCGTGATGGCTACAGTGTCCATGGCACCTTGCTCCTTCCATAAGGCGCCCCTCGATCCTTCCTGGATTACTTCGCATTGGCGCATCAATAATGTCCTGTCTAGCGCGCCTTCCTTCCCTTCGATGCTCCACACCACTCGACCACCACCCTCGACGTGATCCAACCCCGCCCCCGCCCAACACATCGCACATCCATCCGTATATAGCTATCTGCCCGCATTCCTCCCACGCCCTCACCCTCCCGTGCCAAGGACAGCGTGGGATCATCCGCTCCGACGTAATCTCCATCGCCCCATCGTAAGTGTTTCTTTTACCAACAGCTGAGTAATATCTGCGCCCTGACAGGCTGTCGCGGTGCTCTGCCTCCCGCGTCACCCAATCACTGCGGATCCTCAGTTTCCTAACTCGGAAGCCTGCTGCCAGGCGAACCTCGCATATCCATGTACGGCATCTGTAGGTGATGCCCACAGGAGCAGCACAGGACACACCTGTCACGTCCAGTCCCCGCCATCGACCAACCAGAGCGAGAAGATTGAGTCCTAGACGACGCAGATCCGGGCCGCCTGCAGAACGCGGAATTCACCCTCGTCAGGAGCCTCTCCAAGAGCATTACATTTACCTGACTTTTGATTCGTCCGGGGCTGTGGGACTCTGTCCTACATTTCCTGGGTGCTTGCCGTGCGCCCCCCCTTCCCCTGCGGAAAAAGAGGTATTCTCGGTTCCTGGGCCCCAAGCCTATGCAGGGTCGCGGCCTACATTGCATATGTGCTGCAGTTTCGAGTAACGACCTACCGTCCAAGTTCCATCACGTTGTCAACTATGTTACTGACTTACAGTCTTACATGCTGGCAGATATTAGATTTACTGACATATAGCAGCATCGTTTCTGACAAGTTACGCCCCACTGACTCTGAGCTCCGTAGCTGGAAGCCGTCCCGGTTCTAAAAGCGAAGATGCGGTTATCCGCTATCAACACGGAGCCGACGGCGCTCCCCGGCCCTACATTCCTTCACGATCTTGTCTCTCGCACTTCCGCAAGCGGGGAGCCAGCCATCGACAGCCTCTCGGAGGACGGGGCGCGAGTCACCTTGTCCTACTCCGACTTTCACGCAGCATCCGACTCTCTTGCCGTCACCCTGCGGCGGCACCTTTCCAGCTCACCATACACAAAACATGACCGTATAATTCCGGTACTACTTCGCCAGTCTCCAGACTTGTACATCACCCAACTTGCCATCCTGAAGGCCGGCGCTGCCTTCTGCCCCCTGAACCTCGACGCTCCGGCTGAAAGAGTGAGGTTCATCCTTAAAGATGTTGGAGCCCAGGTCCTCGTCACAACGAAGGATCTCAAGTCGGAGCTCCCGGGCGATCTGGTTGGTGTAACGATAGTGGTCTTGGATGAGCCAAGCCCGCTGAATAGTAATGGTGTCAACGGTGTATCACCGACCAACCACGACTCAAACGCCGCAGTGAATATCGCTGCGCCAATCGACAGCTGCAATCTTGCCTATGTCATGTACACATCTGGGTCGACAGGAACACCCAAGGGCGTTGGCATATCGCACGGGGCTGCCACGCAGAGCTTACTCGCCCACGACATGCACATCCCCCAATTCAGCCGGTTCCTACAATTTGCAGCCCCAACATTCGATGTCTCCGTATTTGAAATATTCTTCCCCTTCTTCCGAGGGGCGACTCTCGTCTGCTGTGACCGGGAGCAGATGCTCGACGACCTCCCCGGTGTCATCGGCAAGCTAGAGGTCGACGCCTGCGAGTTGACTCCGACTGTTGCTGGTAGCTTGCTGCGGAAACGGGAAAACGCTCCTGGGCTGAAGCTTCTCCTGACGATTGGAGAGATGCTTAGCCAGCCCGTTATCAAAGAGTTCGGCGGTAGTAATGACGCGCCGAGCATGCTTTGGGCCATGTACGGCCCGACCGAAGCCACAATCCACTGGTAAGCCTCGCTGAACTGGGAATTCCTCGAGTGTAAGGAAGAACTCTGCTAATATGTCCATCAGTACGCTTGTTCCGGCGATATCAGCCGATGCGTCGCCGAATGATATCGGTGTCCCCTTGGGCACTGTTTCTTGCTTCGTGATATCAACCGACTACAACCCTGATGATCCCTCTTCTTTCAAACTCGTCGATGTCGGTGAAGTGGGTGAGCTGGTGGTTGGTGGTTACCAGAACGCATTTGGGTATCTAAACCGTCCAGAGCAGACGGCATCTGTGTTCATTGACTCACCTTTCGGTAAGGTGTATCGGACAGGTGACTTAGCCAAGCTACGGGCAGACGGGAACCTCGAGTGTCTTGGCCGTATGTCCGATGGACAGGTAAAGCTGAGAGGACAACGTATTGAGCTGGGTGAGGTGGAGCATGCTGTTTTACGGACGCCCGGGTGCCACGGCGCTGTTGCTGAAGTCATCAACAATATTCTTATCGTCTTTTGTGCGATGGACCCCACAGGTGACAGAGGCTCCCAGAGGGAGGCAATCACGCGGAAGTGCTCGGAGTGGCTTCCAGCTTTCATGGTCCCGGGCGATATCGTCGTGATGGACCAGTTCCTCAGGCTGCCCTCGGGGAAGGTGGACCGGAAGGCCATGAAAGCAAACTACGAAAAGACAGCGATGATCAATGGCGGTTCTGCTCAAGCGGACATCGATCATGCTTTATCAAGCCTCGTTATGGGTTGCATCTCCGACACTCTCGGCCTCGAGGTCGGGCCAAGTACCCAACTCGCCTCGGCAGGTTTCGACTCCCTTGGCGCCATTCGACTCGCATCACGTATTCGCAAGGAAAACATTCGGGTGTCCGCTGTCGAGGTCCTGAAAGCAAAGACGGTCAACGACCTTTGCCTCGTCTTGTCTGAGGAGCAACCGGTAGAAGTCAGTCTTGTTAGCCAGTCGGGACCGGAGCTGGACTCCGTCGATGCTGTCATCGAAAGCTCTTCTCTATTACGGGAATTCCAGGATTCCATCATCTCCATCCTGCCATGCACTCCACTCCAGTCATCCATGCTGTTTGAGACCATTCGCAATCCCACGGCGTATTGCAACGCCATTGAGCTCTCTTTCTCACCACATCATGCGCTCCAACATATCGTTGACACGTTCAACGCGCTCGTCAGCACCACCGACATCCTAAGGACGGGCTTCCTCCACTACGATGGAAAATTCCGACAGGTGGTATTCAGATCACTGCACAAATTTCAAGTAACTGTCATTCCGAAGTTTGATCGGTCGTTTCAACTGTCTGATGAATCTTCATTCCTCTTCCCGCTTCGACTCCAGATTCTGGAAGGCAATGAGCCACGAGCGCTCCTCCACATTCACCACAGCGTCTATGATGGATGGTCCATGGACATGATCCTCGCTGACTGGGCTACCCTTCTTAGGGGTGAAGAAGTCGACTCGCGGCCACAATTCTTCCAGGTGGTTTCGTTCTACCAGACCGTCAGCGATCAGACCTTGGAGGAGTCGAGACGTTTCTGGGCAGACCATCTACTTGGATGGGAGAAAACACCACTGCCCAAACTCCGTGGGCGTGTTGAACAATCGGATAACGCAACGGTATCGCGGTCGTGGGATCTCAGCACGAGCAAAGATGATGTGACGGCCTTCTCCAGAAGACACGGGTGCAGTCCACAGGTTCCCTTCCAGGCGGCCCTCCTTTGGCTTTGGTCTTCAATCCTGGGATCTGAAGACGTGGTGATTGGTTCCGTAACCTCGGGAAGGACGATACCGGTAGCAGACATTGAGCGCATAATCGGCCCTTGTATTGCGTCACTTCCACTCCGTGCCAACCTGTCAAGCGTTGCCACCATCGTGGATCTGATCAATCTCATACAGACCAACAACCGCGCCATCATCGAGCATGCCACCCTTTCTCTTGCAGAGATACGGAAGCTCACCACATTGACGGGGAGCCATAGCGTCTACGATCTTCTCTTTGTATACCAGGAATCCTTGGTTGATGCCAGCCAGCGCAGTGCTGATGTTGTGGAGGTCTCGCACCTCGATGCGTTAGAGACTCCCATTCTACTGGAAGTTGAGCCCAGAAACGACCACTTCAATTGCCGAGTTACCTACCATTCTCATATCATTGATGCATCCCTAGTGGACATCCTCTTGAGACAATTTGACTGCATCATCAATTCCATCGTCCAACAGCCTGCTACATCCCTGCAGTCTGTCCGTTCTACTTTCCCTACCGAACTTCAAGCCATCTACAACCCGCAAGTCAAACAATACCAAGGCAGCGATGACCTTGCAGGCGTTGTTGAAACTACTGCTCACGGCTCACCAGAAAAACCTGCGGTCTACTTTGCTCGATCATTATCGGACGAGATCCAGGCAGAGACACTGTCGTTCGGAGAGCTCAATAGTCTCGCGAACCGCATTGCATGGTGGACTCTCGAAACCGGTCAAAAACGCTCGCATGCAATAACCGCCATAGTAATGGAGAAGAGCGCCCTTTTTTACGCGACTATTCTCGGTGTTCTGAAGGCGGGACACGCGTACCTCCCAATACTACCGTCGACACCAATTGCCCGTATCCAGGCGATTATTGAGCAGTCCGGTGCATCAGCTTGTCTGGCAGACAACTCTTCCTACCCGACCCTTCGCGACGCTGGCCTTGGCACGGTCCTGGATGTGGAAGCTGCCGACCTGGAGCAGTTCCAGGACACCAATCCGCGCATCGCCACCGACCTTGATTATCCCGCCTACGCTATCTACACGTCTGGAACCACTGGGAGGCCGAAGTGTGTTGTCATCACCAATCGGAATATTGTCAGCCACCTGGACATACTTGAAAAGACCTACCCAGTTGGTGATGACCCGCGACTGTTGCAGTCCTGCTCCCAGGCGTTCGATGTATCGGTCTTTGAAATTTTCTTTGCGTGGAAAACTGGAATGTGCGTCTGTTCTGCGACGAACGATGTCTTATTTGACGACCTGGAGAGGGCTATCCGAGTGATGGAGATTACGCACCTGAGCATGACGCCGACCGTTGCGTCCATCGTGAGAAGGGAGACCGTGCCGCGAGTTCGTTTCTTGGTGACCGCGGGAGAGCCAATGACGCAGGCTGTATACGAGCAGTGGAATGGTGTCTTGTATCAGGGTAAGTACAGTCGCTGTCCACATCAAAGCGTCCGATCTGACCACGATTACAGGTTATGGTCCTAGTGAGACGACAAATATCTGCACAGTCAAGAAGATGGCGGAGGGAGACCACATCGAGCATCTTGGCTTTACCTTAGATAATACCTCCGTGTTCGTGTTCTACCCTGAGAGCCTCACACCGACGCCAATCGGATGCGTCGGTGAGTTCTGCTTCGGGGGTGACCAGGTTGCTCAGGGATACCTGAACGAGCCGGAGCTTACGGCGAGCAAGTTCATCATCCATCCCACACACGGTCCTGTGTACCGATCCGGCGATCTAGGCCGGATGCTCCCAGATGGTTCGCTGCTCATAATTGGAAGGTTAGATGACCAGGTCAAGCTCCGCGGGCAGCGCATCGACGTTGGGGAGATTGCTAGCATCATCACCCAAACGCACCTAGCAGCTTCTTCTGTCGTGCTTACAGTCTCGCGAGGGAAGGGCTCCCCAAAGCAACTCGCGGCCTTTTACACCAAGTCAGGGCACATGGAAGCACACTCCCATGCAATGGATCTTGGAACTGAGGAGACGGAGACACAGTCTTCTCTCTTCGGCGCGCTCGAGTCACTTCTTCCCTCCTATATGGTTCCTTCGTACTTGATTCCCATATCTTGCATACCTATGACTCCGAGCGGCAAGATTGAGAAGAAGCTGCTCACTACCGTGTTCAACGAGTTGAGTCAAGAGTACCTTGAGCAATCGTCGCAGTCCGCACGATCAACACAGAGCGAATCGACCACACTGTCCATCGAGGAAGTGATGGTGGCTGAGGCAATTTCGGCTGCTCTGAACGTGGACATCAACTTGATTGGGAGATGGACCCCTCTTGCGGCGGTCGGACTCGACTCAATTACCGCCATCTCCGTCGCGAAGGGCCTTTCCGAGAGGATGGGGAAGAAGGCGATGATCTCAACGATCCTTCAGAACCCGTCCGTTGCTCAACTGGCAGCCGCTCTGTTCAAGGAATCTTCCCACGAGGTACGAGTTAATGGCACACACAAAGAGGGATACTCGATCAGCGATAAGATCACCAGCTCCCTCCGCGCCCGCTTTAACGAGGCTGGACTAGGTGTTGAGAATATCCTCCCTTGCACACCGCTCCAGGAGGCGATGTTGGCGGCCAAGGACGACGGGGCGTACTCGAACAGCATGGTTCTCCGTTTGCACGCAACCCCTGGCCTTATTCGGTCCAGCTGGGAGTCCATGTATAAGCGCCACGAGATACTGAGGACCTCCTTCATGTCGACTGATGACCCTCATCAGCCCTTCGTGCAGGTGGTGTTAGAGAGCGGAAACCTCCCGTGGAAGGAATCTCTGCCTGGCGCCACCACTGACAATTATTTGAAACATCTGATGAGCAGCATGAGTGAGCCCGTGGACTCAATGGCTCCTCCGTTCGCCCTTGGGGTCGTTACCGAGAATGAATCCACGTACCTGTGCTTTACCTGCCACCACGCAATGTACGACGGAGTCGCGATCTCTACGCTACTGTCAGAGGTGGAGGAGGTGGCCGCTAGAAAAACCCTACCTCCTCCTGTTTCGGCCGAACCGTTCCTTCGGGAGGCCCTCACTCTACCGGAGTCCACCGACCAGTTTTGGACAGCACAATTCCGCGACTTTAGTCCTGCGAAGTTCTCGCGCTCCAAGGACCCCGGGGATGCCATTGCCTCCAACACGCATACTCTCCGCCTGGATGTATCACTTGACGAACTGGACGACCGCACGCATTCCCTTGGCTTGTCGCTCTCATCCGTCTCTCAAGCCGTCTGGGCGAATGTACTCGCCATCGCAACCGGGACAACAGACGTCTGCTTCGGCAACGTTATGAACGGCCGTACCGTCCCGGTCGAGGATGTCGAGCGGTTGGTGGCACCGTGCTTCAATACCGTGCCGCTGCGGGTGGACATTTCTGAGCATGCACATGGTACAGGCCTTTTGAAGTACCTCCATCGGCTTAACCCGACAGTTATGAAGTATCAGTTTACGCCGCTTCGTAAGGTACAGAAGCTTTTGAGTCGGCCTCATGGGTTGTTTGACACGCTGCTTCTGTTGCAGCCTCCTAAAACCGCCTTGAACCCTGACGTCTGGGAGCTTGTGTCGGATGTTGGAGGAATGGATGTTCCTCTGGTTTGTGAGCTCTATCCTGATCCTGTCACCAATGCGGTTCTTGTCAACTTGACCTACGATAGGTAAGTTACCCTCCATATATTCCTTTGATTTCACTTCTGACGGTTGCGGCCAGATCCCATTTCCCTCGAAAGTTTGTGGTAGCTGTCGGGGATACTGTGAATCATCTCATGTCGTTCCTCGTGAAGTTTCCATCGTCCGCACTTCGTCAACTCCACGACCTTCCAAAGGAAACTCAGCGAGATATCTGCTCAGTTCAAGTTAATCGCTCAGAGCTAGCAGAGACATCGCCAGATATCGACCAGACATCTGGCACATGGTCAGACACAGAGACCAAGATCCGGACCATTCTCTCCCAGCTGTCCTCAGTCTCACCTCATACAATCGGCAAGCGGACCACCATTTTCCAGCTTGGCCTCGACAGTATTAATGCCGTTCAAGTGGCGGGATTTCTGCGGAAGATGGGACTCGGTGTTTCAGCTACAGATGTTCTAAACCATCCGACCTGTGAGGACTTGGCCAAACGACTCCTTCCAAAGCCCGACTCGACACGGGGTGATGTTTCTGACGCAGGAGCTGAATTTGATATCAGCGCATTCCAAGAGCGAGTGGAACCACTGGTGCGGCCTGGGCTTCCCCAGCCTGACAAGATCGACGCAATCCTGCCCTGCACGCCGGTCCAGGTAGCCATGTTGACCCAATTCGTCCAGTCGAAGGGAAGTGACTACTTTAATTACCTCCATCTCGATCTTGAAAAGGGAGTCGTCCCTAAAGATGTCCTGAGAGCTTTGGATTCTGTGGTTTCTGCGCACGACATGCTCCGCGTTGGATTCGTACCACTGGATAACAAAGACTATGGGGACATGACTTACACCATGGTCAAGTACCGCGCCGGTGGCTGCGAGCTGCCCGTGTCCACTAAAGTTTTACGCGGGTTCAGCATCCAGAAGTGGAAGCTTGACATGGCGCAGGAGGTGATGGCGTCTCTCCATGAGCCGCCGTGGCGCGCGACTCTTGTCCGGGATGCGGATCGGGTATCAATGCACCTGGTTACCCACCACGCGCTTTACGATGCTCATTCTCTCCGGTTAATACTGAATGACCTCGCGCGATGCCTAAACGGGGTGAAGACGCGCGAGGTCACTCCCATCCAGAGCGCTTTGGGCAGTATACTGAGCCTCGTCGACCAGAGCGATCAAGGAGATGCCGAGACATTCTGGTCCTCCTATTCTGGTGATGCCATCGTCAATGGCTTTCCAGTCATGACGCCGTTGCGAGTCGAGCGCGAGGAGATGCTTTCCAGCTGCCACATCTCCAAACTTACATTCGACGAGCTTCTTCAGGGGACTCGCGGAGCAAACATCTCGATTCAAGCTGCTCTGCAGGGAGCTTGGACGAGGGTCCTGTCCTCATACCTTGGAGAGGACTCGGTCATCTTTGGGACCGTCATGTCCGGAAGAGTGACAGAGGGCTTGCAAAATGCCGTGTTCCCTTGCATCACTACGGTCCCAGTCATTGCACGGAGCACGGATTCCAACCGTGACCTATTGAAGTCGATGATGGAGTTCAACACGGGGCTTTACAATTACCAGTTCTCTAGATTAAACAACATCCAGCGCTGGCTTGGTCACTCTGGCCGCCGACTGTTCGATACGCTTCTCGTATACCAGCGCTTTTCTGAGACTGATAATGTCTCTCTTCCCTGGAAGGTTATCGAGGACGAAGGCATCGTCGATTACCCAGTGTCCATCGAGGTCGAGCCGCAGGGGAGCGGAGAAGTCAGGTACCGCATGACGTTCCGAAGCGATGTTCTTCCAAGCGAACAAGCGTCCATCTTGATGGAGCAACTGGATGCGGCGCTCCGTCACCTGGTATTGGAACCTAGAGAAAGTTCGGATGGCTTGTGGGAAACCGAATCTCGTTTGGCGGCGGCGATTCCTCCACCGGTGGCGGAGCTTCCCTCCGAAGTGACGCTACTCCATCAATTTGTGGAGCTCGAAGCATCCCGCCAGCCGAACAAGCTCGCCTTTGAATTCGTCGAAGCGTTCAATGGCGAGGCGGCCGTCTCTCAGAACTGGACGTTCTCGGAGCTCAACGACATGGGAAACAAGGTGGCCACGACCCTGTCTCCTCGTGCTGCGCCTGGGTCGATTGTGGCTGTCCACTTCGACAAGTGTCCCGAGGCCTACTTCTCCATTCTCGGGATATTGAAGGCTGGATGTTCGTTCCTTGCGCTTGACCCTGCTGCTCCGCGGGCGCGCAAAGAATTCATCCTGGGTGATTCAAAGGCGGTGGCCGTTCTTGTGAAGGACTCTCAACAAATCGACTTTACATCGCCGGCGCCTGTAATAGAGATGCGAGAATCGTCAATAGCCGGTGTAAAGGCTACGGATATGCCGGACATGTCACCCCAAAGCACCTGCTACTGCCTTTACACGTCCGGTACCACCGGAACTCCGAAGGGTTGCGAGATCACACACGAGAACGCGGTTCAGGCCATGCTCGCCTTCCAGGAGCTGTTCAAGGGACACTGGGGCGAGGACTCTAGATGCCTACAGTTTGCCTCCCTTCACTTCGATGTGTCTGTGCTGGAGCAGTACTGGAGCTGGTCGGTTGGCATCAGGGTCGTGTCTGCTCCGCGAGACCTCGTCCTCGATGACCTGGAGGGAACGATAAGCAGGCTGGGTATCACGCACATTGATCTCACGCCAAGCCTTGCAGGTCTCGTCCGTCCTGAGAAGGTTCCGTCGCTGTGGAAGGGTGTTTTCATCACTGGCGGCGAGCAGTTGAAGCAGGAGATTCTCGACGTCTGGGGACCAAAGGCCGTAATTTACAACGCATATGGACCGACTGAGGCAACAATTGGGGTGACAATGAGGCAGCGCGTTCCTTCAAACGGTCGGCCGGCAAACATTGGACAGCAGTTCCCTAACGTCGGAACATATGTCTTCCGTCACGGAACGGAGATGCTTGTGCCGAGGGGAGGTGTGGGAGAGCTGTGCGTCTCCGGGAAACTTGTTGGGAAGGGATACCTGGGGAGAGAGGAGCTAACGGAGGAGCGGTTCCCAGTGCTGGAATCATCAGGTGAGAGGTTGTACCGCACCGGAGACCTCGTCCGGCTTCTCCATGACGGATCATTTGATTTCCTCGGTCGCGCGGATGACCAGGTGAAGTTGCGGGGTCAGCGACTGCAGCTCGGAGAAATCGACCACGCAATTCGCACCGGCGTCCCTGGAGTGCGAGACGTGGCGACTATTGTTGCAAAGCACGGCAAGACGGGCAAGGATCTCCTCGTCTCCTTCATCGTTCCATCGACGATGGATCCAAAGACCGCTTGTGCCCTTGAGATGCTCGCCTCCATCGAGGCCTTGGGGCTCTCCCGTGCATCTAGGGAGGCGTGTAAGGAAAGGGTCCCGGGCTACATGGTTCCGACTTATGTCGTCCCTCTCCCTTACATCCCGCTTTCGGCGAACAACAAGGCCGAATTCAAGCAGCTGAGGGCATTCTTCAACAACCTGTCGACACAGGATCTGGCTAAGCTCTCTGCGCCAACAACACAGAACAGCAACGCATCGACAAAAATGGGGAAGACCGTCATGAAGCTGATTGCTGAGTTCATTGGAGAAGGTACTGATGCGATCAAGGTGGACGCTAGTATCTTCGAGCTGGGTCTCGACTCGATTTCCATCCCGAGGCTTGCTAGATTCCTCAAGAAAAAGGGAGTCCCCGCGTCGCCAGAGGTCATTTTGAAGAACCCCGTGATTGGGGACCTCCTGCAAGCCTTAACAGAGGCACCGCTTCGTTCCACGCAAAGCAAGATCACCGAGGCGAGACAGTTGATGAGAGCCTGCGGGCACCGATACCGCGGGCTCGTGTGCCGGGAGCTAGGTGTCGCTCACGGGGAGGTCGAGTACATTGTCCCCTGCACGCCAATCCAACAGGGGATGATTTCAAGGGCCTTGGCGGGTCAGCAGGAGGGATCTGCCTACTTCAATAGCTTCCGGATCTTGCTCAAAGGGGGGGTCTCGGTTATGAAACTGAGGGAAGCGTGGAGAGCGACGATTGAGAGACATGCCATTTTGAGAACTCGGTTCGTCGCTACGCCGGAAGGCTTTGTGCAAGTTGCGTTGCGGCGGCCAGAGATGAAGTGGAAGGAAGTTATTCCGAACTCAGCTGCCTCACAACAAGAAAAGGACCGTCGAGATGCCTGGGTTGAGCGGAACTCGGTACACATCGTCAGCCCCCTCGAGTTCATTGTCACTTCGGACGGAGAAGGGATCTGGCTCATAATCCACGTCTTCCACGGCCTTTACGACGGTAATAGCTTTGACACGATCCTGGGACACGTGTCGAACATCTACCGTGGGGAGACGGTGGACACCGGGCCTGCGTTTGTCGACATCTTGCCGCTTGGACCACTATGGAGGTACGATTTTTGCAAGGAGTTCTGGGTTGAGCATCTCAAGGGATGGAGACCGACGGAGCTTCCTGCAAAGGAGTCAGATATTCACAACCATGTGGTGAATGGCGGTCAGGCCAAGGCATTCGAGGAGTCGCTCGACCAACCGTCTGACATCCTCATCGAGCATACCTTGGAAATCGAAGGACTAGAGCAGGCTCGTCGCTCTCTTGGCGTGACCCTGCAGTCTGTCGTCCTGGGCCTTTGGATGTCGACGATCCAACGATACCTCTCGGACTGCGTCACCACCGGAATAATCGTGTCCGGAAGGTCGATCGACGCAGAGAATCTCGAGAACTGCATCGGACCACTGTTCAATACACTCCCCTTCCTTTTCGAGCCTAGACAAGACGAAACCTGGAAGTCCCTGATCAAGAGATGCCACGAATTTGCTGCGTCAGTGTCGTCCTTCCAACACGTCTCACTCCGGGATATCCAAAAGTGGTGCTCGAGCGGGAAGGCGCTTTTCGACAATCTGTTTGCCTTTCAGATCGAAGAGCCGGGGTGTGGGGACTCGCTTTGGTCGGTCGAAGAGGAGGCTCCCGTGGCGGATTATTCACTGGCATTCGAGGGGACGGTGAGGGGCGGGGATTTGACGATGATTATTCTAGCGAGTAGGAAGGTCATGAGCCGTGAGCAGGCTGACAAGCTATTGCGGACGTTCTGTGAGAGCGCCAGGGATTTTGTGGAGAACCCAGAGGGACAAGCTGTACTGGGGACGGTTCCAACTCCAGCCCTCCATCCCGAGATTGCGGACACCAACAAGCAGAATGGCGTGGTCAGACGTGCTCCCTTGATCGAAACCTCGGGCCTATCTGACGATGCGCGACTCTTCCTTCAAGAGGTATCCGCCATTAGTGGCCTCGGAACCGACGAGATATCTGGGGATCACACGCTTCTCAACTTGGGCCTCGACAGTATCGACACCGTGAAGCTTGCCGCTAGGCTCCGTTCCCAGGGGCTCAGTCTGACAACTACGGAGATTGCGAAGTGCGCGGATATTGGAGCAATGGTGGCCCTTCTCGGCAGGTGCATCTCTACTCCTGCACAGACGGGAGACGAGTCTGGGTATGAGCGGCTGAAGGAGAACCTTAGGGGCTCCATTCGTGATGCGGGATTTGAGGGAGATGTTGAAGATGTGTTTCCCCCGACGCCGCTGCAGGAGACAATGGTCTCACAGATGCTGCAGACGGAGTGCCGACAGTACTTCAACCACGACTTGTTGGAGGTTGGGGCAGACGTCGACGTTGAAAAGCTAATGGATGCCTGGACGGATGTGTGGAAGAGGTCCCCAATCCTCAGGACAGTCTTCGTGGAGGTTGCGGACCCCGATATGGACTTTTCCATGTGCCAGGTCGTACTTCGCCCTTCAAAGCTGACGATCGAGAAGAGGACGCTCGGCGATCTTTCAGACGTTCAAGGCCTTATCGAGCAGAAGAGGGAAGAAACGGCCCGCGCCATGGGATCAGACAAGCTCTTCTGTCTTGATGTAGTAGCTATAGGGGACAAGCGATACGTGCTCCTGAGCATTGCGCATGCTCTGTACGATGGGTGGTCGCTTTCACTTCTCCATAACGACGTCGAAGAGGCGTACCACGGTCAACTTTGTGACCGGCCCTATGCCCAGACTTACCTGCGCAAGATCTACCGCACGTCCGCCGAGAGCGCCGAGTTCTGGAACCAGTACGTTCTTGACGCGCGCCCGACGCTGGTGCCAGAATCCGACAAGCAAGAGACGGCGCTCCACCGCGCAGAGGCGGTCTCAAATGTCAGCGCTCAGACAGCAGCCTCCTTTGGCAAGAAACACGGCGTCTCGACGCAGGTTCTAGGCCAGGCCTCCTGGGCCGCCGTCCTCGCGTCGCTGAGTGCCTCACTTGATCCCAGCTTTGGCGTCGTTCTCTCCGGCCGCGACTTTGAGAGCGCAGAGGAGGTCATGTTCCCGACGATGAACACCGTTGCCGTGTGGTACCTCCTTCACGGGACGGTCGCGCGGTTTTTGACGTACATGGAGGAGAGCATGTCTGGCGTGAGGGAGCACCAGGCATACCCCTTACGCAAGGCGCTTAAGGGGAGAACGCTTTTCAACACGCTCTTCCTGTTCCAGAAGGCGCCGTTCGAGGAGGGTGGGGCGGGGTTGATGAAGTCTGTTGAGAGTGCATCGGCGGTGGAGTATCCCGTTTGCGTAGAGTTGGAGGTTGTTGGCGAGGAGTTGGTGTGGAGGACGGCGTGTCAGGGGTCGCATTTCGATGCGAAGGGGGCGGAGATGCTTTTGTACCAGCTCGACCGGGTGCTTGAATACTTGGTAAGCTCGCCGGAGAAGGAGGTTCTGGCGTTTGAGCATCCTCGGGTGTCAATATGCGGGCTACCTCCTGTTCAGCTGGAGGAGGCCCAGGAGAAGGACGAGCATGCTGCTGTGGAGGAGGCGGAAGATGAGGAGTGGAGTGGAGTGGGTGCTGCCATCCGCGACGTCGTGGCCCGAGTTTCTGGTGTCCCGGCTGAGGAGGTCAGAGGGTCGGACACTCTTTACAGCGTCGGGCTGGACTCGATAAGCGCAATCAAGGTTGCGGCGAATCTGAAGAAGACGGGCATCCACATTTTGGTGCGGGAGCTTCTCGCTGCTGAGTCAATTGGACACATGGTCACGATGGCGAGCTCAGAAGGAGAGCCTACGCTGATGACCCCAGTAAAGGTCAATGGGGCGGAGGTGGTTAATGGAGATGTTCGAGATGTGGCGAGGTACTGCTCCGCAGCAGGGGTCGACATGTCCGCCAACGAGGTGGAAGACGTACTACCCGCGCTGCCGATGCAGGTATACATGCTGTCGACGTGGCAAAACGCCCGCGGGTCGGTCTTCCACCCGACCTTCCACTACCAGCTCAGGGGTGACGTCTCGCGCGAGGGGCTGCAGGCGGCATGGTCGGCGCTAGTCGAGGAGATGCCGCTGCTGCGGACGTGTTTCGCTCTCGGGGATAACTGGCCGTTTTTCCAGGTTGTGCTCAAGGGCGGGAGTATTGTCCAGCGGCGTGGGACGATAATATGGGAGGATGAGAAGCCTGGGGGGCATGATCTGGTTCGAGTGAGGGCCCGTGCCAAAGAGGGTGGTTGGCTATTCGGCGTCAGCATCCACCACGCTCTCTACGACGCCGTCTCCATGTCTTCTATGCTGGGCCGGCTTACAGAGCTTTGCGGTGGTGCATCGCCACAAGAAGCTGATATTTCCGCGTGGAGGAACTTTACGAGGACGCACCGCTCGGTCGAAGCGATAGACTCGCGGCGCAAGTTCTGGACAGAGTACTTGTCTGGAGCCATGACCCACCCCGGGAACACGATGTGGCCTTCCACCGAGCGGACCTCAGTATTTGTCAAGGGCGCGCTTGAGGCGTCGACTGTCAAGGCTTGGTGCGCCAAGGCGGGGATTAGTCTGCAGGCCCTCTTCTTTGCCGCGTACGCCATCCTCCTTGGTCGATCAAGCAGTAGTAGGAGCGTTGTTTTTGGCATCTATCTCGCCAACCGCTCCGACGCGATGGTATCGGACGCGTATCCCACGCTTAATCTCGTGCCTCTCCGTGTTCGGCTAGGGGGTGACTTGGGAGACGTGGCGAGGGGTGTGCAGCGAGATATCCACGCCATCACGGAGGGGACGAATGCTAGTGTTGGGCTGTGGGAGGTTGAGGCGTGGACGGGTGTCCGGGTTGATTCATTTGTCAACTTCATCTTGTCTGGCGAGGAAGCCGAGAGTGAAGGGGTTACGCTCGAGGAAATAGAGGGAGAGGAAGATGAGGGTGCGGGGCCGGTCCCGGGGTGGATGGCGGCGAACAAGGCAAGGAGATGCTTCCCGGTAAGTCGACCCCTTCATCCCATCTCTCCATCGAGAGGCATAGGACGTGAGAATAACAGTTTGCAGGCGGCCGTGGATGTCGAGGCGTCGGTTACTAAAGACGGACTTAACATTGGAGTGTTCGCGCCGCGTTTCATGATGGGAGAGGAAGGAGCTTCGGAGACGGTTAAAGGTATCAAGGGGATTTTGAGTGGTTTGACTAGGTGATTTTGGCGCCTAGACATGTTTGGATGTTATATATTTGTTCCCTCGTGAGGGAGCATAGATCGCAATCAATCTTTCGTTCAGTCCCTCTAGTATCGTAAGACGTGAGTCGAGCGTGAAACAAGTCCCACCCTTTCCTGAATCCGCGGACACAATAGTCCCATCCCGGGCCCCCTTACGACGTCTCAAACTCCAACACCAGATTAGGCGCCTCCTCGTACTCCTCCGGCATGCCAAAGACAAAGCTCCAGTACTCGAAGCCGTGCGCCAGATCCCCGTCATCACCCCCATTATTCCCCGTGAAGGACATCTTGTACCCTGGGTCGACATTTTCTCCCACCGTGATGCTCAGCCCGGGGAGGTCGTGCAGGCCGGTGAGGGTCGGCTTGGAGTGGAAGGTTGAGACGAGGAGGGTGAACTCCGTGGAGGCGTTGCCAGTCGGGTAGGTCTGAGACAGGGTGTTTGGCGAAACCTCCGAGTGGAGGACCTTTTCCGAGGGGCGCAGCTGCATGCTTTTAGCACAGGCGTTCCCTCACCTCTTTCCCCGCTCTTTTCCCTGTCCGGGGCCAACACATTCCGCAGAGATAAGGGACACCCAACTCACCGTCAAGAAGGCCACCTCACCGCCGGTAACCCACTGCACAGCCCCCGGCGTAAAAGAATCAACATCCGCCACCGCACCGCCCACCTGCGTCTGGTTATACGACATGCCCCCGATCGTCAGCCCCCCCGACAGCCACGTCGTGATGTTGCGCGTCTCGAGGTCGTAGGGCGGGTACCACGCCCGCGCCTCGAACGTCCTCTCGCCTCCAGAGGCGGCGAGGTCGTCGAGGAAGGACTCGGGGAGGATGGCGAGCGCGCGGCCGGCGAGGGTGGCAATAAGGGGGGTCCAGGCGTAGTCTCCCGCGTGGGACATGATTTGGGGCTGCTGATGCTAGTACCACGCACTGCGGGAAGGCGGCAAAAGGACAAGGTGGACTCACCTTGTCGATGACCGACGACTTCTCCTTCCCGAGGTATGCCCAGAGCCAAAGTGCCATGACGCTCAGATACCGATTCATGTCATACCCGTACGCCCGATCCCAGGGCCCCGCCATGTTCCTCATCCCGGGGTGCCACAGCTGCGCAACGGCCCCCCAGGTCTCCCTCAGTATCACGGGGCCCATCCGGCTCATTACCGAGTCCTCGGGAAGGTAAGTGCTCCATAGGACGAGACCAAAGAGCGAGACGCCGGTATAGGTCCCGCTGTTGAACTCCGAGAGGGTGTCGGTCATGTTGAAGAGGGCAATGGTCTCGTTGGCGTAAGCCTCGCCGGAGACTGTCATGTTGCGGTCCGAGATGCGGTGGCCCATCCAGCCGGAGACAAAGGCGCGCATAATCGCCTGGCACTGAGTCAGACTGACCCTCGTCGAAGTCTACTGGGAGACTTGTTGCTTACCGGGTTGCTGTACGCGGGATAGAGGTTATCGTCGTCCACGCCCCCAACCCTATACGTATCTCCAACAGTGGCATGATACAGCGACTCCACCATCAACTCCTGCGTCTCCTCGCTCAGCGAGTCCGCATACTCCTCCAGCATTAGCACAAGCGTCGTTCCCACAAACCCCCTCCAATTCGGATCCCAACTGTCGTAGATAACAGCCGGATACGCCTCACTCCCCACCTCCGGCTCCTCGGGGAACTTCTGGTACGTCCCATACCACTGGTCCTCGGGGTCCTTGAACTGCCCTCCGATCACGTTCCGGATAATCTTGTCCGCCTCCTCGAGGTCGGACTCCGAGCCCCGCGCGAGGAGCCCGAGCTCGCGAGGGGGAGGAGGGGGAGGAGGGGGAGCATCGCGTCCCAGACAAGGGCTGATGTGGTTGAAGGAGGTTGTTGGAGTATCGCGGGATTTGACTGGGCGCGATTAGGTTCCGAGGAGCCGGGGTTGCCGGCCGGGATATATGGAAAGCTGCCCCATGGGGCGATCCATCATCAGCACGGGCCGATGCTTGGCGAGTGGGACAGCAGGCACATCCGTGGGCCTGTTCACAAAGATCGAAGCGGTCAAGCCGGGTTGTCCCATTTCCAGGGTGACCTTGGCCGAGTCCAGGCCTGCGGAGCGGACATAACTCGCGCGCTAGTACGGCTTTCTCCGGTCTCCGGCAGATGTACCCCCGAGATTGCGGGGATGTGCGGGGGTGACTGCGGGGCACCGGCGGGGCAACTCCTCGGCAGAGTTCCCCGAATCGACCAGAACGACCCCTCGATGCCGCTAGAAGCTCCACGCCCAGCCCGATTGTCACGAGACTAATACTGACGGCGTCCATCTTGGACCGCAAGGCCGCGCGGTCCATCGGCCCGGCATCCGAGGAGATTGCAGATCGTCATCTGCAGTCTCGATGGAGACGATGGCTTCTGACGTTGCGCCGGCAGGCAAGCCCCGGCGACCATCCTCCAACTGGGTGTGTGGGATACGATCGTAACCGTAGTCTTCCCCGCACGTCAGTCTCTTCAGGATCCGAGGACATGGCCATCTGTCACCAGCCCCCGTGGGTCACTGTAGTTTGCTGGCTCGAGCAATGCAGGGCAGGAAAGGTTCGAGTCAGTGCAGCAGGTCTTTCTACCGGGGCATTCCAGGAATATAAAAACTAGCCTTCGCACCGTAACAGGTTCAAATCTCAGGCAGACGGATCCACGGTGCCTCAACTCCCGTCAGTTTCGAGTTCGCCGCTGTTTGGCCTTTGTAGGAGACCCCATTTTGCTAAGAGCATAGGCAGCTGGAGGTGTCTATCAAGCATGTCCCCTAATGCTGTTGGTTAGCCCAGATTACATGATGGAACATTTTTTGCCACGTTCACATAGTTCAAAACGGACGGGGCTAGACAAGTGGCTTTCCACCAATACAAGTACGACAGCAGATCTTGGAGTCACCATTCTAATCGGTTTACTACGTGTGACCAAGTGCTGGTGATACGGGAAAGCTCATCTTGATAGTTACTATTAAGCATTACCAGTAAAGGCGACTGAATCCAAGACAAGTCTAGCTCAACGCTTGGTTTACAGTCAGCTTCATCCAAATAGACTCGACGCACATTACCTGTGCCCCGAGCATGAGGCCGCAGTTGCCCATATTGTATGAGAGCCCAGGCGTTGGCTAGACAAACACTTTCACCTGCCACATACCGGCACTCAAAAATGTCTGTAACTTGTATGGCGCAGTCACTCGCGTGAAATCCGGTGAGATAGAGTGTTAGAAGTGGTCAAGATTGGCAGGTGCATGCCACTAGCCCTCAACAATGATCATGTCTCTAGGGCTAATGATCTCCCTGGTCGAGATTGTCTATCATACCAGAGTAACAAAAAGGGAAGGTAGGTACTTCAGAGAGTCCACTCACTGGACCTTGGGTCTACAGACCTGAGAAACCTCCCCTTGAAGGTAGCACTACCAACTCGGCAGACCGCGTCTACCGGGCAGATGGCATGGTAGCCCCAGTCACCCAAGTAGATTTCCTTCGACGTCCAATGATGTAGGGAATAACCGTTTCTGCTGAAAGGGGCCCCTGAGCATTGGACACCTCGAGGAATGTGCGGGTAGATAATATATTCTATTGTGCAGATAGCTCGATGACACGAGCCAGGGGCCGTAGCGGTGCCCGCGTGTCCACCTGGCGTCTGTCATAACGACCAGAAGTCAGGAGGCCCACTAGTCCTCTCCTCCCCTGACTACTTGTTCAATAATGCATTCCATATCTTCATGTACGCCATAAAGGCCTCCGAAGCAACCAACTGGGCCTTCAAACCATAAATCAGCTCATCTGGGACCACTGAAACCCGCTCCCAAGTAGTTTCAATATATGATGTCAGGGAACGCCCCGTCATCACCATGTCCCGACTCCCGGTCATTTCGAGACATCTGTCACACGGAAACGAGGGTGTATCGTGGCGCACGTGGCTTTGTCCTCGAGATTCAAGGTTGTGCGAGGTTGGGCAGCTAAAAGTCCCAACAGAGGAACTGCATTGTGGTGTAAAGGGTGTTTAAGTTGGTTTGGGTCCACGGGATAGGGCAGGGTGACCTGGGGTGGCAGAGACGAACAAGACAAATCTGTTGTCCCTTGCGCCGCTAAAAGTTGTCCTGTGGCTCTAGAAGACCATCGCGGAGTTCTCCACCATCTCGAGGGATACTTTCCTTGTAGCCATGTATTCAAAGTGTCTCTGCGGCTCCGTGGTATATGCGGTCCTTACACGGCTATTGAGTCGGATATTGAGGCGAATCGGTTTCCAGTCCCGCGCTGACCCTCAGCGTCCTTGGATCCGCAAACAATATCTCTCTACTGGGATTGCTCCGAAGAATCTGGAATGTCTCAGCCGAGATAAGCGAGGTATCCGATATCGCTTTCCGGCTCCGGTCCACAGGCGTCGACCGCTCGCGTAGCACTGACTTAAACGGAGATTTGGAAGCCCAAGTGTGTGCCTTCTGTAAGATACGCTTGCAAGCGGTAGCTCAAACTACTCTTGGAAAATTTGGGTCATATCAGCTGGGAGAGCATCGAGCCTCGGTTTCCATCACGATTAGCCACGTTGTCAGAGAGTTCGGATATGGCGATGCTTCCGAGACTCGGGCAAATCTACCAGCTGAGAGTAGTGGTATGGAGCACTCTTGGATTACCAGACACAGTTTATTGGCGAGCAAAGAGAAGGGACGCGAGAGTTTGGAGAGACACGAGCGCCATTGCGTTGGAATACATAAGGAGGATGAATATCCTTCACCATCGTGTAGATAGATTTCAACCCCATCACCATCCAGCATCCAACAGAAAAGTAGCTACACCGACATCACCACGCAATGCACCTCCCCGCGGTCCTGGCCGTCCTCGGCTCTGTGGCCCTCGCCGGCGCACACCCAGCAAAGCGGCACACGTCGCTCACCCCTCGCGGCATCGCCAACCTAGACGCCTTCCGCCTCCCTATGATGGCCAACTACACCAGTGCCAAGAACGTCAAGGCCTCGCAGCACAACATGATGCCATTCGCCCCCAGCGATCCCGTGGAGGTTGCTACTGAGCACGTCAAGAAGATGAGCCCAGGCTTGACCTTCCGTGTGGTGGACGACCACTACGTCGGTAGCAATGGGATTTCCCACGTTCGGTTCAAGCAGACGATGCATGGCATCGACATCGACAACGCCGATTACAACGTCAATGTAAGCCCCCCACCCGCCCTTGTTCCATACCATAGCTTCCCCCGTCCCTATACTAACGCAGCGCCAGATCGACAAGGACGGCAACGTCTTCTCCCACGGCGGAACCTTCTACCGCGGCGAATCGCCCTCCAAACCCACCATCGACAAGCGCGGTGCCGTAAGCGGTCTCGGCGACGCCATCGAGGCCCTCAGCACCGCCGTCAAGACCCTCGGCCTAACCCTCGACACAGCGGGATCCGTTGTCAGCGTCGCGGGCGACGCGCTCGACGTCCTGAGCTGGGTCGTGTCGGGCGTAGGGGGCGCTTATACTGACCCGACAGCGGCGCTGGTGTACTTTATCACTGGGGATGGGGCTTTGAAGCTGTTGTGGAGAATCGAGACGGATACGGGGGACAATTGGCTGCAGTCGTATGTCGACAAGGAGACTCGTGAGGTTCACGGCGTGGTGGACTGGGTCTCAGACGCTACCTATGAGGTCTAGTAAGTCCCACCACCATCCTTTGTATCAACGCTTGCTAATGGACACAGCCCCTGGCCCGCCGCAAATCCCGATGAAGCGGACCGCGAGACCCTCGCGGACCCCTGGAATCTTGCGGCCTCGGAGTATACCTGGATCAGCGACGGCACCAGCAACTTCACCACCACCCGGGGCAACAACTGCATCGCGCAGACGAACCCCAGCGGCGGGACGGACTACATCTCCAACCACCGCCCGGACAGCGCCGACTTGGCATTCGAGTACGACTACGACCCCAGCATGTCGGACCCGACCACTTATGTCGACGCGTCTGTCACGCAGTTGTTCTACACGGCAAACAAGTATCACGACATCCTTTACCTCCTGGGCTTCAACGAGGCGGCCGGCAATTTTGAGATCAACACCGGCGACAAGGGCGGTAAGGGGAACGACTTTGTGGTGCTAAACGCGCAGGACGGTTCAGGGAAGAACAACGCCAACTTCGCCACGCCGCCGGATGGGCAAACGCCTAGGATGAGGATGTACATGTGGGACCTGACAACTCCGCCTCGGGATTGCTCCTTTGACGCCGGTGTCGTGATACACGAGTACACTCACGGTCGTAAGTCCAAAACCCCTCCGCATCTCCCCGGAGAGAAGGGTACTGACGGAGGCTAGTCTCCACCCGCCTCACCGGTGGCCCCGCCAACTCCAACTGCCTCAGCGCCCTCGAGTCGGGCGGCATGGGCGAGGGCTGGGGCGACTTCATGAGCACCGCCCTCCGCCTCAAAGTAGACGATACCCGCGACACGTCGTACCCCACTGGCGAATGGGTTACCGGCAACCCTAAGGGAATCCGGAAGTACCTCTACTCGACGTCGCTCATTACCAACCCCCTTAGCTACGCGGACCTCGATACGCTGGACAAGGTGCACGATATTGGGACGGTGTGGGCTACTATGCTGTACGAGGTCCTGTGGAACTTGATTGACAAGCATGGCAAGAACGACGGGGATACCCCCGAGTTTGAGAACGGGGTGCCCAAGGACGGTAAGTATCTCGCGATGAAGCTCGTAGTTGACGCCATGGCTCTGTGAGTAGCCCCTAAGCCCCTCTTCTTAGTGAAAACACAACTGACAAGAGGCAGTCAACCTTGCAACCCCAACTTCATCCAGGCGAGGGACGCCATCCTCGACGCGGACAAGGCGCTTACCGGCGGCCAGAACGCGTGCGAGATCTGGAAGGGCTTCGCCAAGAGGGGGCTCGGGGAAGAGGCGTCGTACATGTGGCTTATGGGGAGGACCACCAGCACCAAGGTCCCTGATGGTGTCTGCTGATAATGCTTCGGGAATATCTGGTCAAGCATTAGCTGTTGCGTTTGTTAATGTTAGAATCGTTTGTCTGTTTTTATTCTGGAAGAAACATGTTGATATAGATAGTACTGAATTTCAGGTCTCTTCTCCCTTGAGCCTTCGGTCAACAGAACCTGCGTAGACCTAGGAGTAAGTAGAGTATCCGTGGGTCTGTAGAACCCCCGGCCAGGAGCTATGGAGCCTAGGGTTTCCAAGTATTCAACTAGCCTTCGGTGTTCTTACATAGCCAATCATCTCCCCACCCACGGCGGGCATCTTGGCAATCCAAGGCTACTCGGACGGGGGCCAGGATTCGGGGCGGGGCCTTACAGGCGAAGCCAGCCCTCTGGAGACAAGGTCAGGGCGTAGTGGCACCGCAACATCGTGGGAAACGCGGGGCGCACTCGGGCGCCTCGCCGATCGTGGCGGTAGACCCTAGGGCACGGATTTGTCCAATAGCCCGTGCACCCACGAAGGGTAGGCCAACACAACGGAAATACCGTTCACATCCAATGAGTAAAGGTGGCTTGTGTAAGATGGCACAAGTAATGGCTTGAAAATCGCGGATCGCTTGTTCTCCTGTTCCCCCACTCGGAGTTAAGCGCGGCTAGATGGACCGGCGACTTGGCTCCGCCGACCTTTCCCATGCCACTGAGTATCACCTGAAAAACATGGCTAGCTCGAGAACCTGGGGAGACCCTCCAATAGCGGCTCCGACACTAGGCCCAAATTTTCCGTCATGTCTTTTCTGCGGCACGTTCGTATTGCTTGCGTGGCACATTCAAGCGGGCGGGTCCGCCTCGACGACGAATACGCGTATAGGGCCGTTAGCAAAGTCTTGGCGCGTCCCAGCCATGCGGCCCCGCCGCTGATCCCCGGCACTAGGACCTTCGAGTCCCCTGTCTGGCCTTCGGTCCGCGGATTGTTGTACGGATACGCGTGTAAATGCGTAGCCGACCGCACCGACCATGTTCTCCACTCCATGGGCTAGCCGCTTATTCGAGCTGTTGGTTGAGGGCTCCTTGAAGGGTATGGTAGCTGAGGGTATTTAATAATTGGAGTGGCCCGCAGGGCGGAGCGGTGCTGGATGCATAGTTATCCCTCTCTTTCGGACGTTTACGAGATCTCCAGTCACCTTCCACGTACTCCAACGAACCGAACAGGACAGCATCGCGGAGACAACATGGGCAAGCTCAACGCGCTATTCGAACCGCGGTACACCCCCACCATCCACCTTATCCAACTGTGCCTCATACTCCTCGTCTTCATCCTCGCCATCGTCCGCGTCGCATTAAACGAGATGCCCCTCACGCGGGCAACCATAATGTTCATCCCAATCGTGCGTACCACCGCCCACCATGCCCCACAGAATAGTCATCCTGACTCGAAATGAACAACAGAGCATCAAGTCTCTCGTCATCATCTCCTACCAGCTCCTAACAGAACACAAAGAGCGCTTCCGAAAATGGGCGAGCCTCAAAGCAAACATGATCCTCAACATGATCGAGGTGCTCTTCTGGGCCGTCCTCATGGGCCTGGGCTTCAGCGCCGTCTCGGCGATGTGCATTGGCGCCAGCTGCGGCATTAGCATCGTGCTTGCGCTTCTCGCTCTCGTCTTGATGTAAGTAGACGCGGGGTCCCGCCCGATACATTACCAGCTTGCTGACGGGGGCGGGTGGGTAGGATTATAGGGATGCAGGTGGCCGTTGTGTCGACGCTCGACTGGCGGCATTTCCGGCGATATCACTATAAGCGCGGCTCCATGGCGCCGCTCCAGCGAGACTACGAAAACGCCCACCGGTTCTCGAGCGGACACCCGCGTTGAAGGCGATACTGGGCCATAGATTTTACAAACAGGGGGTAGAAAGAGCCGCGGCGCGAGAGATCTCGGTGAAACAAGTGGTTTCGGGACCAGCAAGTGCTCTGAAGCAGGGCCTGGAAGTTATCTTGTATTGCTCCACTTACCGTACCCACGAGTTGGCCACGAGCGCAGATTGATAAGGACACCGTCGACCACAATGCCCGCGAAGGAAAGAAAAAAAAAGGGACAGCAACATTTTTCCGACAAGCTTAGAAATAAAACGACAAACAGCTCTATCTGCCCAAGCACCATTATAACGCCTTCAGCATGATCAAGTCCCTCTGCACGATCTTCCCGATCTGGAAGTCATGGTCCCCAACCGTCTTATAACCCCACCTCTCATACGCCCGAATCGCCTTCTCATTCTCCTCCCACACGCCCAACCACATGTTCTTGAACCCCTCCTCCCTGGCAACCTGCTCAATCGCCCTCGAAAGCAGCGTCCCGACACCCTGCCCATGAGCCTCGACGGCCACGTACAACCTATTCAGCTCGACCCTGCTCTCGACGTCCTCCACGGACGGCTCGCTCGATCCGCGCTCCAGGGACACGAACCCCTTGAGCACTCCCTCCTCGTCCGTCGCGACGAGCATCTCCTTGTCTGGGTGCTCGATGACGCGGCATATAGCCTCGGTTGTGTACGCCTGGTCGAGGTAGGCCTGGAGGTCCTCGGCGGAGACGGAGTGGCCGAAGGTGACGGTGAAGACGTGGGCGCCCATTCTTGCGATGCCCTCCGCATCGGAGAGGATCGCCTTGTGGGTGGTGACTTGGTGCTTGGCGTGCGTCATGGTGGCGGTGTGTTTTCCCCCTATAAACACGGACTTGCGACTGGCGGGCTCCCCTTTGTCGACGAGGCGCTTGAAATAAAGAACGGCGTGGGATGGTATGGGAAGCCAGTGTGCAGGGCGTATATTATATCGTTGCTCCTCCAAACGTTCTTATAAACTTCTACCTGTAAGACTCTAAACGCCGAAAACCAAAAGCCAATCCAGTTCCCTTTCCGACCGGCACTCAGCTTTGGGGAGAAAACCCAGCACCACACGCGCGCCCTGTTGGCGACATGGACCCACTCGCCTCAAGATTGAGCCTCGCGGTCGAGTTTTGTTGCAGCCACTTACGGGGGCTCCGCTCGTCCCCTCCCCGAGATCTTTTGATGACGTCTCTCTCGATGGACCGGCGGTTTCGCCCGGGATCATTGACTCGACAATACTGAAATAGGTCCAACTGTTTCCATGCCCAGGCCGATAATGGTTCAACTCCGGTAATCCACGGCTGGCGAAATCGAGTCGTCGCTGAAGCCTTTTTTTTTTTTTTTTTTTTTTTTTGGGGGTGGGGGGGGGGGGGGGGAGT
>JAMFQS010000114.1:50964-72674 GCA_025503055.1 Sordariomycetes sp. B11D1
GCCCCCCCCCCCCCGCCCGTAGGCGCTAGTGCCGTCGCCCTGACGATCCTGCTTCGACTTCTCGTTCCTTCTAGAGACAACGGGTCTTTCTGTCATGTACACCCTTCAAGTCGTTTGTGACACTCATCCTCCAGACTAAGGAGAATTTGTACCAAATTGGCTACGTGCGAGGAGCCCTAGGTTCTACGGCGAGGTATCGAGGCGTATTTCTTTTTAGCGCGTCTTTAGTTGTCCTAGACGCTGGGATTCGACCATGTTTTTAGTCTATATCGAGGCATTTTGAGGGGCATCCTTCATCACTCAGTCTATCGTAGAATTGTTTCAACATGCTTTGGTCCAGCAGTTTGTTCCCAAGATACGTCACAAGTCCGTCTAGCAACGTGCCGAGGTATGGAATATCGCGGCTGCATCTTACGCCGGAATCGCGTCCAAATCCTGGGGATTGCAATGCGGTTTTGCATTTTTGCCTTAAAAGCCCTCTTGTGAAAGTTCTCTGAAGCCAACACGACGCGATGGACACCAATCAGTCAACTCAGCACTCCGCGGTATGTACGTCGTATATTGTCGTACATCCAATCCGGTTACACACTCCCGGGTCCGTACACTCCAAGTTCACCGTCGAGGTTGGTAACGGGCCCTCACACCCACAGGGCCTCGTTACCCCCACCCTCGACGTACATTGTGGAACCAGACACGTCCTGCACGCAGTCCCCGTGCAAGTAAGAGTCGGACACTCCACCTCGCCCTCGCACGGTGCGGTGGTAACTTGTGTCTCAGTAGTCGTGTCTGTCGTGGTGCTGACTTCAGTGATGATGAACGTCGAGATCTGGACCAGGAGGACGGTTGTGGTTTCCGTGTACGTCGAGACCAGGCCTTGGAACTCGGTGCTAGTTTCAGTGATCGTAGAGACTAGGCCTTGGAGTTCAGTCGTAGTCTCCGTGATTGTCTCAGCAGGCGGACAGGTGGCCTCGGTAGGGCAGTCGCGCCCCCGGCAGATGGTCGTTGGGGTCAAGTGGATTTGAGCCGCCGAGACGCTGTCCTTTTCCATTAGCAGTCGGATTGGCGTTCAGTTTATCCTTCGGACAGGATGGTAATCCTTGACGGTGACATACGTAATGAGCGCGGAAAGCAGTATGACGGAGTGCAACATTGTCTGGTATCGAGGCGGTTTTCCACTACTAGAGGGAGACAAATATAGAAGCAATTGTGGGGATATCGGATACGCAAGTGTCAACGATGACTGTCCAAACGCTGCAGAAACGGGTGACATGGCCGTCATATATACGACAACTACAAGCTGGGGGTTAACATGATCTGGTTCCGATACTTGGGTCCTGCGGCTATCGAGACATTACGTCTGCATCGATTAGTCTACAAATGGACAGTGAACTGATTAAACATATATAAGCGGGCCAGCACCCGAGAATGAGGTCGCAGTCTAGTTATTATATTGATTCGCATTTTTCGTCTAACATACGAAGACAAGCCGGTTTTCCACCGCCCATAGATGGGAGGCCTGCCGAAAATAGCCAGCCACGTTCCTGAGTATGGAATTGGTTATATCAGGCGGCTATAGGAGTCACCCATCAATGATAGGCGCAATATTAGTAGCTTCAGTGGCGAGTGCGGGGTAATGAAGCACCGCAACGGCCCAGAATTACGGCTCAGGAGCCGGGTAAGCTTGGATAGTCGTGTCAAGATGACTGGTGCTTGAGCACCCTTCGGTAACGAGTGTTCAATTCGCCAGTATGGCGGTAGGTCTATATACTAATGAAAGAGCCATTAATAAATCATTGCCACTAGGGACCCTCGGGGGCTTTCAGACACACAGATACCTTGTTTCGGCGGGATAGTATGTGCACGTGGCCTCAGGACTTTGCATCCTAGGACACGATCTTGCATTCGCCGAGTAGTGCAATTCAGTCCACATCTGTAGTGAAATCACGGGATGGGTCAATGATTAAGCACTCCGCCTCCAGGCAGGCAGCACTCGCAATAAGGAAATGCGCATCCCGCCAAACAGACCAGCTCACAGATGCCTCATTCATGGAGAAGGAAACCACCCGTGTTACCGACCTCCCCCTCCACCTCATCTCCGACATCCTAGCAAGTCTCGAACGGCTCCACAACCTATCCTCCGCCTTCCGGTCCCACAGCATCTTCCACGCCGCCTACAAGCAGCACCATACGTCAATCGACGCCTGCATCGTCGATAACTGCATCCCCGCAAAACTTCTCCCATATGCCTGTATCCTCCTCAAGTCCCTCGACGTCCAACCCAAAAACACCCCGTCCGTACTCGAGCTTTTCTCACTCTGTGCCGCGACATCCTATCACGCAGAACCCAAGTCCTTCGCCGGCCGCTGCGCCGCATTCCTATGCAGACAGTATGCCGCAATTGAGTTTCTCGGCGAGCAATATGCGCAAGACGCGACGGATAACCTCGGGCGAGTCCTCTGCATATGGATCAGCCTCCCCCTCGGGCCATCAAAAAAAGTTCCGCATCCACCGCAAACGCTACCTCCCATACGTGGTAAGACCGCCATATCTGACGCTAGGCATCCCCCAAGCCGCTGCACTGATCCAGCCGTCAAGCTCTCTCTCGTCCTCCCATACCTAGTGGAAGTCATCAACGGCAACGGGTACATCCACTGGATCAAAAACCTCGAGTCAAATCCCGCAGACTACCACCCTCCAGCGGAACGCGCGGACGAGGACTTAGTCATGGTTTGGAGACTGCCGCGCCCCAGACCGGACTGCCGTCTCTTCGTCAGAGAAGCCGACGACGCGTGGGACGGCTTGGAGACGGGCGCCACGCAGGCCTGGTTCGAGACCCGGGTACGCCATGTGGGATCTGCCGGGGCACACATTTTCGCGCCGTGGGGAGGAGCTGCGAAGTCCAGAGTGTCTCTGCGAGGACGGGGGAGAGGCGGCAGTGGGAATGAGGCGTCGGGTATGGAGGCTGGGTGGGAGGGGATTTCATTGCGATGGTGACTATAGTAGCGTCAAGAAATTGACGAGGAAGATGTTGCCGAGCTTCTAAAGGGTGAGGACAAGATAGTGACTACCCGTGCAAACGAAGCTAGAGCAATCAGTCGACCCTCCAGTGGACAACGCTCGCTTCGTTAGCCAGATATCATCTTTTGTTGGGTTCAATGGGACATCGGTGGTATTTTTGCGCGCTGAAGCCCGAGCTTACGTAGTTATACCAGAGACTTATTCTCGAAATTCTAGCGGGATAGTGTTTTGCGACTCTGAAAGTCCACGACTGCCACTAGCAACCTGTGACGATCCCCCGGATTTAAGCCCCATCCAAACGGACATCAACGACACGGTTATTGCCCTACACACCCCGCGTAGGCCTGTGGGGCTAGTATATTGCATATCAAGGAGAAGAAGGGAAATGCGAGTCTTGTCCGGTTGTCTCGAAACGCGCTCGTCAACACCCGAAACGATGACGTGCGAGCACCACATCGCGACCGCGAACCACTTAGAATACCCCAGGTGATAAAGCACCGGCGGGTGTCTCAAAAGCCCCTCCGGACCATGCTGATGTCTCGGAGCCTGATAATAAAACGCACCCTCGAGGAAACCTGAAAACTAGTTGTTCGGGCTTGTTTTTTGGTGCTAGCATGTCTCCCTAGTCTTATTCTTTGCCTCTCGAATAGTCCAACCTTCGAGCTGCGACCGACGCTGAATCCAAGAAAGATGACAAGGCAAGATGACGACTCGCCCGCAGAGGCAAGGCCCCTCCTCGCTGACACGGACGGTTCTACCGGGGGATACTCGACGACGAAACCCCCCCATACACACGATGTCGAAGAAGTACCCACAACACCAGCGGCGCCCTCGCGAACGCCCGACTCCTACACCACCCCCGAGACGTCCCCCCTCGGCCGAACCCTGACCTGGCCCAGCACCTACATAATCGTCATCTCACGAGTGATAGGCAGCGGCATCTTCGCCACGCCCGGCACCATCCTCCGCACCGCCGGCAGCCCGGGCCTCTCCCTCTTGCTCTGGGCGCTCGGCGCCCTTGTCGCGGCATGCGGGCTCGTTGTATCGCTCGAGTACGGGTGCATGCTGCCGAGGTCGGGCGGTTACAAGGTCTATCTGGAGTTTACGTACCGATATCCGCGATTCTTGTCGGGGGCGGTCGTGGCCACGCATGTTGTGATGCTGGGGTTCTCCGCGAGTAACTGCGTTGTTTTCAGCCGGTACGTCCTCTTCGCGCTGGGGATGGACGGCGAGGCGAGTGATTTCCTGAGAAAGGGCGTGGGCGTCGGGCTTCTCACAGCCATCACGTTCATGCACGGCGTCTTCCCGCGCACCGGAGTTCGGGTCCAGAACTGGCTAGGCTACCTCAAGGTGGGGATCGTGGCCTTCATGATCCTTTCGGGCCTTTACGTCGTCGCGTTCCAGCACATTCCGGACGTGCGCACCGATCAGCACCTACCGGCATGGGACGACCTATGGGAGGGCTCCATATGGAACTGGGGCACCATAGCCGTTGCCTTCTTCCAGGTAACATACTCATATGCGGGCCTCGACAATGTGAGCTACCTCTTGAACGAGGTCAAGGACCCTGTCAGAACCTTGCCGTCTGTCACATCTGCCGCGCTATTGACGGCTGGAGTTCTTTACACTCTAGTCAACGTCGCCTATTTCATCGTTGTGCCGATCCCGGAGATCAAGGGGAGCGGTGAGATGATTTCGGCCTTGTTCTTTGAGAGGCTGTTCGGGGAGCATCTCGGGAGGGTAGTGCTACCGCTTGTCATTGCTCTCTCTGCAGCGGGGAATGTGATGGTCGTTGTCATCGCTCAGGTAAGCTTTTAGTATGATAAATCCGGGGTGGGAATTACTTACACTTTGCCCTAGTCTCGCATGAAGCAAGAAATCGCCCGCCAAGGGCTCCTCCCATTTGGAGACATTCTCTCCTCAACGCGCCCTTTTGGCTCCCCGCTCGGTGGCCTACTCTTACACTACATACCCTCATTCCTCGTCATTGTTCTCCCCCCGTCGAAAGAGGTCTACTCCTTCATACTTTCAGTAGAGGGATACCCGGGCCAGTTCATATCCTTCGCTGTCAGTATAGGCCTCATTTGGCTGCGATTCAAAAGGCCTGGCCTCCACCGGCCCTTCAAGGCGTGGATGCCCGCTGTGGGTGCGGGACTGTGCCTTAATGTCTCCCTGCTGGCAGCTCCATTCTTTGCCCCTGGCGGGTTCCCAACGTATGCCACGGTCGGAATAAGCATGTAAGTCCAATCCTAAACACAAGGCAGCTATGGGCTTTCCTGTTACTAACAACGTTCACAGTATCTTGCTGGGTGTCTCGTATTGGTACATCTGGGCGGTACTTCTGCCTGGAATGGGAGGATATGACCTTGACGAAATGGAAGATATTCTAAAGGATGGAACAACAATTACTCGATTTACTCATCGTCACCGCGAATGATGGTACTTGGTCCACTAGTTTCAGTTAGATAGTGTTTAATGGCCGCAGCCCGTCTGACTTCTGTACATCTGGCTCATCTCTGAGTGATCTTGAAACATTCGAAAGGACGGAGCGAAGGGCACAACGTTACTGCTACCACGCCAAAAGCGTGACCTCAGTCTTACAGAAACGAACGAGATGACGGCGGACGTGCATCTCTTACCCGACATACTGCTGATGAATACGATCGGGACATCTGAGAATTACCAATCCGCGGGTCTGATTTGAAATCGCCACACGGCTCGCCAGGCGTGGAGGGGAGGCATGCGATAATCCTCGTGGCGGCATTCGTCGGAAATCCGCCGCCCGCCTGGGGAATGATTATCAACCGCGTAAGACAGGGCGCATGGCGACATGATGGCGTGCTGCGGGGAAGACCGCATGCGACTGGACTTCACTGGAGCTGGGATTATATATAAGCATAGATAACATTCACACGTCTCAAAGTTCCGCTCCGCATCCACAGCAAGGAACAAAAAAAAAAACAGTCCTAATTATCATCTCACGAACATCCACGATGGCCGCTGCAGTCAGTCGAATCCCAGCTACCACCCCCTTCGGCGCAGGTCCTGCTCCGCCAGAGGTCCGCAACACCGCGCCCCAAGACACGCACGGACCGAGAGACATACACACGGAGCTCCACTATTACAAGGACCCCGAGGACGGGTCGGCCCCACACCCGACATACGTGGACAAGCCCGAGACCTTCGACCGCCCGACAGAGGTACATCCCGTCACGATCCGCGACGTTAGAGGCAGCGAGACCACCTACACACTGGATGGGGACGGCTTCGAGTTTATTCGGCGCGAGGCGCAAGAGAAAGAATTCCTCGACGACGAGAAGATCAAGGCGGGGTACTACCCCGAGGTCGAGCAGCTGCTCAAGGACATGTAAGACTCCCCGCTATCGCATATGCCCACTCATATGGCCGTCAGTTAAATACAAATTAGGACCGGCGCGTCAAAGGTCTTCATCTTCGATCACACCGTCCGCCGCCAGCCCCCCGGCGCGCAATCCAAGGACCTCCGCGGCCCCGTCCAGCGCGTGCACATCGACCAGTCCTACACCGCCGCCCTCTCCCGTGTGCCATACCACCTTCCCGACGAGGCAGAGGAGCTCCTGAAGGGCCGCGTCCAGATCATCAACGTCTGGCGCCCCATCAAGACCGTCCTCCGAGACCCGCTTGCTGTGGCGCACGCCCGCAGTGTCCCGCACTCTGACCTCGTGCCCGTTCCGCTCATCTACCCGACGCGCAAGGGAGAGACGTACTCGGTGCGTTATAACGCCTCGCACAAGTGGTTTTACAAGTCGAGGTTGGAGCCGGGCGAGGCGCTCTTGATCAAGTGCTTTGATAGCAAGACGGATGGGCGCGCGAGGGCGGTACCACATAGTGCGTTTGTGGATCCGGAGGCCGGGGATGAGGTTCCGTCACGAGAGAGTATTGAGGTTCGGGCGTTGGTTTTCCACCCCGAGGACCGGGAGTAGTATCACAGTGTCGGTGGATTACTTCGCCTGTTGATAGTGCAGACGGACATGGGGGACTCGCCCGAAAGATATTATGCGTCCTGATCCGATATAATGATAACACTGATCCTCTTATCGATCTCAGCAAAAAAATTGCTGGACCAGCTATGGTTGGGAGAACCTAAGTCGGCTATATATTCTGACGTCCTCGCACCCACATGAGTTGCTGCTTGTCCAATGATGCATGTTCAACTTGTTCCTGCGCGGCCATTCTAAGGTCACGACTCTAGTAGAAGAATCGAGGGACGACATTCTAGCTGGACTTTCGAAGAGCTGGAGATACATAGCTATAAAAAGATAGGGCTCAGTTGCAAGTGGTGGTGTCGTAGCCCCTCGGCTATAGGGAGCGCCACGACGGCCATCGCACAGGTGAGAATCGGCACAGTATTAGCACCAGGGCGGGTGGTCACCCTCTAGGGTATCTTAGTAGCCGCGCGGCTCTAGCTATATCAGCTCTCTCTATGGGAAGTAGTTGCTGTATCCTAGTTAGCCATCCTTTGTAGGGAGACACTCGAGAGCCTCCTAGACGAAAGGCGATATCGCCAAGAAAATATTGCTAAAGGACAGATTCAATGAACCAGATGTCGTCGCCGCCGTACTGCTACGCCACTTCCACCAAGCTCCTCCGTTCGAGAAATGCTATAGTCAAAAACCAAGTAGCAGTCAAAAGGCACTTATTGCCTACTCGAGCGCTCTCGGGATATCCCATGTAGCGTCCTTGCGGTACATCCTCTCCTTCGCAACCGTCCGTATAGCCTTGGAGGCGTGGCATTGCGTCGCAAGTGTGTCGAGGGTTCGATAACCGTAGCAAAGAGTTCAGGAGGTAGGGAGTGCAGCATTATGTCGCTCACGCGTCCTGGGTGGGATGGGTGTCAACTTTTCTATAATAGGCGGGCGGGATTTCTTACGGTAGCCGTCTTTAGAGGAATACCTCGCCGCTTACTTACTAGCTCTATCTTGCGGACCCCGTAGATGTACCCGCGTACGCGAGCGGCTAGTAGGTAGCGACGCTACGGGATAGGGGAAGACTCTAGGTCGTGCCTTCGTGCTAGGAGCGAGAAGAAGATAGAGGAGCCGGAGCATGCCAAGACAGCTCAGTATCGGTGGATCGGGGTGCTTCGAAATTACCGTATTATTTTATAATCAACACCCTTTGTCGTAATCATGGAGTAGCCGGCTGATAACTATTGGAAAAGGATTGACCAGCGCCAGGGAGTGTCGTGGCAAACATCTCGCTCGAGATTCCTCTAGACGTTAACGAGTTCCACCTCGAAAAGGGCGGACCCTGAGACAAGAATGAAATCCACCCCATTTCTAACCCAGTGTTTCCAGCGATCCGGAGAAAGCACGTCGACAACACCCTAGACAGGGTGACGAGATTCAAAAAACCACGGCAGCAATCACCTCGTTGGGACAAGGATCATAAAATTACTATGAGGAGTCGAATGAGGACATTTGATGTTAGAACTCTGAAATGAGAGCAGCACACGCCTCCCCAGACAGGGGAACGTTCCATTCCGACAAGAGAAAGCTACCCAGGGGCGCAGAAGTGCGGCCCCACTTTCCCGGAAAAGTCTTGACGCCCGCCAGGGGGCCGCGAGGAGTGTGTTATCGACCCACAAGCTGGTCATTTCTATACGCCTACCCCACACGCCCTGTAGAGATCAGCATAGCAGCACATTCCTCGCCAGATCCTAACGTTGAAGACATCCTCGAGACCGACTCTGGGAATGTGTCCGGTCCCTTTTCTTTCCCATCCCCTTGCAGAACACGACCATTCCCCCCACCTGCCCTCGCCGACATACAAGGACAGACCGACTAACAACGTCCAAACCCAAGCCGCAACGTCTCACAAATACGATAACATCCCAGCAGATCCCGATACATACCAGGCTATGGACAGCACTCCCACCACTGGAGGATTACGATCGCCTTCCCCGGCCGACAGGTACTAGAGTGTCGCGATTCAAGCTTCCCAGCCAATGTACTAGAGGGCCACTCCGACCCTGGTCGAGATAGGAAAAGCGCTCGGGATAACGAAGACGAGTAACTATCAGAGGCTAGGGAAACCGACGACGTAGTGTTGACATTTAAGAGAATTGTATCGCCGGAATTGGCCAATTAGATGCCACGATTAAACAAATCAAGGCTGCCACCCTCGAGACAGACAACGCTAAGCTCAGGGACAGCTTTCGGAAGGTTGCCAAGGAGATGGGTGACAATGAGCTACGGGAAACGAAGCGTGGGAGCGTAACATTGGAGGGCGGTCAACGCCAGAGACTCCGTAGGCGCTTCGGCTGCTCTTACCCTGGTACCGCGCATCAATGAGCGCATTGAGCTTCACCGAGACCTCAGCGGAATGTGGCGCATGTGATTACCAGTGCGGATAGAGAAGATAGCAAACATGGCTGGGGTCCTTGTCAAAAATCTCATCTGACGCTATTATTGGGCCGCGGAGCATCGGATTGCAGCCGGGCGTAACGTTGGGAGCTGCGCGAGGCCTTGGCAGGATACCACGTCTCGTTTTACAACTTTTGAACCAACAGAAGCCCCGCTCGCCTTTTTCCGAAGCCCTCGTCTCTCCCTTCTCTTTCAAAGCAGTGCTCGACTTCACAATATCTACTTTTGCTCGCCCTCAAAGCTGACCCGGGGGAAGTGGCCTTGTCCCAGCTGCAATTCTGACACCAGCACCGACCCTCTAAAGCTCCGGATCCCGCCAACACAACTGGCAAAATGGGTGATGCAGTAAAGACACCGTCGCCTCCCGCGTCTTCCTCCCCCGCACGGGCTCCAACTACTTCGCCGACAAGTCCGGCCGCTGGTCAGGCGCACAACATGGCGCCGCTCGTCGTCGATGAGGTAACGATTCACAACCCTCTTCACTGCTATGAGACGAATGTCTTCTGGCAGGGCATGCGGGCATAGCTAAGCATTGAGGTGTTTTTTGTTAGAACCCCGAGGAAGGCGACGACTTGGGAATTGAGTTTGTAGGTCTTGGATCCCTGCCTCTTAATCTCTGTTGTACAAAGCTTTGACGCTGCTAACATTGTGGATTGGGCGAGTAGGGCGCCGAGAGCGATACTACGTCTTTGAAGTCGAGCATCTTGCGGTATCGTGAGGAGAATGGCCGAACGTACCACGCTTATAAAGATGGAGGTATAAAGTAGCTGTTTCTATTAACGTCTTTTATTCTCTGCATTGACTTTCTTTACATACGTCATGTTTTAACTCTCAAACTACTCTACAAAGTCGCTAACTATTTCTCGCCTATAGCTTATCTTCTGCCCAACGACGACGTAAGCATTCCAAGCTTCTTATTATTTCGATAGTAACGTATTGACTCCCTGCCAATGCAGGCCGAGAATGAACGGCTAGGTGTGTGTCTCCTCGTGAGGCCAAATTTGATCTACAATGATCAACGTGCTAACGAAACGTCCCAGACCTCCAGCATACTATTTTCCTCTTGACATTTGACCACAGGCTCCACTGCGTCTCGTTTGAGAAGCAGCCGGACCGAGTCCTGGATGCCGGCTGTGGAACGGGCGTTTGGGCCATCGATTATGGTACGCTCGGGCATCTCACACCTCCCTTGCCACATACACCCAAGGAATACAGGCCACAGAATAGCCACTTATTGACAACTCGCCAGCCGATGAACACCCGGAGTCCCACGTGAGTCTTAGCCATTGGAATAATACC
The DNA here is from genome assembly GCA_025503055.1 of Sordariomycetes sp. B11D1. NCBI lineage: Eukaryota > Fungi > Ascomycota > Sordariomycetes > Sordariomycetes sp. B11D1. The sequence goes on from JAMFQS010000114.1 coordinate 61,683, forward strand.
TTCATTTATTAGTTAGTGATAGGTAAGCTCTGGGAACTAACGCCATACAGGTCACAGGCGTCGACCTGAGCCCGATCCAACCCGCTTTGTACGTTTCCCCATGCGCAAATATAGCAAGACTAAAGTACTCACGGTCTTTATAGCGTACCCCCGAACGTGAGCTTTTTTGTCGACGATATTGAGGACGACTGGAACTTCAGTACGCCCTTCGACTTTGTCTTTGCCAGGTTCATGACTGGATCAATCAAGGATTGGCCTAGGTTTTTCGAACAGAGTTTCAAGTAACGTCTTCCTACCCTCTCCTCCCTCGTTTCGTAAGCCATATTTTTAACGCCGTCATTTTAACATCGCTGAAGGAACCTCAACCCAGGTGGCGCCATCGAAGTGCAAGACATTATCTGCACTTTGGTATCCGACGACGGAACCTGCACGGATGATTGTTCGCTCAGGCGATGGACTGACCTCCTTCAACAGTCGTTTGCTGACATTGGCCGGTCTACGAACTCAGCGCTCCAGTACGAGCAGCAGCTGGCTGAAGCGGGTTTTGTCGACATTAGCACCGTGCAAGAAAAGTGGCCGACAAACCGGTGGCCGAAGGATAAGAAGTATAAGCAGATCGGTAAGGCGTTTCTCACCAGACGAGACCGCGCGTTCCCGTTCCCGTACGTACGCTGAAGTGAAAAACAGGCATCTGGAATCAAGACAATATAATTAATGCGCTTGGATCCTTGAGCTACGCCATCTTCACGCGGCCCAAGTCCGAGGGCGGACTCGGATGGTCACGAATGGAGGTCGAGGTGTTATTGGCGGGTGTAAGGAACGACATGAAAAACACCAACATTCACGCCTACTGGCGAATGTAGGTTTCACGCGGCGCTTGCCTATAGTGTCATCCAATACATGTCTTTACTAACATGATCAATCCACAGCCACTCGGTCTTCGCTCGGAAACCATAGACAACGCGCGGGGCCGTGTAGCGTCTTGGTTTAACTGGGTACAGGATATTAGGAAGGAGTAGCATGAAAGCGAGAGCTGGTGACGCCAGGGTCACAAGTGCTGGCTGGGGACTAAAGTCACGGTCGAAAAGTCGGCTAGATTCTAGGGCTAGACTGGAAGATTAATACATCCCCTCCCGCAACCTCTTTTTCGTACTGGGCCTCTATAGCAGTTTTCCGATCGCTGTCTCGCAGGTCGGTGGTAGAAACGGACCCTCCCTTTCAAGATATAGTCTTTGCGATTCTTGTAGTACAAAGCGCTGCCTGCAGGGTGTGTCGTGCTGTACCTCTCAATCGAGCCTCGGTCTGTTTGGAAACGGTGGGCCCCGCAAGATGGGACGCGGCGTCTTCGATGAAAAGGCCTGCTAAGAGGCCTAATCGCAACCAAGCGAGCACAGAAATCGAGGACCGGTAGTACAGGCGACGGTAATAGAGAAAGAGTTGCGTGATACATTAAGCTAGAGTGGAGGGTAATGTGAGTGTGTCCTAGCTGTACAAGGGGTGCTCGCCTGGGAGTGGTCGCGATGCCTGCTCCGATAACTGCAGGATACCACATTTCAGTGGCCGCCGACATGCCCATGACAAGTCACTGAAGGTAAACGAACGAACCTGCAGTTTTGCTCAGTCTATTACTCGGACTACCTGATCGGTCACGAGCACCGGACGTTATCTAAGCCGGTATGTCGACTCTCTTCGTTGCTCCTTCCTCCGCGGCAGCACCCCGCCCGTGAACACGTGCAAGACGAGCAGCTAAACTCCCGCATTCCCTCGTCTCCTGATTTCTTTCATTCAACACACATCAATTAACAGGCGTTATCTCATAGGGTATCCTCATCGCATCCATTACCATCGAACCATCCTTCTCGCGGAACCATGGACGGTAAGGACCCCGCGGCGGGGAACAACCCCCGCAGTTCCGGGCGGTACCAACTCCGGCCGAGCCTTTCAACGTCCCGGTCCTTCTCAATGTCTAGCTCTGGCCCGCCAGATCTCTCTCGGCTCGTCGGGTCCAACGATGATTCCACCGACACGACCCCCATCTCGAACCTCTCATGCACACCCGCATCGGGTGTCCCGTCCTCTCCTGTCCTGGCGCCACCGGTCAACTCGCCCGTCGGCACACTGGGACTCGGCCCCCTCTCTCAACCCTTTACGCCGGTGTCAACAGCCGAAGCGGCCATGATAGATACTCCGGACCCTCTTACCACTCCCTCTGCCACGCTGCCATCCACTGAGACGCTCATCATCAGCATCACGGGGTCTGACGCTCAGCCCGACCCTTTGGCGACGACCCCTACTGCAGAGGCGTCTCCGATGGCTGCTCCAAACACTCCCGTCGTCCCTCCTGATCCGTCACAGTTTATTGCGGACCCCATTTTCTATAATCACGACACTGGTCCCTTATTCGCAAATCTAAGCCCGTCGCCACCAGCTAGGATCGTTGTAGGTCACGGCCCGACGTTAGCAGGCAGTGCCGCCTTTCCAGTATCCGGGTTGCCGCAGCCGAGCGAGACTCCATTCTTTGACGAGGCTTGTATGTCCAGTCCCGTACGTCTGTCGCGGCCATTCTGGCTTCACAATGCTGACTCGTTTCAGGGCAGGCGATGTTTCCCGACGAGCCGCTTCCGAGCCAGGGCGTTGGAGCCAGTCCTGAGTTAGATCTCGCATCTACGACCGTGGCCTCCGCAGCTTCGACTGCGGCATCAGTGTACGCGACCGTGGACCTCGCGCCGCTGATTATGGCACCGGCACCAATATCCCTGGCTGCGCCCTCGAATCTCGTATCCGGACCCTCGGTAGGGTCACCAGCAACACCGTCTTTCGACCTCGCGCCCGTGACCCTGGCACCCCTACAGGCGACAGTGTCACCAATAGCATCGACTACGAAACCCGCCCTACCGACCCGAGCGCCGGTATCTACGAGTGTGGCATCCGCACTCCCTCGACTCAAGCTCACACTCCCTCCCCTGGCACCCACACCACCAAACCCGGTAACCGCGCGCCCAGACCTAGCGCCCTCCTCCCCCCTCGCACTCCCCGCTGCCGTCCTTCTGGCGTTCCACCGCAACGCCGCCACCGGCTTCCGGCAGTGCCGAGACTGCCGCGCATTCGTCCCCATGCAAGAATACGAGAGATCCTTTTATCCCGATGGGCCGATCCAAGGACACTAGAAGGTCTGCAACCCGTGCTGGATCATCAAGAGGGAAATGACGGAGATGAATTTCCTGGAGCATCACAAGCGGGGGGCCGACCGATATCTTCTGCCGGATAGACCAGGCCAGCACCGTTGTAACAAGTGCGGCGAGACAAAGGCCATTGACCTATTCTTTAGATCCGTGGAGGGATACCAGACCCGGTCCGACGTCTGGAGGACCTGCAACGCGTGCTGGGACGGTGCGCTGGAGAAGGCCAAGAAGGCAGCCGCCGTCGCTATCGATAGAGATGCCGGGCAGATCCCGGCCCCGCCGACGAAGAAGGAGGAACTGGAGAAGAAGGGGTTGAGGTTCTGTACTATCTGCAAAGGGACGTACCCGTTCAAGATGTTTACAAGGCGCAACAAGGTGAGGCGGCTTAGTTGTAATGAGTGCGCGGCGAAGAAGAGTGCGGCGTGGAGGGTTTCGAGGGAGCGGAGGGGGGAGGGTGAGATGAGGAGTAAGCGAAGGTCGCGCGCGGGTGATAAATATGACAAGGTGAGTGTAGAGTGTCCTTTTTGTCTTTGGTCATCTCGCAGGATGTGGTCGATAGACTGATGTCTTGAGCTGGTGTGACAGGAAGAATAGCTTGCAGACAGGGGACTTGCTGCGGGTATGGCGTTAGCGATATTGGTTTAGCATTCTCTTAGGGAACTCGGATAGAGAGACGACTGATGTACAATAAAGGCGTTATGGGGCTTGTTTGAACGAAAATATTTCACTTTCGGGGATATCTCCGTACACCAAAATGGCACACATACACAGCACACATGGGTGAAATACCTCGCAGTACGCTTGGCATCACGAACCAACCGCACTCTGGCTTTTTGGTCCGATACATCATGGTAGGTCGGACTTGGAGGTTTGGATCATACTATACAATGAATGGTGGATTACCTCTGTAGAGATCGTATGCTGAAGGCAAGGAAGAGACGCGAAGCCGTTACATCTGCTTGCGTACCTACCGCCAGGATGATATGCATCTAGCGGATATACTAACATGACTGGCGGTACAGGATAAAGGAAAAATGACAGTAAAATGAGGCTAGGGCCGAAGAGTCTAAGACACGACAATGCGCGCGCGCCCCAGGTTGCAGACGTGCCTAAAGGGGCTCGTCATGTTACCCTCCCTCTGCGCGGTGACGCGCACCGCGGGGAAGTAAGTCCCCGGCGTCGAGTACTCGAAGCTCTCTCGCAGGTGCAAAGACTCGACCGCAGAGTCCACCTCGTGCGCAATGAAGTCTCCGGTTCCGAGGTAGTCCCACTCGACCGAGATGATGCTTCCGGCGTCGGGAGGGACCTCGGCGTAGACGTCCATCGGCACCTCGCTGCCACTCAAGGTTTCCGCGAAGCTCTCGTTTCTGACGCTCAGTTTGACATACGGCTGGATGCCGAAACGCTGCGATGCGCCATCGGGGATCAGGACCTGGGTATCAGGGGAAACGGTATAGTTGGTCGACAGAGGCGGCGCAACGCCCTCCTCAACCCAGGCCGCCAGGTCCCTGAGAGCCTGATGGTATATCCCCGTAAACTCCACCACCATCGAGGCCCTGCTCTCCGGGACTTCTCCAAAGTCGTGGTCTGCATTGTCGTTGTACCAAAGCCTGTAGTTGTCATCCAGCTCGTCGCCTAAATGCTTCCGGACCTGCTCGCGGTACCAGTGCGCGTGCCACGGGTACGCCTGCTCATCAAGCAGATTGTCGACCACGATGGTCTTGAAGCGGATACGTCCGGTGTGGGTACCCCCGCCGGCTGCGTTGCTGGAGACGAGGACGGAGACTTCCACGGGTCGTTGGGGGTAGATCGGGTGGCCTGATGCATTGCGGAGGTAGTCCCACGCATCATACCCGTCGCGAGTGGGGACCTGGTGGCGGTAGTAGGCATGCATTGCGATGAACCAGATGTTGTCAATTCGGACTTGGAGGCCTTCCTCTAGGACTTCAAGGACAGTGTCTTCTGTGGGTGAGTCGATGGCGAGAGTGTTGCCGTTGAGCGTTCCGCGGATGAGGCCGATCTCGGTGCCATTTCGAGAAATCAGCGTAAAGCCGAGGCCGAGATGGTACTCCTCATCAGGGACGGCATCAAGGGCAACGTTGGTCGGCTTCCCGTCCTCACCGCGCGTGATGGACGTGATAGTAGTCGACTGATTGACCAGCCGCGAGCGCAGGAGATCCCCGAGAGGAGACTCTTCGCTCCCGAGGTATCCCGGTTCATTCCAAAAGTCGTCGGCATAAGTCGGATCAGCACCGCGCACGTTATAATTCAGCAGTGACAAATCCGTCATATCAGCAGTGGCGTCGAAATCCTGCCAGCTCAGGATCGGGTTCCCTAGCTGCGTAACCTCCTCAAGAATCTGACGTTGCACCGAGTTCAAGCCAGCGTAGGGATCCATGCTGCCGCCGGGCTTCAAGGCGCCCTCGATCTCGTCCGACTTGTTCCTCAGTACAAGGCCAGCGAGGCCACGCGGCGTGGGGTTGTTCATGAAGGAGATGGGGATAGCTTGTATGATTGGGACTGCGCCGTCCCATACACCTTCGGTGTTCTCAAGGGCACCCGAGGTCTGCAGGGAGCCGCCACTTCCACCGTAGATATACCCGTGGATACGCTTCTCGTGCTGGTAAAACTCGGCAGCAACGTCCTTGGAGAACTTGGCAGCAGCAGCATCAGCCCGATATCCGATTCCGCCATTGATCTGGACCGTATACCCCCCGCTGTCCGCCCCAAAGGCAATCGTTTCGTCCGTGGCGTTCTCGGAGTGGGTCGGGTAGACGAACTGGAAAAAGCGGCCTTGCCAAGAACCGTCGGTGGGCAGGTAGACGTTGAAGAGGGACTCGGTTCCGTCGAAGTGCCCTGAGACCCTCCTATGTGGGATTGGGCTGGTTTCGTCCGTCTCACTGTCGACAACTGCGACATAGTCGGCGTCGGTGCAGTCTGCCGTGACGAAAATGGGGCCGTCCGGGTCGAGGGCAGCACAGTCGTTTGCCTGCACACTGCCAGCATGCGAGACGCATGCTAGCAGGGCACCGAAGACACCCAGAGTATTCAAAAGGAGTGGCATGGGTGTGATAAGAACAAGATGCGGTAAAAAGAAATATGGAACTAAAACGCCGATCCCGTGGCGTGAAAGCGATGGTCGGGAAGCAAGGAGTATAACCCAAAAATCTGGGATTCCTCACCAGATATATAGTGCAACGCCAGCCTCGAAAGGAGGGATATTGGCATTTCGCCTCCACCGGCACAGCCCGATCTACTATTACCGATTAGGGTGTCTTTTCAGGGGGGTCCGAGATCTGAGGTCCCGTGGGCTCCGCAGATCTCTCAATCTCATGCCTACCGGTTCTTCCCCACAACGCATCCACCAATCGCTGAATTTTCGCAACTCGAGCTGCCAAGACGCTACGTCGGATGGCCGAGGGCGTGCTCCACTTTGGTCCCCTTGATCCCAACGTCATCCCGGCGGCCCCGGCGGAGACGTTGCGGACGGACGTCACATGCAAAAAATGGTAGACTTCCGCGTTGCATGCAGCAGAAATGAAATCCTATTAACAGCACCGCCCCTTGTGCCTGACAAGCCCGCGGTGGTTTGCGGTCGGACCGCAAGTCTTACATCTCATGACCTTTATAGAGCACAACGCCACTATAAGGGATGTGACATTGCACGTCAATGATGCCATGTGAAGCGTCCGTGGCTTCAAAGGGCAATATCAATCTGGCGTCGAATCTATCCGTGTATTTAACAAATTGCCGATACTAGATATGACCGCCAAGCGCGATCCGCCCCTGTTATCTGTCCCGACCTAATCTTGTCTCTCACCTAAACTCCCGCTTCATTCTCATATGAAAGCAGGGCGGACTTGAGACAAACTACACCTGACACAAAACCATGGGCGCTTAGGAACTAAAGACACAAGTGGCACACTTGCAGACGACGTTCGTGAGTGTGCATCTACGCACTTTACACGACCCCTAGTGGACCTGGCAGAACAGCCAGTGGATATAATGGCAGCAAGCTCGCCAGTAGACCTGCTGCAAAGGACTCCAGCCTTCTAGCGTAGGCACTCCCCCATGGGCCGCCGTGAAGCTCGCATGAGAGAAGTACACCGTCCAAGTGGATTACCCGTGCCGATGCAGAGGTGCCACTAAGTCGGGTCGGGATGGTTCGCAAGGTAATGGTCTGGGTATTGAAGTGCATACCGATTTCTTTTTAACTTGATTCGTCCAGATAACGTGTCCCGAATAGGTTATACGAGCGACTCGCCAGCCGCCTGAGCGCCTGAATATATCATGCTCGGTACCAAGTCTGAGCTGTCGCTACCGGGAGGCCGGGCCCGATGAGACGGCCTGTACCACAGTTAGTTATCCAAGCGTGACGCGGCGCGTTACTCGGAAAAGTGTAGCTCCATCCTCCCTATTACGCTCTACCTTTCAATTACGTAAGTCGCTTCCGTCGCGTTCATTACTACCATCAAAGCCTTCTGACCAATAAACTCGGACGGCCATGATATAACATGCAACCCCCAGGCATTTCTTGCCTTGAATACCCTGAACCCTAATATGAACCACTTGTAAGTAAAACTTCAATGTCAGATCCGAGACAGCCAGGTGTAACAAGAGAGTCCATCAACGACGAATTACACCCCCAAGCACAGCCTAGGGCATTCTGTAGATGCACTGAGCGCAACTGCACATTTACCTGAAGGCATTGTGCGTGAAGCTCTATCCAGGCATCTGACTGCCTTGTATTTGCAGCTCCGCCTCTACAAGGGGGTGTGTAGCATGATGGACGCGGAGGGAGAACTAAGTCGGCAGATGTGACGTTTTCACATTGACGATCGTCAGATGTGGAATCAGGAGGATGTCGCGATAATCCAAGGCAAGCACTAGGGATATATACATGGACCCATGGCTTTTCGTATGTTCGGCCAGTTGATTCTAGGCGAGCATATGTTCCATGCCTCGTCGACAGTCCCATCCGCTGCTGTCTGCGTCTCAGAGCCCCCATCCGAGAATATATTTAAGACGGGCGCGGTGCACCCACCAGTATCGTCGTCGGCGACACGGAAACTGTCAGCCGAGATATCTCCCTACTATGTGTGGCGCCCACTAGACGTATCGGTAGACGCACGACAACTGGATTTCCTGCTAGTCTAGATAGGAATAGGTGATGGGGCGCAGTGTGGACCAGCTTCATGCTATACAAAGCACGCCCTAGACGAGCTGTGATTCCAGTTCCACGAGGTTTAGGCTCGTAGTACAAGCCAGTTTGGAGACCAAGTTACCCATGACGAGTGCTTTATTACTGAAGGAAAAGGGTAAACAGCTATCATTTCCATTCCTTCGACCTATCAGATGCCTTCTCGATATCATGTTCCATTTCGAGGCTTCGTGCCGTCCTCCTTCTGCCACGCTGGGCTCATAACACCCGCAGATACGTTGGCACATTGCAGATACCGACAGAGAAGCGGATGTAAGCTAGTCCTGCAAGGACTTAGTTTCAAGCTGCCTTGGAAACATGCCTGGACAAGCCTCGCAACTGTAAGTTCCCCACAAACGGATATTGACGGGAAGCGGTATTACGCACTACGCTAAGGATTTTCTGGTGGGCTTTCTTTCCCGCTAATGATTCAGTCTGTCCATACGTACGAAGCGAACCTATACAAGAAGACGAAGTGATATGACGAATCTCTAGTTCCTTGACCTCACTCCAGCGTCTCGTCAATGTCGGGCGCGTAGGGACATGAACCGCGATAAGATCGGCGATGATAGTGTCGTAAAAGACTTATAACTGTTTCGCATGACTGCAGCTGCCTGCAGCTGTGCTACGCGACGCAAAGTGCACGGTTCTGACGCTTTACGAGGTAATTTCCACGTCTTACTCCTGGAAGCACACTTTCGTCAAAACGCGACTTACCTCTACCCCTATTCCGTCCAATATCCCGCCAGTCTACAAATCTCAGAACCCCTGCCCCGAGATCCCCGTACTGAAGCGAACTGGCTCCACCCTCCGAGGCAAGTCTTTCTACGTCGAGGGTCACCCCCGCGTCTACGGGGCACGACTGCTAGAGATGTTCTCCCCGGACCGGCTGTCCTATAGAGACGGGCAGTTTCCGGCGAGGAGTAAGAGCGAAGAGCTGGAGGGGATGCTCAGGGAGGTGGTCGCTGCTAGGAAGGTGAGGTTTATCTCCGGCCCTGAATGCCCACACTAATTCTGGGTACAAGTGTAAAGAGGTGCCGGAATCCGTGCTGGAAATCGAACGATTCACGAGAGAAGCCTACGGGCCCCAGTACCGCGCGTGGAAAGAGCGAGTAGCAGCGTGGGAAGCCAGGAAAAAGGCCGCCGAAGACGCCGAGTGAGAAAGCTACATGACCGCCGTAAGGCGGGCCCACAAAAATTTCAACAGGCTCATGGCGCACTGCGTCCTCACCGACGGGGAGCCCGACCCATCAAAGACGCCCTGGCCTCCTGCGCTGCGCGTGTTACAAGACAGTGCTACTTTACGGACTAAGGCGGAGTACGTTCCCTGGGTTGGAGACTTGCATCGGAGGCACGGATGCTGGGCAGGCTCTTTGTATCGGTTGGGGAAGGTCGGCGGCCTCCCGACCTGCACGCCAGCTCGACGCCGAGTCTCGTCAAGAGGCACAATCTGGGCGGAAGGTTAATGGAGAGGAGGCGAGCGCGGCGACGGGTGCGGACGAAGTACCGGACGAACATCGGGTCTAAACTCCAACAGCTCGCGAACGAAGGACCACGTGTGGACGAAACGTCTATGACGACCATCTTCCCCCAGATGGCCACGGGCTCCTACATCATGCGCTCGAGGTACATCGAAGGTGAGTGGCCGCCCGAGGAGCCCCTGACTCTAAACATTCATTCCGGGCCCATACCCAACACCATGGAGGCAGCCGCCTGCTTTAGCATATTCAAAGGGACTGTGCTGCTTTCACGTTCCAGACGGTCCCCTTGACAATCCTGCAGGGGAGACAGACAGCGACGGATCTAGAGATACCCCCGATGATAGTCAGCCGTTGCTGGAGCAGAACGGGGGGGAGGTGTGGCGCTGCTGCCCCTATGGGTAACCCGAACAAGAAGGCGAGGCCAAGCGCACCGGTGCTCAACTTCGACCCTGCGTCTCAGGGGCAGAGAGACGGGCGAGGGCGACGTCTTTCCTGGCTCTAGGAGCGGGTATATCGAGCTTACAGGCGACAGGTGCGCTTCGTTCCGCGGCGTCGTGGATATCTCGCTTGTGGGTGACGGTATTGAGGTCACCGGATGGAAGGTCGACGGGGTGCCGCGGAATGAGATCCCGTTCTCGTAGGCGACGTGTTAGTTCTGTAAATATGGCGTCAGTGTTTCCGGGCTGATTGGTTTTGGCTTTACTCCGCTCTTACTCTTGGTACGTGCGTAATTCGCCGAGACGGGCTTCGGGGAGCAGCGCCTCCGTCGGGGTTGGTTCGGCCGCGACTAGTAGAGACGTGGGAGGTCCGAGCCGTGTCTGGCGACGAAGTGATAATGCTGGGAGCCAGGTTGATAGTCCCGTATGTGTAAAAGAACTTACTTTGTACCATTGTCACCAAATACGACTGGATGGAATACGGTAGTGATCCTGCTCGGCGGCGCCGTGTCCGATTCTTCCTTACCTTGCTGTTCCTGGGTCGCGAGTACACTCAGCGCATTTGTCATGTCATATCTCTTTTATGTCGGCCGGGTAGAAGTTCCGCGAGGCAAGTCGCTCGCCGACACATCGATACCTGTATTTTTGTGTATGTAAGTCAAGGCCTGCTCCCCCCCGCGCGGGGGGGCGGC
>JAMFQS010000115.1:0-80273 GCA_025503055.1 Sordariomycetes sp. B11D1
TCCCAGTTGTGTCGGGATAGAGGAACAGAATGCTTTTCGACGGAACTTATCGACTTCTCACCACCTCGATGGAAGAAATGTTGATATGCGCGTGGGCATGCCGGGGAGGACGGCCCAAAACAGCAAGTCCCAGTGCTCTTACGTCCGAGCTCTCCCTTCGTCCCGTGTCTACTCGTAACAGCCTCCACGCCCTCGTGCACTGGTGCAGGATCTTCCGGCAAGGCGCAGGAAGTCTCTGCTCGGACCTCCTTGGCGCGCAGAACAAATGGAACGTCGGGCTGGGCCGGGCGCGGGCAGGGATCCAGGGCGCGGGGAGATTCCGTCCGGCCCTAGCGCTTCAGCCTCTCGTACCATCCGAATGCCAACGAGCCGTCTTGCCGACTAAGGCTGAGGAAATGGGGGAGGGAGGGGCTGGTGAAGAGGTGCTCCGCGAGCCGCGGGTGGGAACCTGGGGACCTTGACAACGGGCACTAGCGCCAAGATGGGTCGGCCGGTATACGCGCCGAGTGGTTCGAGAGGGTCAAAGCGGGCGCTGGGCCGGGGGGGGGGGGGGGGGGGGCCCCCCATATCCGGCGCGAACCGAATACGAAGAGGCCGACTCCGTAGACACAACCAAGTAGCGGATTGACGACCTCGGCTCAACGAGCGGCATCGTGTCGCCTTGGGACAGCTTCAAGCACGTGTCCCGAGTATATATAGCCATCGCCCCTTAGAACTGATACAACCCCTGCTCCGTCAATCTCCGCCTCAAACATCACGACTGCACTCCACCCTTGGCCGCCGACCACGGCGCTCCAAACTCCCGGAACGCCAAGAACGGAGTAGAGTAAGCGCATATGCTGAGAGGAACTGATGCGGACGAGACCGCCAGCACCGTCAGAGTCCGTGCTCAAATCACTCGAACCGCGTCTCCGCCTGGAGGCGACTGCTGTTATCCTCCCTCGAGTGTCCGACCACCGCCCCTTGCCAAACTACTTCCCACAGATTCTTCACCCTGCAATCTGCTCCAGCACCCCCTTCTCCGCCAAGATCTTCACCCACGCATGTATAGCAGGAGTATAATCCCTCTTCCGCCCTTCAACCCGCTCCAAGTCCGTCGCAAGCGCCATAATCTCCGCCCCATGCCTCTCCACCGCGTCCCCCAGCGCCGCCGCGGTCTTGCGCGCCAGCGCCTCGAGGCCAGCGCGGAGACCTCTTGGTTTTGCAGTCCCGGGGGGCGGGCCGGTCGGTTCGTCAAAGGCCTCGTCGAGGGCCGCGGCGATTGCACCCGAGGATACAACGTACGTGACGCAGTCAGGTGGAGCAGATTCGGGTGGGATAGCGCCGGCAATGCTAAGAAACCGGCACATCTTCAGGGGTACGGGCGCCTCCGAAACCATGGCAGGCGTCACCTGGTATTCGGGGAACTTATCAGGCATGGGCAGCTCGCGCTTCGTAATATCCCCCGGTAGACCCTTGAGCTGCCGTTCAATGAGCTCCAACACATGGGCATTGACAGCAATTTCGCGGCATAGGTCTCGAAGCGGGCTCTGGCACATGGCGAGGAGGTTGAACTCGAAGCCCCCGCCATATTCTTCCATGCGGCTCCAGATCTTGGGCAGGGCATCGATGGCCCAGTCCTCCGATGTTACGGGGTCTACGGGGGTATATTAGCCCGCGTACGAGGGACTAGAAGAGGCGATTCAACCTACCCAGCTTTGCGGGTCGAGTTCTCAGACCGTCGAGTTCCCACACGTAGCCGTTGACAGGAACGTACGCAATGAAATGGTACCCCGACTCATCGCCCTTTTTCGACTTCTTACTCTTTGTCCGCTTCTTGCGTTTGGAGTCCTCGGCCTTGTTGCTGAGCCAGAGGTCGGCATTCAAATGGTCGAGGCGCCTACCGAGCCCCGTTGTTAGAGCAGCGTATGTGTAAGTCTATCAACTGCAGAACATACCTGGTAAAAGAGTTATGGGCCTGGCGGATAAACTTGTTGGTGCTAAGTGCGTGTCCGCGGAGGGGGCTCGACATAGTCTTCGTAGCCTCCTTGAACTCCTTCAGAGTTTCTCCCAGCTCGACGCCCGGTGCATTCATGATGATATTCATCATGGCAATAGTTGCGCATGCATTATCGACAGTCTGGACATGGGGTGGGTGGTTAGTACATACGCTACGGCCTGCCGGCTGAGAGGGACTTTCCTGGTTCGCGAACCAGACTTCGCCGGTGTCCGATTCCTCGTCAACGTCCCAGTCATCCGACACATACTGGAATAGAAAGATGAGGCCATGGACAGGCTTTCTGCGTCGCATTAGCTCGACATTTTCCAAAGACCCTTTCAAGCGCCAGTGGAGCCAGTGTCATACGGGATTTGGCGGATAAGCTCGTCGTCCATACAGTGTACCTCCTGGATCTGGACATCCTTGGCCCCCAGATCTCTGAGAATGAAGTTGAAAAAGGCCTAGGGACAGCCGTTGGTTAATATAAGAGTGAGATAGATATACCTTGATCTATGAACGAAGGGTACTTACAGGCTCAGACTCCAGTTCCACCCACCCTTCCCACTCCTCGAGCTCTTCTGTTTTCATGGGAGCCAACGCTTCGTCGAGGAGTTCCTCGTGACCGCGTATGTCCATGGCTTGCGGCCCCGCCATCTCGGCTGCGTCGCGCTTGGGATTCCGCCTCGTAGCCGTGGTAGTAGTATCGTCATCATTGAGCCCCAATCTCACCTGCGTCGTATCCGCTTCCGATGTCTTGGCAGCTTCTTTCGTCTCGGGCGACTGTCGTTCGGCTAGAGTCACGGGCACGAACCGCGCCTCAGGTTTCCCGATCTCATCGTTTGATTCCTTTCTGTCCTGAGAGCGAGTTGCAACCACGATCTCATCCAGCATACGGTTGGGACTGCTGTTACGACAAGATACATCCCGCGCGCCTCGTACGCGTGTTGACCGCCCAACGGAGCCATGGTCGGGAACGGCATCCTTCTGAGATTGTTGGTCTCCAGTTTGAGTGGTGCCGTCGGGCTTGCCCTGATCTTTAACCCCGGGAAGGTGCGGCTCGCTGGGTCTTGAGGATGGATCTGAGTGCGGTTCCTCGTGAGGATCCGCCGCTCCGTCAAACGATGAGGCCTTCACCTCGTCATCTCTGGAGTCCGCCTCGACACCGTCCTCCGAGGGCCTAGGGCCCATGTCCATCGGGTCTGAGGCCGACATGACAAGGCGGTGGTTGTGAAAGCATCAAGACTTGTTGAACGGGGACGCGGTTCGCTTTCGTAAGAGAGGGGCGACAGGCGGACAGTGAGCCGGCGGGGAGATGGCCTTCCGTCCTGGGGTGGCAAAGTTGAGGAGCTAGGTTCAATCGCAAGACATCAAGCGTTGGCCGAGAATCACCAAGCACTGCAACAATAAAACAGAATGAAACGCGGCCTGAGATTCGAGGTCTGCGGAGGGCTGAAGAGTGAACGCGGCAACGTCTCCGGGAGCTGGGTTAGCGCTAGGCCTCTCTAAGACGGGGACGGCGTAGCTTGGAAGCTCCGGGCGTCCATTGAGAGACGAGACCGAGCCGCGAATGATCAAGCAAGCGTTCCCAGCATGTAACGAGATGAGAAGATGACTAGTTATCAGCAAGGCTATTGAGCAGTTTGAAAGCGGAAGAGCGGCATGTATCGGGCAGGCGTGCGGGCTAAAACTGCTTCTATCCCACTCCTAGAGCCACAGTTGGCATCAGAGGATCCGCGAGAACATGGGATCTTATGGAAATTATTGAGAGATATGAGATGACACAGAAAGCTTCACGTCGCCCCAAGAAAAGCTGACTTATATTTTCCTTTACGAGCAGTTGCCGGAGTCGTGTCGTTCGGACCTTCCACATGGTTTCGTGGCGTGAGCTTAGCTCCAGGGAGGGTCAACAGCATTAGCCAGTAATATTGCAAGGTCTCCGGTCCCTCTAGCTCCCCTCCTGTCGGACGGTATGATATGATTGGCCTAGACCCTCCTTTGTAACCAATCGTGTCTGGGAGCCTTGGAGCCAGCCCCACCCGGCGGAATGAACCCACACGCCCGTTGCGGCCTGGTCGCGTCGTCCCCAGAGACGTGACGAGCTCGGGAATTTTCGACATAAAAAAAACACCAAGATCCACAACTCCGGGATCAACGCCGCGGCTCGCGACACGACACATCGACGCTCGGCAGGACTCCCGGCCGCTTCGACCCATCGGCTCCGAGCCCCTATGATTACCATCGTACCCTACCAGTAAATACCACAGCCCACCGGTCCGCACAGAAAGCGGACAGTCCTGGGCCATGGCGACACCGCGCCCCCGGCCGGGCCACTTCCCGCAGACCCCGGCGCAGGCTCCGCGGGCGAGCACCAGCAGCTTCAACGGGAGTGCGTACGGGAGCGCGAGCAGGGACAAGAGGCGGAGCATTCTCCCGGAGGCCCCTGAGGCGAACCCCATACCGCCCGCGAGGCCGCCCGTCATCCCGCTCACGACGCTCGACGCGCCGACGCAGCGCTTCTACATCATCGCCATCTACATTGCGCTACAAGGGTGGAAGATATACGACTGGTTAACGGTCGTGGAGGCCCACGAAGCGTCATTTGGCCTTCTGCTGAAATGGAGCTTCATTGACTTTGCATTCTTGTTTGGCGTCCCCGAGCTGAGGGTGCCTTGGCTAGAGCTCTCGCAGCCCGTCGTTCTCGCGCTATACGCCGGTCACTTCTTCATCAACTACATGACCATGTTCGATATTCCGGTGCGGTGATTCTTATGTGCTCTCGAGTGCTAGTCTGAAATGCTGACGGCTTCTAGTTCCCATTCCAAGCATGGCTCCTTGCCGCTGGGAAGGCCTTCTTCGATCAAGAGATGGCCATCTCAGAGCACCACGTTCGGATATCCAACATTCTCCACAACAGCTCCCTGATCATGGGAAAGCAGATCATCAACATCCTCCCCGAGGGGTAAGTCGCTCCCGTCCAGACGCCGGCTAGCATCTGCTGACTCGCGATTATAGCTCCGCCGTCATGAACAAAAAGGAGACGCCCTTCTGCATCGGCCCCGGCCTCCCCTCCGTCCAGATCCCCATACAATTCAACGGCACCATGCCCGTCGAGATCGAGCTCATGCGGATCGACCTGGACTCCGGCGACCAGGAGATCATAAAGCTGTCGAAGCGCGAGGTCAGCAGTATAGTCAAGGAGATAAAGGGCCAGCAGGCCGACTCCGGTTCCGACGCCAGCGAGGGATGGTATACTGTGAAAAAGCCGGGCGTCTACCGCCTCCACAAGGTCCTGGATGAGTACAAGCTCGAGGTCCAACGGACTCACCGGGACACGTACGTCGTCCCGTGCCCCAAGGCCAGCTTCCGGAAACTGGATTCCTCGAACCGATGCATGAGCGACCTCTCGGATATGTACCTCGACGTCGAGGGGACGCCGCCGCTCAAAATCCTCTACGGACGCACGGTCAACGGTGTCGACAATGGCTTCCACTTCCAGAGCTTGCAACCCGACGAGTTCTCGTCGCCGCTTGTTGGCTCGAGCGGCATTGTTTCCAGCGTTGATCCGGACGACGTGTCGTGGGTGCGCGCCTCCAAGGTGCGGGTGCCCCTGAACGAAACGCTCACCACCGCCGGCGAGTGGCAGTACGTCATCAATGAGGTTCACGACGCCTTTGGCAACGTGGTAAACTACGCGCCGCCGGCCGATGAGCTTGACCCTAAGCCCCGGCCGAAGCAGTTGGTGCAGGACTTTATCGTGCACGAGCGACCCAAGGGTCGGATGAGGGGCTGCGATCTCAGGAACCCGCTCAAGGTCGCCAAGGGCCGCTCTACGAATCTGCCCCTGGGGATCTCCATGGCGGGGCCGGCGACGGATGACACGGGCTACTCTGTTGGGTGGAAGTTTACACCGGTTGACAAGCTGACAAACAGCGGCGACCACGGAGAGGAGCCAGAGGTCGGCAACTTCGTCGCTAAGAACTCGAACGAGTCACCTCAGGTCTCCGCTTCGGGGTTGTACTCGCTCACTTCGGTGTCTAGCAAGTACTGTCAGGGAGAGATAGAAGAGCCATCCGCGTGCATGCTCCTGAACCCTCTGGAGCCGCAGCTGTCCATCCGAGCCGAGGACATCTCTGACAAGTGTGCCGGAAACGCCGTCGGCATGCGCGTGGACCTCGACCTCATGGGAACGCCTCCCTTCGTGCTCCGATATGACGTGATCACGAAGTCTGGCACCCGGCATGAGTTTGTCGAGATCAAGGGCCTCCGGCACCAGCTGGAGCTCCGGCCCAAGGAGGCGGGCCTGCACAAGTACGTCTTTAGCGCCATCGACGACGCCGTCTACAAGGGCCAGAGGCTGGGCGGCGAGGGCATGACCCTCGAGCAGGACGTCAAGCCGGCTGCGTCGGCTATCATCCAGCACCCGACGGGCCACACGCAGGCCTGTCTCGACGACGAGGTCGAGGTCGACATCATGCTCCTCGGGGACGCGCCCTTCACCCTGGAGTGGGAGACGGTCCACGACGGTCGCAAGAAGCAGACCAAGGTCACCGACATCGAGGACTCGACGTACAAGATCAGGACGGCAGCCTTCACCAAGGGCGGGGACTACATCTTGGCCCTCAACAGCGTCCAGGATAAGAGCGGGTGCCGCACGTTCCTCAAGGACGAGCTCAAGATCTCGGTCCGCCGGCAGAAGCCGCGCGCGGCGTTTGGCCTCATCGAGGGGAAGCGGAGCGTCATGGCCGTTGAGAATACGAAGCTCGAGCTGCCGCTGCGGCTGCAGGGCGAGGGCCCGTGGACCGTTACGTACCGGAACCGCGACGTCGACGCGGAGCTGGAGGCTACGTTGACAAACCAGAACGACCACCTGCCTATCAAGTACGATGGAGTGTACGAGATTCTCAATGTTAGAGATCGGCAGTGCCGGGGGTCTGTGGATCCTGATGCCTCGACCTTTGCTGTCGGGTGGGAACCGCGGCCGGACATCTCCCTGGTGCCGTCGCATGGCATCTCCGGAGAGGACAGGGTATTCACCAAGAATGACGTGTGCGAGGGAGACATCGACGGTGTCGAAATCAACCTTACTGGTAAGTCATGTACACATAGAGACTACAGGCTCCTCCATGCTAACTACTTAGGCCGCGCTCCGTACCACGTCGAGTACGAGGTCCGCCACTGGACCGGCCCCAGCGCCAACCCCTCGATGCAGAACCGGAAGCTCGACGTCGCGCAGTCCAAGGCGTCTATCCCGCTCGACACCTCCAAGGCCGGAAACTATCAGTACCGCTTCCACTCGTTGTCAGATAACCTCTACAACAACGACAAGGGGTTTAACTCTTTGACTCTGAAGCAGGTGGTGAACGCCAAGCCCACCGCGACGTTTGCGAAGCCGGGCCAGTCGTTCAAGTACTGCAATGCGGAGCGCGCCAGCAAGGAGGACGACATTCCCATTGTGCTGACGGGGCTGGCGCCGTTCTTTGTCGAGATGGAGGTGAAGCATCACAGCGGGGCGACGGCGGAGACGTACACCATCCCGGCCATCGACTCGGGCACGCACGCGGTTCAGATCCCCAAGCGGCACCTCAAGCTCGGGACGCAGCAGGTGCGGATCCGGACGGTGCGCGATTCGAGGGGTTGCCAGCAGACGTACGACGCGGGCGGTCCCTCGGTGCAGGTGCACCTGTTCGATGCGCCGGCCATCTACCCGCTCGAGTCGCGGACGGACTACTGTGTTGGCGAGCGCATCGCCTACTCGCTTACGGGCACGCCGCCTTTCGAGATTGAGTACGACTTTGGCGGGCCGCGCATCGCGAAGAGCGCGAACACGAACTTTAGGCGCGTCGCGGAGTCACCCGGTGTCTTCACCATCACGGGCGTCTCGGACAAGGCGAGCGAGTGCGCCGCGTCCGTGGAGCTCGTCAAGACGATCCACCCTCTCCCGTCCGTCAAGATCAGCCAGGGCAAGCAGGTGCGCGTCGACATCCACGAGGGAACGGAGGTGGAGATACACTTTGAGTTCTGGGGGACGCCGCCGTTTGAGTTTACGTATACGCGAAGCACGAACGAGAGGAGGGGCCAGGCGAGTACGGTGCTGGAGACGAAGCATGATGTCTCGTACGATCATACCAAGGTTGTGAGGGCCAGCTTGGAGGGGACGTACGAGGTTGTTGCGATTAGGGATCGGTATTGTGGGTTCTCGAACATGCAGGCCGAGAGGAAGGATAGGAAGGGTTGAAGGTGCGAGGGTGGAAGCGAGGGGAGGTGGAAGTTGGATGTGGGTTCAGGGGAGACGGGTAGAGTTGAGATGATCTAGGGCGGGAGTGGTGTAAATTCGGCATTGTTAGGCACGGCGTTACGGTTGTTTATGGGATAGGATAGCTGAGATGGGATGGGACGACAAGTCGACTACTCCTAGATAAAGAAAGCTCGTCATGCTCAAGCTCACGTATGAAGCTGGCCCTGTCCTAGTAACGCTGGTTGGCCGACAATGACCGCCGTGACCTCGCCCTACCGGCCCCTTCCTCAAGGTCGCCTTCGGGATGGGCGGTGTTGGGCGACTACAGTGCCGACGAACGGCGCCTACTCCGTCTCCCGGGGGGAGTGGGGCGGCTACAAGTAAATGCGAGGTAGTAAGAGGTAACAGGGAGCTTCACCGCGACACCGATCATCACATCTGCTGCGTTGATGGACTCCGCGCTGGGAATGATGAAACCGGGCCAGGTCGGCCGTCAGCGATGTACGTTTGGCGGATGCACAAGTGTACCGGGTTTAGCACAAGCATGTCCCGACGAGTAGACCGCCCATGGTGGAGGAGAGTACGAGTACGAGCCTCCCCGGAAGCGAAGTGGACCGAGCGTGTATGTACACATGTTCGTTGGCGACGTTGGCCCTGAGCGGCTTGGCAGTTGACGCCGGCTACACTCCTATAGTCTGCCCGCGCCAACTGCCCGCACATGGCATCCGTCTTACTAGCCCGGCACCTGGATCCCTCATGCAGACGCACGAGAACCAGCACTAAAGGCGCCTTGCGGAGCCACCTCGCACCTGGTTGGTCCCTTCTTTAAGTACATGCATAAACCAAAAACGCGAAAGATACGCGAGACCGCGTCTCCGCCCCCCCGCCTTCCCTCCCTTGCCTCTTACCAGCCCATACCTCGCGTCCGCGACGCGAGTTCTCTTTCGCGTAAAGTGGCCCACCCTCGCGTTTCACGGACCCCGGACCTGCAACCGAGGACCCTCGCAACCGAGATTCTGCCCCGTGACAGTGCGCACCTCTTCTTCATAGGCAGCGGTATCTGAATCATTGCGTGCATTGGCTATGTATATTCGTGAGTGTCCAAATTATGGAGACAAAAGAGAGCGAGCGACGACTCGAAAGGGATGTCTGAGCGAAGAAGACAAGTGCAGTTTGGTAAGTAAGAGCAAGACGGGGCCGTCATGCAGAATCATGGTCCCATCAGGAAAAGTCAACGCCAGTCCTCCAACTCCCAAGCCAGAAACAGCGGTATCAACCACCAAGAAGAATTCGCGTACAAAGGAAACCAGATACCCAGGCACGCGCGGTACTGAATGTAGACACCGTGGCCCTCCGTAGCCCCAAAAGCTTTCAAACCAACGGTTCATCAAACGTAAGGCGCCTCCTGGCAACGCTCAGCGGCGTTCGCGCCGACAGGCCACCAGGCGTCCTTCCCGGCGTCCTCCAGGCCTTCTGCGCGGGACTAGGCGTGATGTTCACAAAGTCGGAGAAATCAAAGTTCTGCCCTGGCGTGCTAGGGAACAAGTTACTGCCCCCGGGTGTCACCATCGCGGCGGACGGCAGCCCCGCGCCGGGCTTAGGCGGTGGCGTCGACGGCGGCTCCATGCCTCTCCGGGCCCCGACAGCAGGAGACGGGGAGGCGGCGAGGTAGAGCAGGAGGTCGGCGCCCTCCTCGCCCGTTCGGGGGAGACCCTCCTCTTCCGCTGGCGGATCCCTTCCGCGGCGGGCACGCGCACGCATAGGCGGCGTGCGAGGGGGCGATGACCGTACGTTGAACGAGTGCATCGGAAGAAGATCGTCGTCATCGTCGGACTGCATGTGGAGGTTCGGCGACGTCAGGAACGAGAGGTTCGGGCCCGCCTGAGTCGTGAAGTGCTGCTCGCGCCGCGGCTTGACAGGCGACGACTGCGCGAGCTGGTGCGCGTCCTTCCAGGTTGTATGGCCGGACGGCAAGGGTCTCGGAGGTGGCAGGTCCGGTGCTCGCCGCCGCCGCTTGCTGGGGCTCGTCGGCGGGTCGGCGGCCGGTCGAGGCCCCATGTAGGTCCGCTTTCGGTGGCCGGTACGCCCGCCGCTCGACGTGAGGTCGTCGGAGAAGAGGGGGCCGGGGGCCTTGAGGGGGGAGCTCATGAGGGCGCGGCTCGGGTAGGGGAGCTCCGAAGTGCTAGACGAGGAGTCGGAGTGTGTGTCAGCTTCGAAAAGACGCCTCCGGCGGCGCTCCTCCTCAACTTTCGGCTCGATGGTGTCGAGGGTTAGATCTTCCCAGCCGTGCTTCGTCTTGAATTGGGCCAGCGCGAGTCGATTTTGTAGTCTCCGGGCGATCTGGGTTTTGCGGAGGTTAGCCACTGGTGGGCAATGTGCCTCGAGCGAGGGCCGTATAGGGGTATGTGGTGCGAGGTTCGCCTCGCCTCGTGAGGCCAACTCACCTTGCTGACTTCTGCCCTCTTCAACACCTTGTCCGCCACCGCATCCGGCTCCTTCCACTGGGACATGCTCGCGGTCCGCTGCGACGCCATGCTGCTATCTCCGCATGTGCTCACGCTCCAAGGGGGCTGTAGAGCTCGGTGTCGGACGCCCGGTATCGCAGGCGTGTCGTGCGGTCGGTTGCCGCGGCGAGGTATATGGGCGGCTAACACAATGCAGCTGAAAGGGAGGCCAAGGGAGGGGGGAAGGGCCAATTTCCGGGACTCGCTGAACTGGCGCTGGCCAACTGAAGAGAATGCAGAAGTATATGGGATATAGTAGAAAACTCTCTCTTCGAGGTGTCGACTTATTGGGGTCTGTTTTTGATCCGGGTTTTGCTCCCGTTGCTGTCGTGAAGGAAAATTCTTGCGACGGAAAAGGCTGCGGATTGAGCCGGGAAGGTGCGCAAGATTCTCGTGGGCCTAGGAGAGGACGACGAACGAAAGCGCTCGCAGCAGAAGCAAGTGGCAGGAGTGGGTGCTCAGGGCCACTTGGCGGCGCCGTAGTGGGACCTGTATTCCTGTGGAAACCGGGACCTCTGCCGCCCTCCCTGGGGCTGGCTGGGCGCTGTGGAGTTGGTTACATTGCACCCGGCCCAGGGCTGGAGGTACTCTTGCACGGGGGTACCTACGCTGCGATGGCAGGGCTAGGTATTGTCCCGCCGACTCCGCTGCACCAGAAACTTTGACTTGTTGGTACATGTACAGGGGGCGCCATAGTGCATGGGCGGAACTGCGGTGCTCGCTGAAGCTGAGACCCGTTACTTGCTTATGCGGGTGGACCAGATTGCGGTACCTGGCATTGGCGCTCCGGATCTGCAGCACTCTCCAAGTGTCCTGAGCTGGTCCCCGACAAGAGGAGGAGTCGACGACTAGCTGCGCTGCCCGTCTCAATGCCGAACAGATCTGACGCTGCCGCGAGCCCCTATTCCACCCGCCGATTCGTAATTGTGCTGCAGGTGCCCCGAGAGTTGAGTCTGACAGAGCGCTCAGCAGTCCAGTATCGACTTTCAGAGGTGCATGTGAGAATCGTCCCCTGCGCCCCGTGGCCCGTCCCGACCAGCAGATGCGACGCCGCGGGTTCCCATAGGTTGTCAGCATCCTACAATCTCTCTGTGCGCGTAGACCTCCAGGGCTGAGTGGCGTGCTTATCAGCTACATGACACCGCGTGGACTGGGCGCTACGAAGGCGAGGGATGCTCAATGCTCGAAAAACGCGTTGCGCTCGCTGTCTTTCACCGACGCCCCCCCAGGCTTACAATTCACCTTGGCTCCATTCGGCAGGAGGAGCACAATGCAGGTCCGACCGAACATATGCCCATTCCTGACTAAGTTATCCATATCAAC
The DNA here is from genome assembly GCA_025503055.1 of Sordariomycetes sp. B11D1. Taxonomy (NCBI): domain Eukaryota; kingdom Fungi; phylum Ascomycota; class Sordariomycetes; species Sordariomycetes sp. B11D1. The sequence continues at coordinate 12,041 of JAMFQS010000115.1, forward strand.
TCTGTTCTGCTAAGTCATTGGGCTATGGCGGTCAGCGCCACGTGTCCGCCACAGTGGGCTGCCCCGGGCGACCACTAACACCAAACCAAACAAAGTCGAGTCCGGAGATGAAAGGGAGCATTCTGCGCCAACTAGAATCAATAAGATTACGAAAAAACCACTCAACTACCACAGAAAAAGCCCCACATTCCCATATGGTGTAATGGTTATCATACTGCCCTCTCAAGGCAGAGATTCCGGTTCGATTCCGGGTATGGGAGCTTACAATCTCTTTTTGGTGTTTCCTCTCCTTTTTTGCGTGGTTGTAGCCTTTTTTTTTTTTTCTTTTTTTGAGCAGACAGATGCATGTTGGTGCTCCTGCTGAATAAGGGAGCTACATAAAGGGGAACACACTTGCCCTTGCGGTCTCTGTCTTGAGCCTGGCCCGCTTGAGACTATTCTCATCACCTCATGTCTTGCGTCTAGCAGCGGGCTCTAACTGCGAAACTTGAGGTTGAGCTGAGATGAGGGCACAGTCAGGACGTTGTTCCTCGGTTCAGGACTCAGCGAGATATTCCGACGATTTCCTATATGAGTCTGGGCGCGAACGTGAGGTTCGCGGGAGGGAGCTTGAGTTCAGGGCTGTTGGAAGGCGCGAGCGAGGTTCACGAGCCCCTTTTTATGTCAAATGGTGTAATCGGACCTTGTTTCTGCACAACAGTTTACAATTCCGCTTGATCTTGCCGATGCGGAGTAGAACCCTGTGTCCAAAGTATGCGAGTCAAGCCGGCGGCTGCTGTCAGTAGGTAGGAGCACCCTCGAGGGCCGGATTGACACGAGACTCTTGCCAACTAGCTGGGCTTCTCAAGTGAGACCTTTACGCAATGGCACCGGCGCCAGCACGTCAGCGGAACATCGGATGCCAGCTCGCCATCCCACAACCACGCCATCCGTCCACCCGCAGCCGCCGCACCAAGACCTTTGTGATGAGTTGCCGCCGTACCCCATCCGTGCCGCAGCCGTTCAACGTGGAAAAAAAGAAAAAAGAAAAAAAAAAAAAGCAGGTTCCCCCACGGGGAGGGGACACAGAAACATTGCATCCCGTTTTACATCTTATGAGCCGCCGGCAGACGCCAATCCCCGGGCCCGGGTGCGGTAAAACGCGGCTGATACGGGGGGCATGTGTCTTTCCGGCGGGTATGCGGTGCACTGCCTTGGGGGGGATTGCTTACATCGCGGGGTATAAGGGGGTGGGTTCGAGACGGGATTTTGGCAAGTCGACAAGTTTCGGTGGCATGGCAGAGATTAACGTGGACCTCGTGTGATTGGCTTGGGGTGAGACGCGGGCTTGCACACCGGGGGGGGTGTCTGACAAGGCCGGGCTCAACCGTGGTGAGACTGACAGTTAGCGGACGGATGCCAGCGAAAGGGCTCCTCCGCGACGATGCTCTGTCATGAGCACGGCACTCTCCGATCCTATCAAAGTAGGCGGCAGGGCTCGGCAAGCTCGTCACAGATCCGCGTGTCCCCGCATGCAGATACACCCGGACACCAAGTGACGGTCTCCTGTTGTATCCGGGTCCCCGAGATCCCCTCCCCGGGGGTTTCCCTTTCCTGATGAATCGGTGCAAGGTGGTGCGCGAACCAGGAAGCCCTGCGCCAGTCGTTCCCAGTTTGGCATCAAGTTCATGACATCGGACCAGACGCTTGAAATGGTCGCTTCCTCGCCAAGTTTATTCCGAAAAGTTGCGACGGATGGCATGGGAGTAGATTTAGGTTTAGGGCCCAAGGTGGAGTGGCGGGCGGCTTTTGACTCCCGTGCCTGGACGCCACAGACGGACAGCGGTGGCCAGCGTGCGTGGTGCGATGGAGGCTCGGCTCCGTGGTCCCGTGGCTGACAGGTGCCAACGTACAAGCCGACTGCACAACTGATACGCTGCCGCATTCGCGGTGAGGTATCCTCCTTTGGGGCTTCACCGAGGCGGTCTGTGGGGACGGAGTGGGTTCTCCGAAGGCGAGATCAAGAGGGCCGGGGTGCTATTTCGATTCGCATGCCAAGCCGGCGTTTCTGCCGATTTCTCAATTCTTCCTCTGCTGGATTTGATCGCGCCGATCGCAGTGGCTGTTGACGTCACGCTCGGGCTTGAAACAAAGCCCGTCTCCAGCCTCCCAGGGAGAGAGAGCTGGGGAACAACGCCACCGAGCATTTCCCGGACATGCCGGCGGCCAGAATGCACGGCTCTAACCAGTATTATACCCAGCCCCCTCAGCAACCTGGCAAGGGGAAAAGAGCAGAATCGCCCTCCCGAGAACCTGGCCGTGATCTGACGAGAAGCCCTTCCCTGATTGCAATGCCAAGCCGCTACGGTGGGCTCCATTGCAACGCCCAGCCACCACCGCCTGCATTCCCGAGGCTCCTCCGCAGAGCTCGCAGCTGAGAAAACACACAAGCCGCCTGCCTTGGCAACTTCCCCTCGTATCACTCGAGATCCACACCCCATCCGCATTCTGCAGCTGCAACGCGCCCTCCCGCCCCTGTCGTCATTGTCCGATCCGGCCGCCTTCTCCTGTCGAAACAAAACGTGCCAGGGATAAGTTGAGAAGATCGAGAAGACGAAAGCCAAGACCCTTCTTCGTCATCACCGCATCGGCCCACTCCTTCAGCTCCATCCACACTTTCCGATCGGGGCTTTGTACGACTGCTCGACGAAAAGCCCGCCGTTCCCCGCTCGCCTTTCCAAACAGGCAGAGAGCCGTCCCGGGGCGGGCGGGTGTCTTCTCTCGAAACGGATCGCGCAATCTTACCGGATACGAAGTGCTGGAGGGGGTGGTAAGGGCGTGTGATGGGCTCGTATCAAGTACCCGCCTGGCTGACAATAGCTTCGTACCTCGTACCTGCGGGCACGTCGCTGTGCCTAACTAAAAAAAACGTAGCTGCAGCAGTAGGCCGCTAGCTCTCCGCGCTCCACCTCCACTCTCCCCGTGTAATCCACCGAGTCCCCTTCGTAATGACAACAACCCCCCCCTCCCCCCTTCGCTCTCGCCCAGTGATGCCCTGGTTCTTCAATCGCTAGATCCACGGGCCCTGTACTCGTCACTCATTCTCGACCTCGGTTTTTTTTTTCTGTCCCGAGTTTGCGCTTTGTGGTGTTAAATTGGGCCGCCAGGAACGAAGCTGCGTGGCTTGTCCCAGATCGGTCGACGTCCAACTCCCTCCCTATTCACTGCCACTGCCAGGCTGCTCTCATCTTTCCCGTTCACGACCATAGCGCCACCAGCCCGAGCCCCATCCACTAGACAACCTCAACTTTTAGGGAAGTTCCATCATCCCGTTAAACTCGGAAAGCCTAATCGCCGCAGTCGTGCGCCAAACCCAATGTCGCCCGCCTCGCGCACCTAGACCCCTACCGAACCATCCCAAAACCACGCGGGCTCGCGGAGACCCAGACGACAGCCCCTAAAAGAAAAAGAAAAAAGAAAAAGCAAAGCCCGGCCCCCGACGAGGAGGGCCAAGAACCCGCCATGGCTCCGTCTCTCTTCAACTTCAGGGAACTGCGGCGGCGGTCCAAGGCGAGCTTCCGGACGGAACACTCCACCGACAACTCGAGCGATGCGGGCGGCAGCGGCGCGACGCCCACCTCCGGGTCGCTGACGCCGCCGTCCGTCACCAGCGCCTCGGACCCCTCACTGCTACTACACGATCCGAAGGAGCCCAAGGATGCGCAGTCGCAGTCCGCGCCAGCGACGCCTCGCCCGCCGCTTACAGCGTCGTCGAGCACGTACAGACGGAGCACCTCTGGGATGAGCGGGCTGGGATATCCGCCTATGAACGGCGGCGCGGCGCCCACCTCTCCCTACGCTCCCAAGATCGCCAACGTCAGCGAGAATGCCTGGGTATGCTCCGCCCCGCGGTGTCTCACTTTTGCTACTTAGCCGCTGCCTCCCGTCCGGCTGATCCGCTGACTCCGATCCAGGTCTACCAAAAAGCGATCCTAGTACACGGAACCGTCGGCGAGCCCTCTCAGCAGGCCCTCGACGGCACCCTGACCGTCACCCGCCTCGATGACACCTTCCCGCCCATCACCTGGCCCGTCTGCTCCTCGCAGTTCAAGGCACTCGTCTACCTTCAGCCGGGCCCCAACAAGCTGCGCTTCGAGTTCTCGAATCCAAAGCTCAACGGCCGGTCCTCGGGCACCGCGCACGCCTCGTACCTCACCTTGCACATGCTGCCGCCCACGAGCACCCCGCCGCTGCAGCTCGCCATCCTAGTTGCCAAAGACTCGCCCGAGACGTTCGACGCCATCCCCGCGCGGGTGGAGAGGGAGGGAAACGACCTCGATGTTGCGGTGCGGAAGTTCCGGATGGCGGCGTATCTCTGGCAGGCGTTCACCGCTGAGCAGATGTGGAGGAATAAGCTGGGGAGGAGGACGTTCCGGTTCGAGGAGGAGTGGGCGCTGGGAAGCTTGAATTACCGCGACGCGGAGCTGGGCGCCATGCGCTCCGAGGCGCGGGTCCACATCGTCCGCACGGACAAGACGGTCGCGGAGCTACGGAGCCTCGAAAGGGCAGCGCAGCAGTGCGGTGACGGCGCGGGGCCGGACCCCCTCTTCGAAGTCGCCGCCGAGGCCGTACGGTCTCACTTCCGGCCCATATCCGGCCAGAAACAGTACGTCAGCCTCTTGATACTCGACTCGCACTGGGACGCGGACGCCAAGACGGTAAGGGCGCACACGGCGCGCGGCGGGCCGGCGGGCGACGACCTCGGGCTCGCCGTCTTTGGCTCGCACTGCCTGCAGAGCTACCCCGCAAGCTTCGAGGAGATCGCGCCGGCATTTACGGACTGCACGCCGACCGACGCGCGGTACGCGGCTAACGAGGGGGCCCAGGCGGGGACGTCGTGGGAGGCGGCGAGCCTTGGGATCGGGGCGCATCTGCATGGCGTGGGGCACCTGTTTGGGAACCCGCATCAGGAGAGCGGCGTCATGGGGAAGGATTACCTGGGGCTGAACAGGTCGTTTGTTGCGCGGGAGGCGTATTCGACTAGGACGCGGAGCAAAGGTGGGCCAGTGGCGCTGGAGGACGAGTGCAAGTGGCATCGGCTGGATTGCTTGCGCTTTAGGAGCCATCCGTGCTTCAGGCTGCCGAACGACCCCATGATGCACCCGGATATAAGCGTGCAGGGCTTCCCCGTCGAGGGGGGCCACGCCGTCGCCGCCGCCGCAACGGGTGTGTCCTTTGTGGAGATCGTCCCCGAAGGGTCGGAGGTGTGCCGCGCGTGGGTCGAGTTCCCCGTCGAGAACGGGTCGCCTCAAAGACAGGTCGTTCTGAACGAGGGGGAGCTGAAGGGGCGGCTACCCAAGGTGCGGGGTGGCGGAGGGGATCTGGCGGTCAGGGTGAGGAGTTATGGCGGGGGCGAGCTTGTGATACCCGCGCTTAAGAAGATGTGCGGCAAGGGGGCGGCGCTGAAGCTCGGGGGCGGGAAGGTTGCGTACCGGCAGGCTATGATCCCCGCGGCAACCGGGGCGGTGGACGAGCGGGAGACGCACGACGTGATATTCATGGGCGGCGCGAAGCAGAACGGGAGGGTCCTTTCCCGCGTGGCGGTCCACCGCGGGCCCTCTCCGCTCGAGGGCCTGGAGTTCATGTACGACGATGGGTCGGCGGAGGTACTGGGGCGGAAGGGAGAGGCGGGGAAAGACGTTTTCGAGGTTGATATCCGCCGTGGAGAATACCTCACAGGCTTCAACCTGAGGGTCGCAAAGGTGGTGGAGGGGGTGCAGTTCTTGACGAGCGTGGGGAGGAAGTCGGGGATGTTTGGGGAGAAGCAGGGGGGGTCATTGTAGGTTTCCCTGTTGTTCATCTCTCCTGCGGCCGAGTCTTCTTCTGGGGAGCTTGGGACTTTGAGGCTGACATTGGGCAGGCACACGGTTATACCGCCTAGGGGTTACGACGTCGTCGGCGTGGCTGGTACATGCGGCGAACGCATCAAGGGCCTTGGGTTGCTTGTATCGAAGTGAAGAGTCGACCAGGTTTCAACCCAAAGGCGGGCTCGACCGACGACTTCGCCGAGCCGATTCGATCGAGAGGGGAGGTCTGACACGATACAACTCCACCAAGAGACGGATCCATCGGCAGACGGTTCAACCGATACGACACACGGGCGGGGGATGACTGAGGGGTGCGTACACCAGTCAAGAGGGTTGCCCTCCCTCCGACGGATCTAATAAGCATCCTGGCCCAGAAAGGGGACCCACGCGGTCCTGGACGGCTGGATATTCATGGAGAGCCGGGAATGAATCCCGGGTTTCCTCGCACATTAACATTAATAGCTCTTTCATTGGGGGTTCTTATCTTTCGGGAGTCGGGGGCATTTTCGGATTTAGAGCGAGGACGGTTTTTTTTTTTTTTTTTTTTTTTTTTTTTTATGTTTTTAGGTTCGAGACACGCATACATACCACTTGTACCTTTTTTTTTTCTTGTGAGAGACGGGATGAGGGACGGCAGAGGGGGAGCGCGAGACAGAGGCGGCATATCTATGTATATATATTTACATAATTCTGGGCCCGAGGGAGAGTAATAGGTGGAGGGCGGATGAGGGGGTTGATAGACTATTTGGAAGTATATCCCGTGATGGCTATGCTCTGGTCAGGGTGACGGTTGTGGAAGCAGATGCGTGGATGTCCGGCTGAGACGCTCACATGTTGGTGTCTGAGCGTTGGCGTCGAGGTGACACCCGAGCTTGGGCGATGCATTTGCATCACAGCCGGCGATGTATTTGGACAAGCCGCCGGGGATTACTTTGGCGAGAACTTTTGATCCCCATCGAACCATCTGCCCGGCGGTATGTCTACTCAAGCCGGGCAATATTGCGTAAAAGGCCGGGGGGATCTGAGATCGGACATGTCGAAGACATTAGATAATGATGACGCTTTGTCTGCCGTCCCGTTTATACATCCCGCGGGTAATGCGGATTGGGGGACTGCCAATTGGAGGGTTGAGGTTCTTGGTAACTGCCGCTGTCGGCTGGTTTCGCAGTGGGGCGTGGGGGGTGGGGTTGGGGGTGGGGGGGTTGGTTTGACAGTGGGCACCCACGCTAACGCAGCGAGTAGAATGGGTGAGTGGGTGGGTGGTGCAGGTGTGGCTGGTGCTGAGCACGACACCTCGGACGTGTCTACCGGGAAGAACAGCGGTAGCACCCGTCCCGCCTCCACTGGCCTCCGGGCTCATCAGCGCAACATGTCCCAGTCGCCCCCAGCGGCGGAAGCCCACCCAGACAATGCCGCGCTCGTAGCCGACGACACGGACTCGGCCATATCAATCCCGGCGCCCTCCCTCAAGTCCCTACGCTCCTTCGTGCTGGACCACCAGAGGGAAAATGGCCGCACCTACCACTCGGTGAGCTCGGGCAAATACGCCTGGCCCAATGATAATGACGAAGTCGAGCGCCTCGAGATCCAGCACAACCTGTGGCTCCTGACCTTCCGCGGCGCGCTGGGCCTGTGCCCCAAGGTGGGTTCCGCGAGGCGGGTGCTCGACGCCGGGACCGGAAGCGGGGTTTGGGCCATCGACTACGCGGACGCGCACCCAGAGGCCGAGGTCGTCGGGGTCGACCTGAGTCCCATCCAGCCGTGGCTGGTTCCGCCGAACTGTAGGTTCGAGGTTGATGACCTGGAGGAGGAGTGGACCTGGGCGGGATCGTTCGACCTGATCATGAGCCGCGCCATGACGGGGTGCTTCTCTGACTACGAGGCGTACATCAAGAAGGCGTACGACGCTCTTGAGCCCGGGGGGTACCTCGAGCTCCAGGATATCCACGTCCCCTTCGCCTGTGACGACGGGACCCTGATTGAAGGCTCCCCTCTCGACCGGTTCGGGAAGCTCCCCGTCGAAGCAAGCATAGCCCTGGGCCGCCCCCTAGACGTCGCTCCGCTACACAAGGACCGCTTGGTCGAGGCGGGCTTCGTCGACGTTGTCGAGCGGCTGTTCAAGTGGCCGATCGGCGCTTGGCCCAGGGATAAGCATCACAAGGAGCTCGGGTACTGGTGCCACGACAATCTGGACGTCGGGGTCGACGGACTGCTGATGGCGCTTCTGACAAGGGGGATGGGGTGGTCGAGGGCGGAGGTGTTGGCTTTCAGCGACGACGTGAGGAGGGATCTTGGGGCCAAGGGGGTTCATGCTTATATGCCCATCTATGTTGTGTATGGTAAGAAGCCCGAAGCGGCAGCGGGATAGTGTAAAGACGCGTCGTCACGGTAAACGGCAGTGGCATTGTGCGCGCTACTCTTAGGCCGGAGACGGGCACGTTCAACCATGTCCATGACCTCGTGCCTGCCGAAACGTGGTATACAGACCCTGATATCGCCGGTATGGCTGGCCGCCGTGGGCAAGGAAACTACTAGCCGACGGCTTTCCAATGCGGTTGAAGAAAAAGTTGAGGCAAATGGGCTCGCTTGACCTGCTATGTCCGAAATTGAGCTCTCTTTGTTGAGGTCTTTCGCTCCCCCCACGCGCTCACCCTTGTCGAAAAGGCCCCAAAGGACCCGCAATCACATGGCAGAGGGGGGACAACCTGAAGAGCATCACTGCATCAACGCCTCACTGCGCCTCACCGCAAAACCCACGCCTGCCAAGTTTTTTTTTTTTTTTTCCCGCCCACCTCCCTCCGCTTCCACGCCTTTCCCGCGCTCCGGCACCTGCCAGTGGCCACCACCGCCTTACGTACTCGGTACACAATCCACCCGACCAAACTGGGCTCCCCGATCCCGACCGAGAGAGTCTTCCCCCCCAACCACCACAACCACCACCTTTACTCCCCTCCGGCAATATTCCTTCAAGACCGCCTAACCCGACTTTGGGACCGGAAACAGGAAGAGTGTCAAGGTTACCGAACTGTGCCACTCGGCTCGACCTCGAGACGAGCAAGAGCAGAAAAAGAAGTACCGCCGGAGCTCTTGCGCGGTGGAAAAGGCTGTTACATCACCACCACTAAGCTTCGCGCTGCGTGACTGCACCACGCAATGTCGAGACGTCCCGGGATGGCGGGCAACGGGAGTGCCGTGAAGGACAAGGACGCCCAGTCGATGCCGAGTAGGTCCTCCGCCGTCCTTTTGCCTCGTTCTTTCCCACCTCTCGTGCGGAGAAGTAGCTGACGGGCACGTGTACAGCCAGCGACAAGCAGAAGCTTCTGCTGTCTGAGGATGCCGGCCACTTTTCGCTCGTGAGGGCGCTGCACCTCGCCGATGCCATCACCTGCCTAAACGGTACGTCGTCTCCCCTCCTCTTCCTGCCCTCGCAGCTCCCTTCCCCGCGAGACAACCCCCACAGATGCCATGTGAGCAACCCAACGCGGCGAGGCCAGAAGCTAACGGCCCCAGGCCTCTGCGGCGTCCTCTCCATCTTCACGTCCCTCCGCTACTGCCTCGGCGACCCCGCCGACACCTCGCTGCTGTACCTCGCCCTCGCCTTCCTGCCCTTCGGTCTCTTCTTCGACTTCATGGACGGGAGGGTGGCGAGGTGGAGGCGGAAGAGTAGCTTAATGGGCCAGGAGCTGGACTCGCTCGCGGACCTGGTGAGTCCCTCTTACGATCCCCCAGCTCTACCACCCCACGCGGGTCTCTTTCGTCGCCGCAATGAAACGAAGGAGTAGAGTCGGGAAAGCGCAGGACTAACGCTATCCCCCCCCCCCCCCCCCCAGATAACCTTTGGCGTCGCCCCCGCAACAGTGGCAACAGCCCTCGGCCTCCGCACCCCCCTCGACTCCCTCCTCCTCGCCGTCTTCGTCCTCTGCGGCCTCGTCCGCCTCGCCCGCTTCAACGTCACCACCGCCTCCCTCCCCAAGGACGCCTCGGGCAAGTCGGCCTACTTCGAGGGAACCCCCATCCCCACCACCCTCGCGCTCGACGGCCTCATGGCCTGGTGGGTCTCGCGCGGCTGGATACTCGCCGACGTGCCGTGGGGGGTTGTCGGCGAGGGGTCGTGGTGGGAGGTGCATCCTGTTGTCGCGCTCTTCGTCGTGCATGGGTGCCTGATGACGAGCAGGACTATTAGGATACCGAAGCCTTAGGTGGTGTGTGTGTGGATTGGTGTGGGAAGGGGGGGAGGGGGGGGGGAGGGGGGGGGGAGGCATGCTGTATCCTTGGATGCATATTTATGAGATACGCTGAATTGAGAGTTGTGATGAATCTTGCCGTTCTCGAGAATGACTATATGCGATGTGGGGGAAAGAACGTAAACGCGAGTACTACGAGGCGGGGCCCTTGTATCCAGTCAATCCAAAGCTCTACATGTAGTTGTATCGGCGCATGGGAAGTAAGTTGCCGGGCACAAGGACCATGTGGGCAGACAGAGTTGCCCTGACAAGAATTCGAGCATTCGCCTACTTTACAGACGATATTCACGTCATCTACCCATCTACATCTACGCCTTCTCGGCCTTCTCCACCCGGACACCGAACGGGTTGTACATCCCCTTGTCCTCCCTCAGCCCAACCAGCTTCTCGACCGCCTCGTCAATCGCGACGGGCTTGCCGCGGTCCTGCGCCGACGTGTCGTCCCGGTACCGCACGTTAACCTGGCGGCCGCGCATCTCCTCGTCGCCGACAACTACACGACCGTCAGCACCTAGCTCATGATATACAAACCCCGTACATGCACATAACTCGCAGAACGAGGTTATGCCTTCACAAAGGGGACAGGGGGAGGGGGGGCTTACTGAAGATGAAGTTGTACTGCGCGAGCTGCGCCGAGCGGACCTTCTTCTGAAGGGTGTTGCCGCTGGTGTCGACGTCGACAAACATGTGCTTGGCGTGGAACACAGAGCGGACCTCCTCGGCGTACTCCATGTAGCCCTTGCCGACAGGGATGACCATCTACAGACTGTTAGCCCATCTCACAATCCGACTTGGGGCGATAGACTGGGGAAACCCACAATCTGCCTAGGCGACAGCCAGAACGGCCACTTCCCGCCAAAGTGCTCGATAAGGATGCCCGTGAACCGCTCCACGCTGCCCGCCATGGCCCTGTGAATCATGACGGGGCGCGCGCACCCGGCAGTCACCGGCCGCAAGTGGTCCTCGCGCCTGTACTCGCCCTTCTCGCCCTTGGGCTTGTCCGTGGGCTTCTCGGCGGGCTTCTCGGCGGCCTTGTCGCCCTCCTTCTTCGCGGCCTGCACATCACCCGCGACGTACTCGAGGTTGAACGACTCGGGGTTCATAAAGTCGAGCTGGAACGTCGCGACCTGCCACTCGCGGCGCAGCGAGTCGAGCACCTTGACGTCGATCTTGGGGCCGTAGAAGGCGCCGTCGCCCTCCTCGAGCTCCCACGACACCTTGGTCTTGGCCGACAGGTCGTCGAGCGACTCCTTGAGCATGCTCTCGGCGCGGTTCCACGTCTCGATCTCGCCCAGGAACTTCTCCGGCCGGGTGCTGAGCTTCAGCTTGAAGGTGAAGCCGAGGAGGCCATAGAGCTCGCCGAGGAAGTCGAAGAGACCGTCCATCTCGGACTTGATCTGGTCCTCGCGACAGAAGATGTGCGCTGGGAATGATTAGCGGGCGTGCGATTACGGGGGTGGATGATGCCTACCGTCGTCCTGCTGGAATCTCCGCACACGAGTGAGGCCGGAGAGCGCGCCGGTCGCCTCGTTACGGTGGAGGACACCAAAGTCGGCGTACCGGAGAGGGAGCTCGCGATGGCTTCGCTCCCTGTGGCCGAACACTGGAGTGGCTGGTAAGCGATGATTTATAGGGTCAGAGGATGGAGCAGCGTACTGAGGCAGTGCCCAGGGCAGTTCATGGGCTTAAGAGCAAACTTGGTCTTGTCGACGTCAAAGACGAACTGCGAGGGACCAATTAGCGCACCGTCAACCCTTGCAGAACATTACTACTCACCATGTCGTCCTGGTAGAATGCCCAGTGGCCCGACTGCTTCCAGAGGTCCGCGTTGTACATGCTGCAAGGCCGTTAGTAATTCCTGGGCGCATTGCTACATGCCATTCGACTCACTTGGGCGTGATGACCTCCTCGTAGCCCCGCTTCCAGTACTGCTCCTTGATGTAATTCTGGAGGGTGTTGTAGATCCGCGCACCGTGGGGCAGCCAGAAGGCGCTGCCCGGTGAGAGAGGGTGGAAGAAGAAGAGCTCCTGCTCCACACCAAGCCTCCGGTGGTCACGCTTGGCCGCCTCCTCAAGGAACTGACATAGCGTCAGGACTGGGTCCAGCGACGGGCGCGGGTATGCTTACCTTCTTGTGCTCGGCCATCCGCTTCTTGTCGGCTTCGCTGTGTTAGCTGGAGATTGGCAACAGCCGGGCGAGACACTTACGGAAGCTGACACCGTAGAGCCGTTGGAGGGTGTCGTTCTCCTGGTTTCCAAGCTGCATGGGGTTAGCCCGGGCCCGAACGTTTAGGATATGCGCAACATACGAAGTAGGAAGCACTGTTCTTCAGGATAGAGAACGCCTCGATACGGCCGGTGTCGGGAACGTGGGGGCCTCGGCAGAGATCGATTAGAGGGCCGTTGCGGTAGACGGTGGTGTACTAAGCCGGTCAGAAAGCGCTCCGCTCATGGGACACAGGGGACCTACAGTGCCATCGGGGATCTTGTCCTTGATGATGTGCTGCTTGTACTTGTTGTAGTTGAACTAGCACGACAGTCAGCACCATATCCATAGACTCGCAGCGCCGTCGACCCTACCATCTCAAGCAGATCCTCCTTGGACAGCTCCAGCCTCTCAAACTTCTGCTTCTCCTTGACAATAGACCCAACGATGCTCTCGAGGGGCTTCCAGTCGGACTCGTGAAGCGAGCCCCCGTCGGGCAGCGCCATCTCGTAGTAAAAGCCCGAGTCGATGGGCGGGCCGATGCAGAGCGAGCACCCGAAGCGCCTCTCGCAGGCCTCGCCCAGGACGTGGGCGCTGGAGTGCCAGAAGACCATCTGGCCCTGCTCGTCGTCGAAGTTGAGCAGCTCGAGCTTGCAGCTGGCCTCGAGCGGGCGGTCGAGATCCCACAGCTTCTCCGGGTCGCCGTCGAGGCGTGCGACGATGGTGCGCTTGTACAGGCTGTTCGAGATGCCCTTGGCGATGTCGCCGGGGGTGGTCTCCCACGCGATGCCCCTGGAGAGGCGTGTGTGAGTAGACGGTCGCGGCACGGGTTCTGGGGGGCTGGCTGGGCGTGCGGGGCGGCTTACTCCCTGATGTTACCGTCGGGCATCGTGATCGAGATGGGCTCGCGGGGCTTCTTCGCGATGTCCTCATCGTACTTCTTCTTGAGCCGTTCGAAGCTGCGAGACGCAAACAGTTAGTACCACGAGCGGGAAGCACACTAAAAATCACACGGAGACACGGTAGGAGGAAGGGCCGTACATGTCGAGGCGGTGCTGCAGGAAGTCAGGCGGCGGGTTCATCTCGAGAGCGCGCTGGGACCCGTCGGCGCCGCCCTTCTTCTTGTCCTTCTTGCCGCCGATGGCGACCTTTTTGACGCCCTCGGCAACCGAGTCTACTGCCTGCTTCGCCGGTTCCATGGTCTCGGGCATTGGTCGGTTCTGCGGTGGTGTTTTGCTGTTTTGCGCGGGAGGCAGCGGGGAGGTCTCGTAAAACGGTCAGGGTTCGCGGGGTGGAGTACCGCAGTAATACCCCGCCAAGATACTTGGACGGCCAAAATACGGCCCGGAATTTCTCGTGAGCGACTGACTCATGAGCGACGCCTCGCAACGAAGGCACTCTAAATCAGTCAACAAGCCGGTCTTTTGGATACAGGTGGTCTCGGTACCAAGACTCCGACCATTTTCTACATATTTTCCCTCGACATGGTTCAAAGGCGCTGACTAGAAGCCACACCTATCCCAAGCCCTAGATGTGCCCCGCGACGGAAGTATTCCTCTGTTGTTTCACGCGAGGGGAACAAGGCATGTAGTAGAGCAACACGGCAGCAGATGGAAGGACTCCGCCACAAGGGCACATGAGCGCATGTAGAGTAATGGCATCAGTAAATCCCCATGTTTTACGTCCCGTCTACCACTCCTCGGCGTCTATATGTCAAAAGAAGTTGGCCCCGGCGAGACTTTCCGCCCCACCTTCAACGGTGGGATGGTACACCGGTACGAAAGTCGGCCGCCGGATTGGTTTTTCCGCCCCGAAATGCGACCGCCCAATCACAACCCGCCAATGGCTCAAGCTCCTAGCACATTTTCCGAACCCAGAAAAAAAATCCCAACTTCTCGCCCGCGACAAGAACACACCGCCCAGCAAATCTTCAACTTCGCCAGGACAACCCGCCGAGTCCGCGATTCTCGAACCTCGGAACCGATTCGCACCGTTCCAGACACCCTAAGAACAAAATGTCTTTTAGAGGCGGCGCGCCCCGAGGCAGAGGGGCCCCCCGCGGCGGTGGTACGAAATTCTCCCCGTTCCCGGGTTCCCAGCCCCCAACCCCCGGGGTCCAAGAGATCACCGGAAGGGAAGTCAAGGAATTGAGGCGGCGCGTGCTAACAGACACTAGGCCGTGGCGGTGGTTTCCAGCGCGACCTCGGCCCCCCGGCCACGGTCCTTGAGATGGGCAGCTTCATGCACGCCTGCGAGGGCGAGATGGTCTGCACGTCGATCAACCCCAAGGTGCCCATGTTCAACGCGCCCATCTACCTCGAGAACAAGACGCCCGTCGGCAAGGTCGACGAGATCCTCGGCCCCATCAACGACGTCTACTTCACCATCAAGCCCTCCGAGGGCATCCAGGCCACCAGCTTCAAGGATGGCGACAAGTTCTACATCGCCGGCGAGAAGCTGCTCCCTCTAGAGCGGTTCCTGCCCAAGCCCAAGGCCCCCGCTGGCGCGCCCAAGCCCAAGAGGGCCGGCGGCCGCGGTGGTCCCCGCGGCGCGCTCGGCGCGCGCGGTGGTGGCAGGGGAGGCAGGGGCGCGCCCAGGGGCGGCGCCGGTGGCCGCGGTGGGTTCAGCGGCGGGAGGGGTGGCAGCGGCTTCGGCGGGAGGGGCGGCGGTGGCCGGGGCGGCGGCGGCTTCTCGAGGGGAGGCGGTGGTGGCGGCAGGGGGCGGGGAGGTGGTGGCTTCAGCAGGGGCCGCTACTAGAGCCGCGTGTCCTTGCTTTGCCCGTTTCTTGTCGGCCTGCGCTCGTTGGTATGCTCGCGGCTTGGTCTACCCATTGTTGTCTTTTTACTCTTACTTTTGAAGACTGGCGTTCTGGGAAAGGAGGTGGGAAATGTTCAACTATTGCCTACTCGAATTCAGCAGTTTAGGACTCAAGTCCCGGCCTGCGGTCAACCATGCACGTGAAAAAGAAAAATAACCGGACAATGGGAAGGGTTTCTCGGGGGTAGCGAGATCCTACATGTAGGTCCTATCCTGCGTCGATCCTTTTGCTTTGTAGTCTGCGAGGATGCTGCTTTGAGGACAGGTCGACGTAGGGCGCTGACGCTTCATGGCTGAGGCTCCGCATCCTGAACCAAATCACTTCGACATGTATACGGCACCCGAGTCTACGAAGGGACATGCTAGTCATCGCTTGAACTAGAAGCGGCTGTGCCTTCTTCACCCTCTCCGTCATGCTATCCTGGTTCTCATCCATCTCCAGGCATACTGAGGTCTATCCTGACGGGTGCCTCGGTTAATCGTCCATAGCAGCATCTAGTCTCTCGTGACGGAGTCATCGAATAAGTGTATCCAGATGGGCATCGACGGAGAAACCTACTGCCGCTTTGCCGTTGGGTATGTCTGGTGAGAGTGCCTATCGGTGTGACGGACAGCCCGCTGTCTGTATCACCTTGGCCATACCAAGGTGGCCGAGCCAGCCGTCCACGGCAAAGGTCGTCGGAAGCCGGCTTTTCCCATGGTCGCTTTCCCGTCGAAGCGGGACTTGTGAAACACTGACCGGCTCTTTGTCTGACTTGTCGATCTCGCTCAATGGCAATTCACGGAATCCCAATGGCAGAGGCCTGGAGCATTCCTCCGTATCCGTTCCATATTGGCCGCTCTTGGTATGCCGACGTGCGATCAAGTCACTTCATCCTGCTGGGTTTCGCCCATGGCGTTGGCACGTAGAAAAACACTTAGTGCAAAGGACATATTATGCGAGGCCTTTGGCATTAGAACGGTAGACTTCGAATGGCATGGAAAGCATTGCCATGTTATCCACGAGAAACGTAGAAGAAGAAAGCAAGGGACGAGGATACCGCCATGTGAAACCCAGGGTATATACTTCATAATCGCCGGGGACCATACCAATAACGCCCAATTCCTCGTTACGCAGGTGACTGCTCGACCAGCTGCCCAGCCGGCTGCTTCTCCGTCTTCCGCTCGCGGATCCTCAGGACAGCCCCCTCCTCCGGCTCCGCCGGCCACAACGTGTCACAAACGGTTGCTACCAGCCCCAGCAGGATCCCCAGCCCCGCAAGTCCCACGGCGAGGTACAGGGCGCCTCTGTAACTGCCCAAAACACCCCCTCCCAGGTTCGAAACCACCGTCCCCGCGATTCCTAGGCTCACCGACACAGAGGCAAAGATGGTAGTGAACACGAGGCCACCGGCTATCCCTTGCTGCTCCACCGGCAGACTATTTGCCACGAGGACCGCCGCGACGGGATTAGACATGTTCAAACCCAGTGGCATGAACAAGATGCTGAGGAAGGAATTAGCCCAGTACGTCTGCTCCACTGGGGCGGTAGCCATGAGGACTGCACTCAGGGCAAAGAAAAGCATGGAGGCGAGCATAACCCAGTAAGGCGTCACGCGGCGGAGGAGGTACGCCACGAGGATGCTTGCCAGGAGACCCACGACGGGCGTGTGCGCGAAGCCGGCTGATGCGAGGAGCGGCGTCCAGCCGCGAAGGGCGACGAGGAACTGGAAGGTGTAGAACGCCCATACCGAGAAGCAGCCCCATCCTGCTGCTGTGCATGCTAAGATGAGTGCCGTCGTCGGGGTTATGGCCAACACAGGGAGGAGGGGGTATTGGACGGAGCGCTCGACGTATAGGAAAGCGCCGAGGAGAAGCACGCCGATGATGAAGAGGAGGTAGATGTACGAAGTCGTCCAGGATGCCACCGGCGCCTGATTCCACGCAAAAGAAAAGAGCACCAGTCCCGATACCAAGAGCACCATGCCAGGGAAATCAGCAAGTCTCCAGAACTGCTGACGCCGGATATCCGTATCCACCGGGAGATCCACAGGAAGGACGAGGATGCTTTGACAAGCGAGCGTAAGACAAACAGCGCCGAGAACAAAGAACGCCCACTCCCACGACATGAGGTCAGCAAAAAAACTCGCCATCACCGCCCCGAGCACGAACCCCAAAGGCGCCGAGGTGCCCCAAAGACACATGACAAGGTTCCTCCTCCGACCCAGCCGATACACGCTGCTCAGCATCGCTTGCCCATTCGGCACCGTCATGGCCGGACCGATGCCCTGCATGGCCCTGCAGACGCAGAGGAACACGGCACCGCTGCCTCCTCGCTCAACGTACACGCTCGCACCCGCAAGCGCGCTCCATGCCGCGAACCACACGAGCCCACCTGCAAAGACCTTTTTGTGTCCCAGTAGGCTTCCAAGCCGGCCGGCGGGTAGTGCAAGCGCCGCGGCGCCGAGGCCGTAAGCGGCTGTATACCAGGATAGATAACCCGGAACCGTATGCGGGAAGGATTTGCCGAGTGCCTGGGCGGGCGCGAGGACCTGCGCAAAGCCCGCGAAGAGGAGCAGCTGCGACGAGCAGATGATGGTGACGAAGAGGATCTCGCGAGATAGCGAGAGATGGGGCCGTCCATCCGACATCCGTGACAGAAGAGTGCACCTCCTCTCAGAGCTGGACGCAAGGGGTCTGTCAGTGCCGGCGCTGGGGGTTCCCCGACGATTGGACACACTGGCTCGGAAGAACGATAGTTTGGGAGTGCCCGTGTCGGGGTCGACGCTCGGGGATTCAGCATGCGCAGACCCGGGTTGGCCCGCGGAGTCGGCCATGAATGGTGGATTTGGGCGGGCGAGGTGAGGGTTCACGCTGCCCTCGGACTCGGAAGACGTGACCCTGTCGATGTGCGCAACGTTGGGCTCGAGAGTGCGACCTTCGATAACCTGTGGTGTTGAAGAAGAGACAGCAGCTGGCGCGTGTATCTCTGAAAGAAGCGGGGATGAGCCAGAGCTCCGGCTGGAAGTGGCACCTCCTGAGCTTCCGGTCGTAAAGGGAAGCTGCGGAACCTGGGCGGCGGCCTGCGAGGGCTCAGAGCTCGTTGTCGTCGTATCCGGTCGCCAGAGGCCGTCTGACTTTGGGAGCGACATCTTTGACGTGCCCCCGTCGCCGTCCTTTTCGCGAAATTGGGTTCTGAGAGATTCGGTCGTGGCTATGAGCCGGTCCGCAACCCTCTGCATGGCCTCGGCGGCCGAGTCGACGGACCGGAGGGAGTGGCGCTTCTCCTTGCCATTCCCAAGATCGTGCTTCTCCATGGCGCTCGTTCACCGTTGGCTACCTCATGCCTGAATAACGTCGTGTGAATCTGGGCCTAAAGCTGGATGACCAGGCCGTTGTGAAGTGCCTTGTGCTTGGGTCGGTGGCTTCTTGATGCCCGAGGGAACGGTATCGGAAATCAAGTTGGTGTGTAGCAAACCAGATAAACGTTATCCAAGCAGGAGCATAACAGACCGCAAAAGACGAAGACCGTTGAGCTCGAAGCGGAGAATGTCAAGTTTCCTGTAGTTTAAAGACACTTGGGGGCCCCGGGGGAGGGGGGGGGGGGGGAGACTGGGCTATACAAGCAGCTAGGTTGAGCTTGCGGAGATCTCTGCTCGAATAAAAGTCACATGCACGAACAAAGGTGCTGCAAGTCTTCACCGGCAGAGCGCTTTTTGAGCTGCAGAGGACCCGACCCTTGTCCACACGAGGCCCAAGACGTGGCCCAGGGATGCGCTAGCAGATGGAAGGATGTGACGCAGCGCAATGGCCAGGGTTCAAGATGCGGCCGGGCTCCGAAACATCCCTAATCTGAGCGGCCCGCCCAAGTGCGGGAAGCGACAGGACAGTGGCTGATGGATGATGGGTGGGTTATGGGTGGTCGGATGTACCGTTCCGGTCCACCACGTCGAACCGCATGCCCGATCGAGACGATGCTGCAAGAGTTGATGGGTGGCACGGCATGTGTCCACGCGGCGAGTTCTAGAAGCGGGCGCTCGGACATCTCAGTACCGTCGCAGGGATAAAGCGTTCAAAAACGTATGAAGTTCGTGGGGAAGCGGGCGGTGTAAGCTGGGGATGAAAGTGGTACGGTACACTGGTACCGTAAGCAAATCCCCCAGCCTGCGATCCGCAAGAAAGGGAGGGGGGGGGATATAAGAGTATCTGCAGCTTTTCCACATGTAACAGGTAAGTGAGATAGAGGCGAAGCGGACGCCAATCTCTTGGGCTCAGATAGAATCGCATACCCGACGGCATCCTGCATGCTCATGAGAGGACCGGCACATCTCCCCGGCGAACGGGGTGGTGCCGCCGAAGTTCGCCGGGACGTGGAGGACGGCCTGGCTCCCGCAGGATGCGGCCCGTCTCGAATCGAGCGCCATGGCGTGCGCCACCCCTATAGAACAAGGCTATGCAAGTACGTCTACTGGTTCTCTTGGGAAGCCTGGCTCAGGACAGTTAGCCACACGGGCGGGGCCTGCTCGGTGTTGGTGTCGGGGATCAGTCCGTTACACTTCGAACCTGGTGGGCAAGGATTCCATTTTGTTTATGCCTGGCGCACCACGGTCCATCCCGTCTACGGATCGGATAAGGAATGCTCAAGGAATTGGCCACAACCGACATACGAGTTATTGGTCGAGAGCCGCCACGATGGACAAAGTATCATCGTGGGAGACCATCCTCATCGGGTGAGATAGCATTACATGTGTAACTAAAATCATCGCCCATAAATGTGACAAGTTCATGGGTTAGTCGGACGTTTGCGGAGTTAGTAACCCCACCGCCGTACCTTGCTTTTTTCGACGTGAGAGATGATACTATTACCTAAGTTCGCGCGACATTCTCCCTTGTTGCAGGACGTATACGGACCACCTCTCCCCAGATGCTTCATCTTTGATTCAGACTAACACATGCACCATCAAGCTATCAATGTCAAGACAATCGCTGGGACCATAAGTCCGGCCATTTAATCATCTCTACATGATCCGCGCTGTACACTAGTTAGCGGTTGGCAGAGGGGCTGAAAAGGGATAAGTCTACGAGCATCCACTTTGGACGAGCGGCTCAAATTCCGAGGCAAGAGCGACTTGATGACAGGTGTCAGAAGTGAGGAGCGAAGGAAGAGAGACCATTAGCACGTGAACCTAAGTCTGAGGGCAGATGAAATCAAGTCAGGCGATCCTATAACTGTGGAAAGAACGATCGTTGATCCCAGAGCCGAAGCAAATACGTGATAAGATGGTGGCCCTGGATCAAACGGTTAGGCAGCAGGGCAGGAGCGACCCCAACAACATTATGCTGAAACCGCGGCAACATCGCGGCAAGAGCTGTCTAAGCCTCGTGAGCCTAGATTTGGAGAAAGAGCGAAGGAAAGAGCCCTTAGGCTCCGGCCATCTCCAAACCATCACAGTAAGTATTTGCATGGGCTCGCCCTCGTCAGTGCAGATCGACTTCATCTTCCCCATTATTCTCAAAGATAGCTTACGCGACGGGTGACTCCACCTGTCACGACGCCGTCGTTCTGCGCTCTTTGCGGCGTGCACGTCTCGACCCACCATGGAAACCCATCGAGACCTGTTCCTTGGACTGGCCAAGTCCGAGCAGGTGTGGCCTAACTCTTCCTCCCGGAAAGGTTCCTGCTGACTCCTGCCTCGAATATCAGTTCTATATGCTGCGCAGCCGTTCCTTTCGGGCCTTGGTCTACTCTGGTATCTCGGTGACCGCGAGGGATCCAAGCTCTGCCTATGGGCGAGTACGGATCACAACGTCTCATATGTCGACACACCTAGCGGAATGGTATGGATCTCGTTGAGATACTCGCCCAATAAAACATCGGCTGCCTACCTTTTCCACAACGCGTGTTGGTTGATACTCTCCTGTCGTGTGCCTGAAAAGTCGTCGGATGTGACCCTCACGATGATCGCCCGGGCTTTCTATTATACCGGGTGACGAAACCTCATGTGCGATATCGTATCTCAGCACTTGGGGCCATCTTTGGTGGAACTGGGTCCGTCTCGGAAGTGTATGAGAGTCCTGTGGAATCCTACTCGTAGGGTTGTGTGGCAGGAACATGAAGGACGAACGCGACTTGACTCGGCAAAAGAGCAGCAAATAGAATGTAACAAAGGTCACGTCCAATGATAATAGCATATAAGAACCATGGTTTCAAGTCTACGGAGTCCATATATAGAGTCACGTACCTATCTTCCACTCCAAAAGAGTCCCCGTAGTTCCATACAAGACGCAGCGGAGAACCAAAATCGTATACATAGACATATCCCTAGGTGCACCTACCGCGCCGCGCCATTACCCTCGGCAACGGTTGTCGCAGACTTGGGGTATCCTCCCGGAACGTGCATATTGGACGTCGAAGTGCGGTTTATACCCTGCCTCGGCTCGTGCTCTGCTCGGGGCTGTTCCTCGGCCGTAGGCTCGCGGCGCCCGGCTTCCGCACAGGCGCCGGTGGGCGGGAGGGGAGCCTCGCTAGAGGTGACGTAGTTCCCACCCTGGGCACCGTATTGCCCCGCCTGTCCAGCGGCATACCCGGCCGCCATCCCTGTTGCCATTCCGCCCGTGGGCGGGAGGGGAGCCTCGCCAGAGGGGGCGTAGCTCCCGCCCTGAGCACCGTACTGCCCCGTTTGTCCAGCAGCGGACCCGGCCGCCGGCCCTGTCCCCATTCCGCTGGCGGGCGGAACGGGAGCCTCACTAGCGGGGGCTTGGTTCTCACCCTGGGCACCGTACTGTCCCGCTTGTCCGGCGGCATACCCGGCCGCCGCCCCCGTCCCCATCCCGCCGGCGAAATACGAGCCCCCGCCGGCTGCCGGTGGGTATCCGGTCCCATCGGCAAGCGCCTCCCGCCCCGGCGTGTGATACTGGTAAATCGCCGCCGTGGCCGCCGCGCGGTGGACAGGCGCGGGCTGGTACAGCGGCTGGCTCGTGTACGGATTCACGCCGTCGCGCGCTGCCTCCCGCGTCGCCATGGCAGCATGCGACGGCGCGTCGTCCAGCTTCGTGCGGGAAGTGTCGCCGTATCCTCCTCCTTCGGCGTAGGCCCCGGCCCCGGCCCCTTCAAACGCATCCCCGTTTGCGAGGCCGGAGCTAGCGGTGGAGGGGGAGCCCCTGACTTGCATCCCGCGCTCGGCGTTGACCTGAATGTCGGACGGGAATCGGCCGCCAGCCTGGGGCCTCTTCTCGGGACCATCGCGGGAACTAACATGCACCTCCCCAGCCGCAAACGGCTCCTCGTCCTCCTCATCCACGACGCCAGCATCACTACTAGTCGACCTTCTGCTAGCCCCGCTCCCACTCCTGTCCGACAGCCCGCGCGCGACGAGCATCTCGCTCCGCTCCTTGGCGGACTGTTCGGTGAGGACCTTGAGGTCGGCGTACCACGCCATCATGGTGTCGTGACTCTCGGCGCGGAAGACCCACGTGTGGCCGCGGTGCAAGCCGCCCGTCTGCCGGCCCTTTAGGAGGAACTTTTGCGAGGAGCCGCCTTCTTTGGAGTGGGAGCCTAGTTTTTGCTCGGGGAGGTAGAGGGACATTACGGGGCCTTGGGCCTTGTCTGCGGATTTGAACTCGTGGAGGTGCGTTGGCGAGAGGACGTACCTGGAAAGACACATGTCAGGCTCACACTCTGTAATGACGGGAGAGGAACGGGAAAAGGGGAGGAAAGGGCCTTACCATCCGGCGGTATAGCTCTTCAGATACTTGCTCTTACGCTCAAGCAGACCAGCCCTCAACTCCTGGCACGCCTCGTGATCCCGCCCAGGATAATCGATGTCCTCGGGGGAGCGCAACGGCAGCGAGGGGTCGACGAACTGGTCACTGCCGCTCATAAAGTGCGTCCACTCGCGGTCCTTGGGCATGCCGACGGGCCCCGAACGCAGCTCGTCGACGGTGCCGTACGCGGTGTCCGCCTCGCGCTTGAGGATCGAGGCGTAGGCGTTGTAGGCCTTTTGGACCTCGCCTACGACGATGGCCTCCAGCTCGCGGCCCGACGTCTCAAGGTTCAGGTATGCCTGGGGAATGTCAGCGTTAACGATACACGAAGACCGTGAGCTTCACTCTTCCGCGATAGACTCACCTGGTGCAGGTAGTTCTCCTCGTCAATCTGCCTCTCGACCTGCCTGTCAACCGCCAGTCGCATCAGATACGGATCCTGCTTCCCCGTGGCAAGCGCCGCGTCCACCTCGGCCTGCCCCAGCACGTCCTGCAGCGAATCCACGGCCTTCCGCGTCCCGTCCATCTCCTTGTCCACCGAGTTTTTGAAGTCGCCCGACAGGTGGCGGATCTCCTTGATCTTCTGGTGGAGGTCACTCCGCAGCCCCGAGAGTGCCAGGATGACGTCGGCCTCGATCTCCTGAGCGCGGGCGGCGTCCTGGGCGGCGGTGCGGTGATGGCGGCGGATGATGTGGACTGCATCGTTGAGGCCGCCCTCGGGGGCGAGGAGGGAGGGGTGGTAGGGGAGGTTGTTGGCGGCGGTGGAGATGCGGTTTGCGGCCTTTGCGCGGGCTTCGTAGTGGGATTGGACTTCCTTGAAGAAGGCTATGAGGTCCTTGAGGAACTTCCTCCACGCTGTCGGGTGTTAGCATCCGCCGTCTTCGCCGGCGGCGGGAGGACATGTGACGTACTCTGGAACCTCGCCGCGAGCGCCTCCGTCGGATTCCCCCTAGTTGGAACCGGGCAGTAAAAAGCGCTCTTCGCATCGTCATCCTCCGCCCCCGGCTGCAGCGCAAGGCTCCTGACGCTCCCGGCCCTCACGCTCCTCCTGCTCCCGCTCCTCCCTAGGCTCGCGGACCTGCGCATCGACGCCTTCTTCCGTAGCGTGTTCCCGCGCGAGAGCGCCGCCTCCTCCGGCGCGCCGGACGCAAAGGACGAGCGCCGCTGAGACATGTCGGCACTGCGCGGGCGGTGACCGTCGAGGATGGAGGTGCCGCGTTGGGAGGCGTCCCAGTCCTCGGTGAACCTGCTCGTGCCAGGGGCGTGGTGCGTCGTGTGTGGTTGCTGGTCCCGGTACTGGCCGTCGTCGTGGGTATAGAGGTAGCTCGTCGGCCTGGGTCTCGTGGCGCGCGCGTGGGAAGGTGTGTCGCGGGAGTGGTCTGCGGGCGCCGGTGTTCGCAGCGGGGAGCTGGCCATGTTCGCTTTTATCAGGCGGATGTTTTTTCCCCCTCCCTTGAAGCCGCTGACGCAATAGCGGCGGAGTGTCGGGGAAGAAGGGGGGGCGTGTGCGGATGCGGGGGGGGGTTTTGGAACGGTGCTGGCGTTCGTCGGGGTTGCGTGAGTGAGGATGTTTGGTTTGGCGACTGTGTTTCGAAGCGGGACGACTCGTCGGCTCCAACCGATGTGTGTTAAGTGCGTTCTTGATGGGACGTGCGATGTGGCCGCCAAAAAGACTTGGGGGCGTCGTGTCCCATCGAAGGCGAGTTATATGGCAGATGCGACAGTGACGCAAGCCCATGTCACGCCAAGATGTCGAAAATGGCCAAGGACACACACTCCATGTGCGACGTAGCTGCAATGACACACCTCTTTGTTCGCACTTACATTAGGCAAAGGTCATCTTCGCGCCAAGCCCGATCAAGTTGGCGAGTCTGAGCCGGCGGCCGAGATAGTGGACTGATTTCGCCCCAAGGTTGGCAAAACTTACACGCCATCATCCCCCATCTTCGGCCGGGGAGAGAGAGTGTGTGTGAGGGGGCATCTCAGCGCGCCCACATGCTAATTACGCCATTGGGGCCTAACTATCCGGAGCGTAAAGCACGCTGCGCTCCCGGTGGGCCGGGCGCCCGGACCCCCAACTTACTACCCCAGCCCTAGCCTCCGCTAACCCTCTAGCGCCCCCCGAGCTGAGCCTGCTGAGCTGGACCGGGCCCTGTCCTGATATCATGCTCAATATCCCGCCCTGGAGCGAGTGATGCGAGTATTGGCATGCACCATACCTTCACCCGGCACTTTCACGTCGTATCCTCTCTTCATGCTGTCTCATTCTCGCACAAACCGTCAGGCCAAGAACCCGCCGCACAGTGTTCACCGCACTGGCGTTTGGGTTCAGATCTTGAACTTTTATGTCGGTTGGCGCGTGTAAGAGCGTCTCGCTTTACGAAGCTAGGGGAATGAAAAACCGAGTCAACTGAGGCCGAGAGGCGCCATGTTAGCAACAGGCCAACTTACGCCTTGACCCCTAAGAATTTACAAGTGAACACGACACAATGTCTCCCCCGATTGAAATCCACGAGAGAGGAAAAAAAAAAAGTATCATTACCGCGCCCAAGCCCAATCCCAAGTTTTTCAAAGTCATGTCCGCCTCCACCTGGTATCCTCCACCCGCAAACAAAAAAAAAGAAAAAAAAAAGGCATGCCCGCTGCGCCAGGTATTCAAAGTTCCAAACTCCTTGCTATGCCGTATCCCACAGAGAGAAGCCTTACAACAAAACGTAGACCCGGCCCACCGAGGCACCACTCGTATCCCGTTTCCGCCAACCCCCGTCCGCCATCAGCCCCTTTCCGTAGCTATTACTTAGGGCATACCCTACTGCCCCGGGACCTCGGACCCCTCAGGCGCCGTCGTGACCGCCGCCCCGTGATTAACCGCACGACTAACAGCAACAGCCCCCGTCCTCCCCCTCCTCCTCGGAGGCGGCGCCTTGGGCGGCACCCTCTTCCCCCCACTAACGTGCAGCGTCGCCGCCTGTCCGAACGGAACCCCGTGCTTATGCCTCGGCACCTCGGGCAGCTCCTTCCTCGCCCTAGCCGCGCCGCTTACCTCCGCCGCGCGCCCCTGCTCCTCCTCCTCCTCCTCCAGCGTTCGCTGCCCCGTGGCGCGGCTGGGTGTCTTGATGCCCGGCTTCTCGGTCACGGCCGCGATGTCTACGACGCTAACGGAGGATGCGGCCTGCGAGTCTGAGAGGCTGATGCCGAGGTGCTTCGGTTTGTTCTTGCGCTCTGCTTCGCCCTCGCGCTCAGGCGAGCTCACAGGCGACGGCGACTCCGACTCCTCCGTATGGCGCAGCCACTCAACATTCGATACCCGGTCCACGAGCCGCAGCGTCGTGTCATCCGTAGGTGCAAAGTGTGCCCCGCCCCCGACAAGGGCCCCCAGCGCGCGGTGGATCTCGTCCCGCTTGTAGTGCGGCGGCTGGCTGAGCTGCGTGTGCGCGAGGAGCGGGTACAGCACACGGAGGTACGTGTGGCGCAGCGACGCCTTCTCCTCGGGGAGGTCCATCAGGTTGCGTATTATGATGTCCAGGAGAACCTTCAGGTCGTTGAGGTAGAAGTACTCGTACGTGGCCCGGGTCGTGAAGAGGAGATAGAGGGCCTTGAGGATGAGGAGCTGCTGGGACGTCTCGGTCTCGCGGTTTAGGAGAAGGATCGTGTTCTCGCCGAAGGAGCGGAAGAAGGCGCCTTGGAGGCTAAGCACCTTGATTACTCTGTTCGTGACGGGCACTGTGGTGGGTGAGTGTGGGTCGACGGCTGACGCGAGCATGTACTGTTCGTTCAGTACGAGCTGTGAGGGTCAGTTACTGCGATACCCATGATACAGACCTCCAGACTCACCAGTACGCGGATGACGGTAGACTGGTACGGGTCGCTCGCACCGCCAATGCCCTCCTCAACAAGGTGCAGCAAGTGCACGATGAACGCATCATCGATTAGCAGCAAGTCCGGCACTCGCAGCCTCTCCATCCGACACATCTCGTACATCAACTGCAGCAGCACATCATGCAGCCTGTACTCCTGATGCCGCGGGCTATTCAGCAGCTCCACAAGCCGCGCAACGCACCCCTCCTCTACCATGAGCCCGAACACTGTGTCGTCAGCCCGCCCGTCCGCGAGAAGGAAGCTCGCGATGACGTGCAGTGGCGCCACGTCGTCCTCCTGCAACAGGCTGAAGATGATCTGCGTGCGGACGTAGCCCTTGTTGTCGGCGAAGATGGGCCGATAGAGGAGCTGCTGGGCGCAGTGGAGCACGTCGACATCCGACTCGTGGAACTGCTCGCGGAAGGCGCTGGCGAGGTAGAGCCAGCCGCGGAGGGTGTCGTCGATCTGCTCGTGCGTGTCGCATCGCGAGGAAAGGATGCCGCCAAGGTCTGTGGTAGACACGGTCAGCGACAGGGGCTTCCTTCTGCCGTAGGACACGATGCGCACGCGCGACACGCGCAGCGTCGTGCACATTTCTCGGCGGGGGGGGAGAAAAAGAAGGAACCAACTATACCTTGCCAAAACTGCTCCTCGCTCTCTAGTCTAACGTCCGAGTACAGGTCCGTCATTGTCGCCGAGTCGCAGGGTGGGAAGGAGGGGCGGGCGGCCGACCAGCGCAATCATCCCTGTAGGTCTCTTCCTCTCGACAGGTCGAGGTGGAAGTTCCGGGTGGTTGGTCGGTTCTCGGGCCGTGACTGTCGTGAGGGAGAGGGAACGAACGTGGAACGAGGGCGGGGGCGATTTGGAAAGTGGGAAGAAGAGCCCTCGAAGAAGGTTGGGGTCTGGGCTGCCGTTAGTGGCGGGTCTTGTGGGGTAGCGCTGCAGGCTTACGTCGGGTGCTCAGATTTTAGAGGGGCGACGTCCAGCCCTCCAGGGCTGTGTTAGCGTGTGTGTGCCTTGGTTAGTCCGCTGCAAAGAGCCGTGCCTCCCACCCTGTGACTTAAAAAGTTCGAGGCCCGTCGACTCGGTCATCATCCCGAGATTAGCCTCATCGAGATCTTACACCTGGAACTGCATTGACATAATAAAGTTTCTCTACTAATAACAACACCTCGATTCGTAGCGCAAAACTGATTTTTTTTTTTCCCCTCTCAAACTGCTAGCGGCGCGCTGCAATACTTCTCCACCCCCAGTTCAGTCCGTGTTCCAGCGAGATGTCATCCCGACAAGCGAGATCTCGATCGTGCCGGTGCTCATTCATGCACCGCCCCCGTCCAACATCCTGCAATGTGCAACTCCCAGACTGGATCCCACACTCGGAAACGGTCGCCGCCACTCGATTTGTCATGGCACATGACGCCGTTAGAGAAGGCAAGTTTCTATTCCCTACATTTTTACCTCCCGTCGCCGAAAGGTGTAATTAGGCCCCATAGATGAACACTTGAACGCCGTTACCGTATCTTGATATCCTAACCGCCTGCCATGAACACTCCAAACTCCCGACACAATGAAAGATAGCACACACCACCGCCGCCCAACTGCAGCCCTGCCTAGGCAGCTTACGACGGCCCCGCCTCCTCATCATACACCTTCACCCTCGCCGCATAGTCCATAATGTTGCTCACAACATTGTTCTTAATGTCATGCCCCTTCCCCGCTGCAACCTTGAGTATCAGCTCATTGAGAGTCTGCCTCCCCAGGATATCGACGTGGTCCGCTGTCTTGGGCCCGCCCCGCGGGTTGAACCGCTCCGGTTCGTGCGGCATCTCGACGACGGTGATCTTGGAGCCCGCCGGGTTGTACCGGTCCATCTTCCACCCGCGGTTGCACATGTAGCCCGTGCTCAGCAGATTGACCGTCCCGTCACCCTCGCCCATGATGACGCCATGGTCGATATCGTCCACCGTGAGGCCCGTGTCGATCGTCACGTTGAGCCGCGTGAGCGTCGACCGCTCCGGGGTCCGGTAGTAGTACGCCCGCTCCGTGGGCTTCCCGACGCCGTAGAAGCAGTAGATCTTCAGGTTTGGCGCGAGCGGGAGTCTCGTCTCCAGCGGGTTCATCCACTTCCGCGGGTCCTTCTCGTTAGCGTCCACCTCCGCCTTCGTATGCGCGACCCCGTGCGAGTACGACCGCTTCACCATGTCCCTGTACCAGGGCTCTGTGACCGACATGAGATAATCCATGCCCTCGCTCATCGAGAGATTGCGGTGCTTGGCCGTCGTGTCCGGGTCATCGCGGAAGTTCAAAAACGAGCCAAACGTGAAGTTCTGCCCTGGCAAGTCGTCCGGCGCACCGTGCTCGTCGCCCCAGATGGCGTCACCGCCGATTGGCAGCATGGACGACAGCCCAGGCATGGCGCGGAACAACTCTGCCCTCTCTTCCCTACTAAGGAACTTCTCCAGCCCGTAGACGGCAAAGGCGTTGAGCTGCGCCGTGTCGCGCATCTCTCCGGACAGCACCGCGGGGAGGTCCTTGGCCGCGCCGAGCATGCATCCGCTGACGTTGATCCACGAGTCGACGTGTCTCTCGACCCAGTCGTCGCCGCCGCGCCCGCCGTGCTCCGACGCGACCCAGTGGAAGAAGTAGAAGAGAACTTGGCTGCCCATGCTATGCGACACCAGGACCGCCTTCGTACCGGACGTCTCCAGCGAGATCTCGAGGTAGTTCTTCAGCCTGGTGAAGTACTTGTCGCGGACCTCGAGGTTGGGGTAGGACAGGCGCCAGTCGTACGCGGCGGTGAAGGCGTTGGTCGGGTCGTAGCCGATCGCCGCGAGGTTCTCGAAGATCTTGTTCCATATCCAGTACCCCGTAATGAAGAAGTCGGTGGCGTCGAAGCCTTGTGCTGCCCTGAGGCGCACGTTGGGCGGATCCAGCCCCGTCATAGTGTCGAGCTTGAGGTGCTTCTTCCAAACCTCCTTATCTAAAACCAGCGCGCTCATCATGGTCCAGCTGCCCCAGAGCCGCTTGCGGAAATACGACCGCGAGAAGTTAGCCGTACCCCAGGACTCGAGGCCCGTCGATATTACGCCGGGGATCATGATCACTGGGTGGTGTGCCGAGTAGCCCTCGGTCTGCGCATTGAGGCCGGCCGAGAAGGCCTCGTAGCTCGCTTGCAGATCCTTTTCACCTTTCTGAGCAAAAGGAGATACGGCAGTTAGCTACCCACGACGGTGGTTGCCGCAATGCTGTGTGAGATCGTGGGGAGCACATACTATAAGGTCCCTATACTCTCTAACCATACCCGCCGGTAGTACATCCAGTAGGGTATCCAGCTTCAGCTCGCCAATATCCGGAAATTCTATGAGGTCATTGGTGGACGCGAAGAAGCCGGCCGCGACAATGCCGAACAAGCTGCCGAGAAGAAAGATGAACATGTTGCGGCGCTTCCGCGTCTTCGGCTTGTCGCCCACAACTTCGGCGTGAATCTCGACTTCAGGGTGCAGATGCGGCTGCTTGTCGTCCGTGTCCGGTATCGACTCGGGCGTCACGTCCAGGGCGGATTGGCCGCCCCGGCGGCGGAGAGTCCCCGACATGGCGGATGGCGTGAGGGGGCGAGATGTTGGCGATGGGAGACTCGTCCAGGAAGGGGCCCGGCTTTGTCGGAAGGTGGGCAGACGGACGATTTCGGGTCTGGGATCTGGGGTGACAGTCAAAGGAGCGAAATCCGGGGGCTCCAGAAGACGCCGCGTGCATATGACAGGGTGGTGGTACTTGCGCTCGTCCTCCCTCGGTACGTAGCAGTAGGAGGCGCGAAAAAGTCTCTACCGCTCGGTAGGAGCAAGACAGCACCTTCCCCCGGCGGGTCTGACGTCAATTTTTGATGTCCCGAAAGAGACACCGCCTTCCCTTCGGGTTTTGCGGCACCAGACCTGGACAGGGGCTGGCACGCGGTACCCCTTGGCTGCATGCAATAGTAAGAGAGTTCTGCCCTGCGCTTTTCACACAAGGCATGTAATTACAGGTTATGTACAGGTACATGCAAGTTGAGCTGGGGCCGGAGCAATAGGACGCCGTGAAACCGTCGTGGCGCAAGGTCTCTCGCACAGAATCAGTGGAGTTGTCAGGGACCCTGTGCTGCCTGCGAGTCTAAATTGGGAGACCCTGGAGACTTTCAAAGTCTATCAAGTCCAGGGTTTGTCGCGCTCCCATCGTTATCGCCGCCGCTCCGCTCGCCCCGGGCCGGATGGTACATCCACCCGGGGAAATTCCAGGACCCCACCTCACCATCGATTGTCGAAGACCCGCTGCGAGGACATTGGACGAACATCCATGGATTGGGCGCGACAGGCTGACATGTGATCCACTCTGAGCACTAGGCCGAAACACCACACGACCTCCCGCAGCTCATCCATGTCGGGTCGAGTAGCTAGCCAACCAACCTCTCGACCTTGAACAGCAAACCACCGCGGCGACGAACTCCGCCAGTTTCATCTCGCCCTCTCCCTCACCCGGCCCAGCACCCGGAACCGAGACACCCCGCCCCACCCCGCCCGCGGCCTCTGAAGACAACCCTCCGTCTGAGGCTCATTTCCCCGGGTTTACGCACCAGGGCCAGACAATGACGGGTCCGTTCTGATCCACCCTCGTTCATCCGCCGCCCACTTCCCCGTCTCTCCGGGCCCCCGTCCGACGCGAACCACATGGCCGAGGTGCTCAGTCCCACCGGCGGCGCCATGGCCCCGCCGGACACCGCCACGCCGAAGCCGCTGCCGCTGCCCTCGCGGCTGCGGTACGTGCAGTACTCGCACGATCTCGAGGCGGAGTTTCTGCCGTCCATACGGGCGCTCATATCCAAGGACCTGAGCGAGCCGTACAGCATCTACGTGTACCGGTATTTCCTGTGCCAGTGGGCACACCTCTGTTTCATGGTATGTGCCGCCCACGTCTGAGCCCATGTCTCTCGTCCACGACGCCAATGTCTGGGGGCTCAGACCGCCGTAGCTAAACAGATGCCAGGCCCTCGACCCCGCCGACTCTTCCCTTATCGGCGTCATCATCTGCAAGCTCGAGGTTCACGCGTCGCGCTCGCCCCCCACGCGCCGCGGCTACATCGCCATGCTAGCTGTGGCCTCGGGCTTCCGGGGCCACGGCATCGCGACGGCGCTGGTGGAGCGCGCCATTGACGCCATGACGGCGCGCGACGCTCAGGAGATTGTTCTCGAGACGGAGGAGACCAACGTGCCGGCGATGCGCCTGTACGAGCGGCTGGGGTTCCTGCGGTCGAAGAAGCTGCACCGATATTACCTGAATGGGAACAGCGCGTATCGACTTGTGCTCCCGTTGTGCTCTGTTAGCGGGGATGGAGCGCTAGAGGACGAGGATGATTATATCTGATGGAGGGCGAGGTTGGCGATTGTGACTGGAAATGTCGGGTGCGTTTCCGCGATTTCAGGGCAAGGGTCTGTTTATGGCGAGCAGGACGGGGTCACTAGAGGGGGAAGGCGTTTGGGGCTTGCACATCATCCGCTGTCGCATTGAATACGTGGATTTCATCATCTCGACTGTGGATATAACCCGTCTTTACTTCGGACGGCATCATGTCCGTCCACGTAAAGCCAAACGGGCCATCGAGCAATACATTGCAGAACGGCCAGGCGTAAATCAACTAGCCAGGTCGAGCTCATGGGAAGGACTTGTATATGCTCACTTTCACCCCCCAGGGGTTCCCGGAGTCGAGCCCAATATACGTGAAAATATCTCCCCACATCAGCGGACGCTTGAGTACATGTATCGAGCGGGGTGTACTTACCAGGCTTGTAGTAGAGCGGCTTACCCTTCTCGACGAGCCGAAGCTCCCGCAGCCTCTCCAAGACCCTCCAAACGTCCCGCCTGTCGCGGAAGTCCCGGGTGTACACGCATATTAGCCGCGTTCTCGCCTGGAACGCCTCCTCGGGGCGGGGCGCGACCTTTGCGGCGATGCCCAGCTCGCCGTTCGCCGTGGCGCGGGCTACCGTCTCCCACACGGCGTTCACCTTGCTAGGCTCGCAGAAGATCATCCACTGTACGTGGTGTCAGCGGCTTCGTCTCGCAGCCGGAAGTCTGAGCAGTCGGCCCGAGCCACATACCTTTCCCACTCGCACCTTGCAGTTCCAGGCGAGATTCAGTATGTCATCCGCCGCCTGGCTCCTCTGCTCCGCAATATCCCTCGCCACGGCCGGAGACGCCCCAAACGCCCGAGCCCCCTGGATGAAGTCACCGAGGAGGTGCAACCTCGCCATGCCGCCTTCGCTCGCATGCGGGAGGTTACTCCCCTCCTCTTCCGTGCCCTCGTTCTCGTTGCCCCTGCTCCGCTGATTCTGGGCCTCCGACTTGTGCTTCCGCCGGGCATGGGGGTTACAGATATAGATCCAGGGAACGGACTCGCTGGCCTGAGTGGTCGCCGGAGGCAGCCTGGAGAAGAAGGACTCGAGAGTCTCGGTGAGCTGCCAGGCGTTGGGACAGCCCTCGTAAGGGTTGTGGAGGTTTGAAGAATCCGGG
This sequence comes from Sordariomycetes sp. B11D1, assembly GCA_025503055.1. Lineage (NCBI taxonomy): Eukaryota > Fungi > Ascomycota > Sordariomycetes > Sordariomycetes sp. B11D1. The sequence continues at coordinate 45,291 of JAMFQS010000115.1, forward strand.
GGTCCCTGGCTGGGCTGGGGGGTGGGAGGGGTAGACTTGCGATCTTCCCACCATTTTTGGGCGTCGAGTTGCTCGACCCTGCGCGTGAGGTCGGATGCGAGTTGTTCATCGCCTAGTCCGGGTGCGATTAACACCAAGATCGGTCGCGGGTCAGCGGTTGTCTCACCGTAGAAGTCGGAATCAATGTCCATCTCATCGCAGCAGTATTTAGGGCTTGATGATGCCATGTTGATAATCTGTTGGTGATGCCAGTGAGCTGAGGACTAACCCCAGTCCGTGTGCCGATATTGAGGGGTGAGAAACGCAAGACGAGGCGGGTCGGCGAACACAAACAAGCCTGCATTGTCCGGCAATGAGCGGGGGAGCCTTGTTCTCAACCCGCCCCCCCCCCCCTTGTCATACTGGTTTACTTGTATGGTATATAAGACTTCTCACTCTGTCCTGGTTTATTCCTTGTCCTTCATTTACTTATTTTTTCCCCGTCCCATCCGCTGGTGTCAGTGGTATTGGGAGGGCGTTAACCAGCAGGCGGAAGGAAACCCTACCGTAGCTGCTCCGGGCTCCGGCGCTCTTGCTGACCGTGAAAAAAAATCCAGTCGTGGTTCAGACACTCACGAGTAACACAACATCAGACACAACATACGCGCACGCCCATATTATCCAGCGCTCCATTAATTCGAGCCTTCGGGACATTAGCGTATCGCCTTCTCCTCCCGGTTTCAAGAGGAACACGGTCCGGATCTCTCCCAAGCGGGGCTGCTACAGTAGATTGTCGCCAGTCGATGCGCCGCAGGATATATATTCGCCATGGCTACTCCGAAGGAATCAACAACGGACGGGATCATGCGGCACCTGAGGACTCTTGACCTAGGTCTCCCACCAAGTTGCATTGAGTTCTGTCCGGCCCATCCGAATCACTTTCTCATAGGGACGTATAACCTCCAGCAGGGAGGTGAGGACTACGGCGGAACTGGTAATGCCACCGCCAAGGGGGAGGGAAGTAAGGGAAAAGAAACGCTCCCGGGTGGGGATGGGGAGGACACGGAGCAAGTGGTGAATGAAGATGGGCCAGACGATGGGATTACCACGGCCGTTCCAGAAGAGGTCCAGCAGAGCCGGAACGGCAGCCTCATACTTTACCGCGTCGACGACGACGACGTGTGGGTGCTATCCCCGCTCCTCTGACCCTCTCACACACACTTACACCCGGCTAGGAGGCATGTCCAGACCGTCAGCACCCCATCAGCCATATTTGACCTACACTTTCACCCGACCGCCAACCACCTGTTCGGTGCTGTATCGAGCACAGGGACCTTCATCATCGGCCGGGTCGACCCCCAGAGAGACCCCGACAACCCGATCCACTCGGTTGAGACGAGCAGGATCTCGGATATGGGGGAGGACGTCCTCTTCACGTCCTTCAAGTGGCACCCTAGGATGGGGAACGTAGCCGCAATCACGACGAGCACGGGCCGGGTCCGCCTCGTCATCCTAGACTGGGCTAGCTTCATGATCAGGGGCTCGCAGGAGCTGCCGCTCATGAGCGACATGGAGACCTGGTGCGTCGCCATTTCGGCCCCCGTCGACGGAACCAGCATGATCTACACGGGCAGCGACGACGGCGTTCTGCGATACACCTCGTTCTCGGTGCTGCCGCTGGTCGTGGGCCCTCCGGGAGAAGATGCGCTCCAGCCGTCGATTAAGAGCGGCGAGACGGACGAAGCCAGGGACACCCCCCTCTGGGAGCACCAGTACACCCACGGGCCCCAGGTGATCGCAGAGATCTCCGCCTCGCAGGGCCAGATTAAGAGAGAGCACAACGCCGGCGTCACGGCCATCCTCCCGCTGCCCTCGGGCAATCGCGACGTGGCCCTCGTAGTAACGGGCAGCTACGACGACCACATTAGGGTTTTCAGGCTAGGGCTCCCGCACGAGCACCAGTGGAAGGCACCGCGGGCCCTGCTGGAGCGCTCGCTCGGCGGCGGGGTGTGGGAGTTGAAGCTGATGAAGTGCCGCGTCGGTGGTCCCCAGGAGGGCGTCACGGCCGAGATCCTCGTGTCCTGCATGCACGCCGGGCCGCGGATCGTCAGGATCCACGTCAACGGCTCCGACGCCGAGATGCGGGTTGTCTACGAGTTCGACGGCTACGGAGGTTTTGCTGGTCATACTCTTAACTATGCGAGTCATTTCCGGGGGGTGGAGGGCACGGGGATCGAGTTCGCGACGACGAGCTTCTACGACAAGAAGCTGCACTTCTGGGAGTTCAAGTCCTGATAGGCGGTGGGCGGGATCGCGTTTAGAAAAGGTGATGCTCTCCGGCCGTCTCATTGGGCTAAGCAGCTTGCGCCGTAGTCTTGAAGTCACCTAAAATCCGGTGGGGAGGGGAGCGGGGGCGTTTGGATGCTTGCATTCTTTGGTACGAGGGGTCTTTGATAGAGTAGGTCGTTGACGAAAAGGATTGACAAACACGGCATTGAGAGGACCTCGTCTATGCTTGGTACAAGCCGCCCAGACCTGAGGTATTCGCAGCTCGGAGTGTAAGGCGACGGCTGAAGTACTTGTACAAATCGGCAATCGCCAGCTCATAAAAGTCGCCCAGAAATTCCTAACGATCACGGGTCCCGGTACGGTTTTCAGCACCCGCAGGCACTGCAAGGTATGACCGAAACCGCCTGTGGCCAGCGGCACCAATCCCTGTCCGGCGAAGTGGGGCACGACCCAACCCAATCCAGCAAGCTCCTCTGAAAGCCTGGGCTCCAGTGAAAGCATCGCTGCACCATCTCCCCGGTATTGCCAACATCTTCCTGCTGCCTTGCTCTGCGGTATCCCTCCCTCCTCCGCCTTCTTACCGCTCATTGTAAAAATCGAGAGCTAGAGACGACCTTTTCCGCTTACGCGCACTTTTCTCAACGCCCCCCCGGCGCACCCAGGATCCGACGACCCTCGTACCCAACGCCTCGCCTCAGCCGCGTTTGCAGCCTTCTTTCCGCCGCCTCCCGCAGCCCATTAACAGGGCCAGTCTGCAAACGTTCGATGCCCAGGTAGGCGGACCGCCTCTGAACCTCGGGTGGAGAAATTTGCGGCCGGCGGCGCTACCCTACGCGAGCATTCGGGCAGACGAGCCTTCACGGTCCGACCGACCTTCGCGCCCCGCGCTCACGATGGCAGCCCAACCTCACAACGGCCCGGGCAACCCCCAGCCGGCCCCCAGCGGCGGGTCCGGGCCGGAGGGCCTTTCTAGGATTCACCAGGCCCTAGAGGTCGTGCACAGCCCCTTCTCGTCCAACGACTCCCGCCGTGACGCCCAGACGTTCCTCGAGGAGGTCAAGGCGTACGCCGAGGCCCCGCTGCAGGGCTACACCCTCGCCGCCGACAAGTCCCAGTCCCCGGTCGTGCGCCATTACGCGCTCTCGCTGCTAGAGCACTCAATCAGACACAATTGGGCGTCGTACACCCCGGACCAGGCCGCCGCCCTGCGCGGGTGGGTGCTGGAGCTCTGCCAGGCCGTGTCCAGGGACGACCCCGCGTACCTGCGGAACAAGACGGCCCAGCTGTGGGTGGACGTCGCGAAGCGGAGCTGGGCCGCCGACTGGATGGACATGGACGCGCTGCTAGTGCAGCTGTGGCAGATACCGGATTCGCCCGCCCACAAGGAGCTCGTGGCCTTTGTTCTGGAGACGCTCTCCGAGGAGGTCTTCAACGGTGACGACGCCGCGGTGGTGATGCGCGAGGGCGCGCTTAGCAAGGCCTGCGTCGAGATCTTCACCCCCGCGACGGTGCTAGCCGAGGTGTTCCCCACGAGGCAGCCCGGCCCGGACGTGCGTTACGGATCCGAGGGCTGGCTGGCGAGGATAGCCGAGTTCCTCGACCAGTGCCTCGCCACGGACCTCCAGAACAACGAGTCGGTGCGGACGTGCGCCGTCAAGGCGCTCTCGGTCTTCCAAACGCTGATGAGCTGGGCCATCCCCAAGGCCATCTACTCGGCGAATTGCGTCCCGATCATGGTCCGATGCCTCGCCGTGTCCTGCATCACAGTCCAGAAGGTGAGCCAAGATGAGAGACCCCCACCGGCGTGGCAACCCCACCATGCTGCAGGAAATGACGTATCGGGAAGGGTCCGGGGTCACTAACACGCATTCTCGCAGGCCTCATTGGACGCCCTGCACGCGCTCTACGGTCGGACGAACTTCACCGACGACGAGTTCAACGACCTTGTAATGCCCATGTATGAGACGGACACGGTCAACCTGTGTAGGAGGCTGGCCGAGTGGTCCGCCGTCGACGCGCAGGACATTGACGAGGAGAAGTATCTCTTCTCGAAGAAGTTCTCCGAGGTGAGTCTAGTAACTACGTAGGCGTTGCATCTCGCTGTGCTCTTGCGAAGTAGCCTCAGTGTTGTAGTGGCGCGGCTAACGACGGCCGAAGATGCTTTCGTGTCTAGGTAACTACATCGACCGGAAGTTCTCCGTCTTCAAGCCCGGCGCCGACCTCCTCGGCTTCATGCACCTCATCCTCCACGTCGTGCAGAACAAGAGCCTGGTTGTCTCAATTCCCGTGCTCCTGACCTGGACTCGCCTGCTGAACAACAGGTATATCGGGCCGAATGCCGCCAACCTCGAGCTCATCGGGCCCCTGTTGGAGGTGTGCTCCTCCCGACTTATACGCTACGAGAACCTGCCCGAGGACTCGGAGGACCCATCGTACCTGTTCCTGATGGAAGACACGGACACGCAGCCGGAGCGTCACGCCTTCCTGGGGAACTACAGGCGGTATAGCACGCAGCTGATTGAGACAATTGTGCAGCTGAAGCTTTCCGACGCGCTGGGACACATACTCGGCCAGACAGACGAGATCCTGCAACAGCTCTACGGCGGCCAGGCTGGGCTGGATGGTATGTTGCCCTCTGACACCGGCCCCCGCAGGGGGGGGGGGGATCAGTCCAATCTCCGGCTAACAGCATCTAGTGGCGAACTACTCTAAGCACTCCATGCCCGTTCTTCGTGTCGATGCCCAGTTCACTGTAATTGAGGCGGCCCTTAGGGGCTATGTGAAGTGGAGGTCGTCTCCTTCTAGGGCCGAGGATAGCAGCAATGTATGGAGCCCTGTATGTTCCTGGGAACGATTCGAGCTGACCGAATGTAGTTGCGTGCGGAGTTCGAGGCGAACCTTGAGGAGTGGTGTAACAAGTTGTTAGGGATGACCTTTGAGGTTGGTTCTCCTATTCACACTCAGTGGTGCGTGGTCTGACCATCCGCTAGGACCCCCAAATACGGAAACGAGTCCTCCAGCTTCTCGTCGCCTTCTCGACTACGGCGCTGGACAACAACGCGAACCTGATGCTGAGGGTACTCGAGCACATCCTAATGACGTGGCCCGCACTCCACCCGGAGAACCGGGCCCTCAACGACTCGATCAAGGACCTGCAGGCGGAGAGCATGGTGGAGCTGCAGAGGCTGGCGGCTAAGATGCCCGACCACCTGCTCGTAAGTCGCGTTCCGTCTCTCCATGCACGCTGATTGCTAATGGGCCCAGAATGTCTATCCAGATATCGAGGCCAAGGTCAAGGAGATGATGGCGTCTGGCACGCTGGACGACAAGCGCGCTGTGGCGTACCAGAGCTTCTTGTTCATCATTGTGTAAGTCGTCGAGCGGAGATGCCTCAGAGAGATGTGTCTGGCTAACGACCGCCTCAGACATCGCGCCACGAGCCTGAGTATCGAGACGAAGATACAGAGGCTGCAGCAGTTCGTGGAGCCTATCAGGGCGCAGTGGCAGAGCAATGACCTGAAGGAGTCGATCTCGTCGTATTCCGCGTTCTGCCAGCTTCTAGGTCTGGACAAGGCACAGCAGTACCTAGCGAGCCGGGGCGTGCACCAGATCAAGGAGTGGGGTGATTGCCATCTTGATGCCGAAGGGCTTGCCCTACAGGCGGATTTAGAGGACCGGTTGAAGGTATTTTTGCACTCCGGTAACCCCCCTGGCAGCGGTCGAAGCCGGCTAACAAGGTTGTAGCTCCTGCCTCTGCGGACGACAAAGTCGTTCCTCGCTTTTTCTGTCGAGAGGATCGACAAGAGCTCCAGTGCCTTCGAGGCCTCGTACGCGCTATGGGGAGACAGTGTCGCGCTCATCCTTCCCCACCTACTGCAGTTCCTCAGGTATGAAGCAATCTGCTGCTGTGACCATGACCCCAGCTAATCTTTGCTCCGCAGCCACGCACACGCGGCGCACAACCCCGAAAACTGGACCGGATTGTCCGCCGATATGCGGCCGATAGTCGGTCGCGTCCTCAGCGACAGATTCTGGCAGGCGGGCATCTCGGAAGGCAGTAAGGACGACTTCTACGCAAGGGTGGTAGATAAGAAGGGGACGCTCGAGGGCCTCGGGTCCACGATACGCGGGACGCTCCGGTTTGTTCGCGAGACGTGCTACGCCATCATCTACTGCATGAGCCGCATGGACGTCAAGTTCTACGGGTTCGAGGAGCTGCCGCAGCCGCTCGCGCGGGCGCTCCTCGGCGACGCGACGTACCTGTCGACGCACCAGCAGGTCAACATCCTGAACCTGGTCAGGTACCTCGTGGACGACTGCCCCGTGGAGCAGCGCGAGCACTTCCTTCCGCCGCTGCTGGCGACAGCATTCCAGCAGATGGACCGCAAGATAAACTCGGAATGGGAGAACCTAAACTCGCAGCAGACGGTGACGGCGGAGGCGGACGCGTTGACGGAGGAGATGAAGGCGGAGAGCATCCTTCGGCAGGTCACTTACACTGCGGTTATAATGATTGCCGACTTTTTGGACCCGACGAAGAAGAGTAAGTATACGGTGGTGGAGCACCGGCGTGTTTCTTGCGCCAGTCTATGTTTCGCAGCTGATTGAGTATCCTAGATCCTCCCCAGCGGCTCGCGGCGGGCCAGGAGCCCAAGAAGTACCCCTCCCTCCGCAAGTTCTGCCTCATGCACACCGACATTGTGGAGCCGCTCCTTGTCTTCTGCACGCACGTGATTCGCATGCGTGACACGCGGTGCTGCAGCACGATCCTCCGCGTCTTCCGGTCCATCGTCCCCGAGTTCCAGGACCAGCGGACCGCGAGCGAGGCCCCCGTGGCAGGACAGGGGTCTGCGGCGGCGGCGGACGAGCACACGGACACTGGACCGCTGCCGGCGGAGGTGGTGCCCATGGTCAGGGAGTACATCGCGTCCGACGTGCTCAAGGCTTGCGTCACGTCGTTGCACGAGCCGTACTTTGTGGACCTGCAGAAGGAGCTCGCCGCGCTGATCGCGGCGGTCATTTCGTACTATAGCCCCGTGACGAGCACGGGGACGGATGTGCTACTCAGTCTCCCCGGCGTCAGCGAGGAAGGGCTGAGGAAGTTTGCGCCGTTTATGGAGAAGCCTGGCGCTCACTCGAGGCAGCAGAGGGCGCTGGTGTTGGAGCTGTTGAAGGATGTCAAGGGGGTGAGCATCTCGGAGATGGGAAAGGTCTCGGGCGGGGGGTCTGCGGGGAGGGGGAAGAGGGCGGGGAGGTCGAAGATGGCGCAGGAGTTCATGAAGGCGCCGGAGCCGGCGAGGCCGGGGGCCGGGGCGGGGGTTGGGGGGGGTGAGGTCAAGGACGAGGAGTTTGATGGCGTGTCGAGGCTGTTTGAGGGGTGAGGACGTCAAGGCGGCAGGCGGAAAGTGGGAAGGAGTGCCTGGCGGGATCCACGACGCTTTGTGTTTCAGGCCCGTGATGCCTCGCCTGTGACTCGGCCCGCTGGCAGCATCCCCCCCCCCTTTTTTTTTCATCCAGAAGCCATACGTGCCTTGTTGAGCGTATTAGACGGAGAAAGCTACCATACAAAAAAAAAAAAAAGCAAATGGAACAAAACGGGTATAACGATGAGTGTGGGTCGCGGTTGAATGCGGGGCCTGGACCGTTTTACATGTTTGCTTTTTTTTGTTTTCTGGGAATCTTATCTTGACCTTTGATTCGCCGCGTGGGCGTCCCGTCATCCCGTCATCACGGCATTTCGCGACCTACATGCATACCGCTTTTCTTTAACATGTCCTGTTAGTGGATGGCAGTATACTGTCTTTGTTCTTGTGTTTGTTTTCGTTTTGTTCGTTTTCCTTTCTGTTCTCGGAGGATAAAGCTAGTGGAAATACCAGTGTCGTTGCGTGTGAGCATGTTTCAGCTGTTCGTCTGTGCTGTGAAAAGGAAAAATGAAAGAGAGCGGGTCGAGTTCGATGCTGGGTGGTAAGGTTGTTTGGTTTGTGAGGCAGGATGTATGAAGGAGAGACGGTGGGGATCGAGTGACCTGTCGGGATCGGCTCCGGGGGGGCGCGCTGTGAGGGAGTGCCTCCTCGGTATCTTTCATATTGTGAGGATTCTTATGGCGCGGCGATGGCTACCGGATACGCGCAGGTAACGCCGGAAGAGCGCCTGCAGCCTCAAGATGTCCGCCGAGTCCCGACTACGGCAGCTTCGCACCTTTTGGCGTTTCCCCCCGCGCACAGGCGGTTCTCTGCTGCGCGGGACGCTTCCATGCAATGCAGTCTGCTCAGGGCGCGGAAACGTGACCCCGCGGCGCGCGACCCGGTTATATCGAGCACAGTGACGGGAGAGCGCCGGTGGGACCAGAGCATCGCAGGACGGCGACGGGTGGATCCGGCAGCGGGGCACGGGTCTGGTGTCACGGCGGGGACCCTTGCTCTTCGGGATCGAGGTATAGCACACGCGTACTCGCAGGTGGGGTCCAGACCCCTTCCCAACGAGACATACCGAGGGTCGCTGGGTGGCGTCGCGGTAGAAAGACGTTTGCTGTCAACTAGTCCTCGGCAGGATGTAAATTACTCGGTAGGTGATATATTGAGGCGCTCGCGTCTTGTAGGCGCCGTAGCACCGGGTAGTGGGGGCGGGGAATGTGGGTGGAAGGACGATATAATTTCTCCGTGCCTCGGCCGTGGAGCCGGGCGGGGCGGATGGGCTCAGTGGCTGCGGAATGCGACGGTTCGGCGGGCTAGTTGGGACTATCGGAATGTTGCCGAATATTTGCCATGATTAGAACGAAGCACGTCTGGAGGAGCTGACCGGACCGAGTGGGTGGGACTGGGCTAGTTAGTACGTGCTGGTCTGACTGTCAACTTCCCCTGCTTGGCTCTGCCTGCCAGGAGGAAAGAGCGCCCCCGCTCCCCTGCCATCTACTACAAAGTGCGGATGACAGTATCCGTTACAGTCACGCAGCAGCGCGGCAGGACAGCCCGCCATTTGAGGCACCACCCATCTGGGTCGGCCTGCCACCACTCAGCCCATCCCTCCCTGCCCCTCCATCCTTCTCTGGCCCTCTGCGGGGTCGCGCCGATCCGGATCACTACCTCGGCACCCGAGACCGCCACCGCGGGAGCAGTGCCTGCATTAGGATACTGCCCCGGGCTTTGGCCCCAGCGCCCCCGCATGGAGCCTCAAACCTTTCCTGGCTCACCGGCGTCTCTTGGAAGGTCTCGGGAGCCACGTCTTGGCGGGAGATGTGCCGTACCAGGTATATGCTGAGCCTGGGTGGGCCCAGCTTTTGGGCCCTTCTGTCCGGGCGGGCCCTGATCTCTCCCGGGCTATGATGCTTGTTCTTGTTCGGGCCATCTATTGCGTGCTCCACAAGCTCCTTGGCCCTTTTGGCTCATTCGTGGTGGGTCTTCCTGCCCTGTTGGGATAAGCATGGCCGGGGGAGAGGGCTGAATGGTGGGCTTTGCGGCCGACGGGGGCGCGTTAGTTTCCAGACGGGCTCGTGGGACTGTCACTTTCGGAGCTTGAGGCTCGTCTGCTCTGACGCTCTGGCCCCTTGCGAGGTGTGAAGTGGGGAGATATGGGTCTCTCCTCGGCAGTTGTGCACCTGGGAGCTTTGCTGCTGCAACTCTCGGGGTGTGTGCCCATCTCCACTACATGTACGTATGCACGATGCTCTTCGGCACAGCCACGCATACCGGTCATTGTGCAGAAGATGCTTCGAAGACTCTGACCTTGCCTTGTGCTTCAACCCCGTCTCCACGCGCTCTCTCGGACAATTACCCCGGCTAGCCTCACCTTCCCGTCCGTGCGTATGCGGAACTAACGCAGGCCGTCGAGGCAAACCGGTTGCTCCCTCCGACCACCGCCCGGAAATCCGTTTCTCGATCGCCGTCCTACCGACATGTCGCGCCTTGGCCGCGGATCCACCTAAAACCATCAATAGCCTTGACCGGTCTCTTCCATTGACCCGCTGCAATACTTGTTCAGAGGTATCCATACGGCGCTTCTATTAATAAGGGCGGAGTCTTCGGAGACGGAACTGTCTAGACTCCTGCACGGGGACCGCTAGCAGGGGGCCCCAAAGGCGCCAGATGGCGATCCTCTAGCGCGGAACAGGCCTAGGGGGACGTCTCCCCTCCAGGCTGTTGCTACATGTAATACAGTTAGCGCGTAATACTGTGCATCCAGCGGCGGGCCTCCACACGGCCACGCCACGCCCCTGCCGGCGCTACGGCGCCAATGTCCTCCGCCGTGCAGCTCCTGCGTCCCGTAGTAATACCGGACAGCGGCCACAGCGGCCTGCCCCTCGAAGGTCCCTTTGCAGGTGCAAAAGGGGGGGGGGGGTGGGGGAGGGGCGGGTTCCGGGGAGCCAAGACCGCTGCATTGGGACCCCTGTCCCTGCTCATCTGCGCTGCGCCTTTTCGTTGCGGTCTCCTTTTGTTCCAATTGCCCGCACACACTCTCTCTCCTCGCCTTGCTCAGTACGTACATGTATATCCGCACTCCGGTAATCTCGTTGAAATCCCAAAGTCCCGGGCGGACCGCGCGGACGCCCGACGATCGGCACGAGGACTTGAATCGAACGGTTTTTCTTTTCCTTTCCCCTCTCGCTATCGAAGACGATCGAGAGACGATCCTCCGCCCGTCCGCTTCTCATCCCCACCCGCCGAACTGCCGCTGTCAACACGTGGATCCCATACTCTTGGGCTATCGAAGCTCTCGGGCCCGGCGGTGACTGCGCTTCCTAGACGCCGAGTGCGCGTTATGTATCCGCATCCCCGGGTCGAGACGCCGCGAAGCGCCCCATCGGAGTAGTCTCGACTTGCTGGTGTGCCACTGGCGTGCCTGTAACCATCTCGCTTTTCCTTTTAGCTGCTTCACTCGATAAAGGAACGATTCTCTGCAGCTCACAGCCTCTCACCCGCCGACGAATCTTGAACATGGTCTACTGCGGGAAGCCCTCACGGGGCTGCCAGATGTGCCGCACGCGGAGGATCAAGGTATGTGACTGACGTGAGAGGCAGTCGACTGTCCCTCGGGCCTCGCGGCCCCAGACGCTGCAACGGGAGAGCTCGAGGTTAACCCAGGCCCCCGGCGGCCGGTGTTAGTGCGACGAGACGAGGCCTACCTGCAACCAGTGCGCAAAATCCCGCCGGCAGTGCCCCGGTTACAGGGACGAGTTCGACATCGTCCATCGCAACGAGACCCAGGCCACCGAGCGCCGCGCCCGCAAAGCAACCCGAAAGCCCCTGACCTCAAGGAATCCCGCCACCGAGGTCACCTGGCCCTCCTCCTCCTCCTCCTCCTCCTCCTCTTCCTCCTCTTCGGACTCGGATTCGCGCTCCTCCCCCAAGTCCCGCGAGATCTCCCCCGCCACGTCGACGGCGTCCTCCGCCTCGGGCGAGGGCATGCCCCGCGGGCCGGTCATCCCGGTGCGTGACCACGCCGCGTGCCTCTTTGTCTCCAACTTCATCCTCGTGCCGCGCCAGGAGAGCTCGCGCGGGTACATGGACTTCGTGCTGCCGCTCATGAAGATGGAGGGCCCGGGGAGCCCGCTGGCTCACGCGTTTGGGGCGTGCGCGTATGCGGCGCTGGGGAACAAGCCGAATGTCAAGAGCTCGGAGGTTACGGTTGGGGCCGTGGTGCAGTACCACCGGGCGTTGCAGGCGCTGCAGGCGTCATTGAACGATCCGGTCAAGTCGAAGTCTGATGCTACGCTTTGTGCTGTGCTGCTGCTTGCAATGTATGAGGTACGTGCTGTGAGGCTGGTGTCGGGTCTGCTCTTGGACCGTTTCGTGTGTCTGACGATTCGCGATAGCATATCACCGCCACCGGTATGGGGGTGGCCAACTGGTCGAAACACATCGAGGGAGCCATCCGGCTGGTAGAGGCCCGGGGTCGACACCAGCTGCAAACGAGAAGAGGCCTCTTACTGTTCATCGCCGTAAGAACGCAAATGGTACGAGTGTCTCCGACACCCCTGACCCACCCCGAACGCGCACTCACGCCTCTAGATTGTCCACTCCGTCGCCGCCGGTACAGCCCCCGCCATGGGCGTCGACTGGTGGGTCGACGAGGCCGTCAATGACCAGACAGCGACCCAGTGTCAAGCCCTCATCATGAAGACCAACGTCCTCCGCGCAGAGGTAACCCGTGTCCTGATGGCCAACGTCCGCTCGTCAGAAGTCTCAGACACCGTCATGTCCTTCGTGGAGCGCATGAAGGAAGTCGACAACGAGGTGACGGCGTGGTTCGAGAGGCTGCCCGAGCACTGGCGGTACGTCACCGTCGCGTGGGAGGACCACGTTCCGGACGGGGACTACGCGCGCGCCGAGGTCTTCCCGGGGCGCGTGGACGTCTACAGGGACTACTGGATCGCGAGCGTGGTGAACACTGCTCGCATCACACGCCTCGCACTCAAGTCTACCATTGTGCGCTGCATCGCCTGGGTCTGCGCCCCGACGGACTACCGCACCACGCCCGAGTACGCCACCGCGGCGCGCGCCTGCTCCGAAACAATAACCGACATCCTGGCCTCGGTGCCGTACCACCTCTCGTGGCACCTAAAACGGCCGGAGATCATGCACAAAGCAAGTCTCTCGGGCTTCGCGTGCGGAGACGAGACGGTGCAAAAGAGCCTGCCGGGTTACTTCCTCATGTTCCCGCTCGCGACGGTGGCGAACCAGGACTACTGTACCGACGCGCAGAGGGCGTGGGTCAGGGGCCGGTTCCGGTACGTCGCGACGGAGCTGGGTGTGAAGTTTGCGAACGTGCTGGCAAAGGTGGGTTTCCTCACTCCCCTCCCCCGTCTAGATTACCCCCTCGGGTGTCTCGGGGTGGAAAAGGGAACCAGCGCTGATGTGTCAAGCTCGACGTCCGGCTTCCATCCATGCACATCCGTCGCGACAACCTCTTCGCCAGGCCGTATCCCGTAGCCCACAACTTTGGGAGTGTGCCCTCTGCGCATGAGGATCCGTCGACGGTGTCGCCGGAGAGGCCCCTCGACCCGTTCCATCTTGCCGAGGCAGCGAAGAGAGGGTTCGTGGACAAGAAGCGGGCGGGGATGATTGCGAAGGTGGGGGGCACGGCGGGGGAGGAGGGAAGGAACTCGCGGGAAAGACGACGTTTCTGAGGAGGTGAGGGAGGCAAATATCGGCGTTTGGCGCATAACGGTAGTGGGGTGCTGTGAGTGTGCCCTGGGCGGGCTTGGACTGGGCTGGTCCGGGTAGCAGCAGGTGATGTTGCGCGGGACAAAGATCCCGGCAAAGCCAAGAGAGCTCCCCGTCTTAGGCCGCCTCGTCTAACCCCAGACTAGTCCCACTGTATGGGCAACGAACCACGCAGAGGCTGAGGGCGCAAGAGCTTGCAATGGGCACCCCTCCTGATTCAGCCGCCCGTCCCGAGGCTAAGTATGGGGTTGTTGTACTATAGGGGCTCCGTTGACTGATCTGAAAGGCGTGGGGTCTGTGATCTTTGGATATCGGCGCTTGTTATCACGGCGGATATCGGAGGGCTGGGTGGATTCTGCATCATCACACCTTTGGCCCCTCTTGTATGATTATACGATACACGGCTGTTTATGAGAGACCTTATCACGAAGCATTCTCACTCTAAGGCGGCGGCTGCTCGAGGCAGAGAACATCTTCGAAGACCATTGGCAACAGCGACGGGCTTCCATGGGTAGTCTGCGATCCTAGCTGTAGAGAGCATACGGGCTGGCACCATTGGCAAGTCCCGATGAATCTGAACTCCAAGGCAAGAATCAATGGGTCACGTCTAGCATGCACCCGAGTGTAGCTCCACGAGGAGCGGAGAATGGGGATGGGCTACCCTGGTCAAGCATATTGAGTAAGCCCTCAAATCCGGCGCACCGGCCAACGCTTAGATTTTGCGTAAACACTCGATTATTACTCTGTAAGAACAAACGCCACTGCGGGTATCTCCGTTAATGCACCGGCAAACGAGTTACTGGTCCGATTCCCGCGCCCCCGAGTATGAAAGTGGCAATGCATTCCGAGTCCGAGCCGCCGTCGGCTGTCCGTGTCCCGTATAAGCCCATCGATCTGCCAAACCCCGATACCGTACCGCGCCGTTCTGTCCATCCGTCCATATGATATACCGTCTTACTTTGTCTTCTTGCGCCTGAACCGCACACAAGGTCAGTAAAAGCAGCCATGCAAGAAGAAGGGGAAGACACCCACCCGTTACTCCCCTCGCCCTCGTCCTTCGCATTCCCGCTCAGCTCCCACGCCTTGACAACCCACCGCTGCGTCTTGTCGACGTAGTTCTCGTTGCCGACGGACCGCACGCCGACACGCACGCCCTCCTTGGAGAAGGCGATGTTGCGGCGCGACATGCGCTCCTCGGCGGCGTTGCGGATGTCGTAGACGCTCAGGTAGATATAGTAGCCGATGACGGCGAGGCCCCCGACGAGTATGATGAGGAGGACGAAGGGGATGAGTTGGCTAAGGGGTGTTAGCCGAGGGGTCCGATTTGGGATTCGCGTGCGCCTTGGTCTCGAAGATTACGGAGGCGCATCGCGCGTAAGGGTGGTGAAAGGTCCATGGACGTGTAGGGTCATCCAGCGCGCGCGGCCTGCGATCGCGCAAGGCGGGGTCGTCGCGCCGTCCACAAAGGCGATGCGATGCGCGGCGACAGGGTGGGATCGAGGGGCGAAAAAAAAAGAATCGCGCATGCAGACTCACAGCCAGTTTGCCATGGTGGCGACGTATCAGAAGAGCAGCCGGCTGGCGGATTGACGGGACGCAAAGCGACAGTCTTGGCGAGAGATCTCTGTATGGGTCGCGACACTGATACTCGTCGATAAGAGATCGTCCGGGTTGTGAAAGAGGAGAAGCGACGATCGCTCGGGAATGGCGAGGTCTCCTGGGTCGGGCCTGCCGGGGCCCCTGACTGTACCTGGTCAACTTGTTGCAGAGCTGTGGGAGCTGGTGTAAAGCTTACGTAGTCGCGGCAGCTGCGGGCGCGCTGAGCGCTGGACAGGTTTGGGGCTGGCCGAATAGTCGTGGGTCCGGAGGCCCCTCGAATACACGCGCGAGGCACGAGGCGAAGCGACGCTCGGGTGGAATGTGCGACAGGAGCCTAGTGGTGGCTGCACAAGCATGTACCGATTTGTGCAGCCGAGCATTTTCCCGCAGACGGCCGAGAAGAGTCGCTCCGCCCGCCGGCACCAGCCGTCAGCCACAGCCAGCAGCCGGGCGCCTCCCCAGCCGGGCGCTGAGTGGCGGGGCTTCCTCGGGGCTGGCTCCCCAGCAAAAGACCTTGGTGCGGTCAACTTCGAACCACCTGTCAAGTTGTGGACCAGCTTCACGACCGCCAATCCGTCGACACACCACCCCCGAGTCGCCCTCGACCTCATCCCGAGACGCCGAGGACACCCTTTCCGGAGAAGAGGGAGCCTAGATCCTACATACCTGTCACCAGGCGTCCCGTACTGGCGATTCAATTTCCGTTCCCGCCCCTAAAGCTTCGCTCTGCTCCTCCAGCGATAAGCTCCTCGTAGCTCGAGCTCGACCCCCCTGGCAGCAAATAACCGCCCTCCCGTACGCCCTGCGCATCCGACTGAATCATGTCGGCGCCTCCTCCGGGCGATGGCTACGGCCAGTACCCCCAGCAACCCTACGGCCAGCCCGAGCAGCCCCCAGTGGCTGCGACCCCTCCGCCGGCGCACGCGCCCGAGGGTGAGCACAAGAAGAAGAAGAGAGGATACGCCGCGCAGGCCTTCGATTTCGGGACCGGCGTCAACGTCGCCCCCGCCGCCCCCGCGCCGGCCCCCCCCGCCGCGGCTCAGTATGGGATGCCCCAGCCCCAGGTCCCGACCTACGGGGGCTACCCGCAGCCGGAGCCCCAGCCCGCCGTAGCGGGATACCCGGGGCAGCAGCCCTACGGCATGCAGCAGCCGGCCGCCCCGATGGCCGGGGGATACCAAGCGCCGGATGCGTACTATCCCACCCCCGGCGCCGTTCCTGCCGCTGCCGGCCCGGGTGGCGTCGCGGGCATCACCGCCGGTATGGCGCAGATGCAGGTTGGCCCCGGCCAGCAGCCCGCGGGCCAGGTCCCGCAAGCTATGGCTCTGAACCAGCTCTACCCCACGGACCTACTCAATCAGCCGTTCAACGTGTCCGAGCTCGACCTCCCGCCTCCTCCCATCGTCCTTCCTCCCAACGTACGTCTGCCCGTCTTGTGGTCCCTCTGTCGAGCCAGCCCGTACTAACCCAGGTGCGCCGCAGACGAGCGTGACGAACTCGCCCCATGCCAACTGCCCGCCGAAATACGTTCGCTCTACCATGAATGCTATCCCGACGACCAACAGCCTCCTCAAGAAGTCGAAGCTCCCGTTCTCGCTAGTCATCCAGCCGTACGCCGCCCTCCACGACATCGATGACCAGGTTCCCGTCGTGCAGGACCAGATCATCTCGCGATGCCGACGGTGCCGGTCCTACATCAACCCCTACGTCACCTTCCTCGACAACGGCCACCGCTGGAGGTGCAATATGTGCAACCTCACCAACGATGTCCCCCAGGCCTTCGACTGGGACGCGGCTTCGCAGCGGAGCGTGGACAGGTGGGAGCGGCCCGAGCTCAACCACGCCGTCGTCGAGTTCGTCGCGCCCCAGGAGTACATGGTCCGGCCCCCGCAGCCGCTCGTCTACCTCTTCCTGCTCGACGTGAGCTACGCCTCGGTGTCCGCGGGCCTGCTGGCCACCTCGGCGCGGACCATCCTGGACAGCCTGGACCGCATACCCAACGCGGACCGGCGCACCAGGATCGGCTTCATCGCCGTCGACTCCAGCCTCCACTACTTCTCGATCCCCAAGGACGAGGACCCGAACGACGAGCCCAGCATGCTGGTGGTCAGCGACCTCGACGAGCCCTTCCTGCCTGTGCCCCACGACCTTCTGGTGCCCCTGACTGAGAGCCGCCAGAGCATTGAGGGCTTCCTCGCGAAGCTTCCCGAGATGTTCCAGAGCAACCAGAGCAACGGCTCGTGCATGGGCTCCGCCCTACGGGCCGGCCACAAGCTCATCTCGTCGATGGGCGGCAAGCTCGTCGTCCTCAGCGCCTCGCTACCCAACCTCGGCGTCGGCAAGCTCGAGATGCGCGAGGACAAGAAGCTGCTCGGGACGTCCAAGGAGACGGGCCTGCTGCAGGCCGCCAACAGCTTCTACAAGAGCTTCGCGGTGGAGTGCTCTAAGAGCCAGGTCTCCATCGACATGTTCCTGTTCTCCTCCAACTACCAGGACGTTGCTTCCTTGAGTAACCTCCCCAGGTACACGGGCGGTCAGACGTGGTTCTACCCTGGCTGGAACGCCGGCCGGCCGGAGGACGCGATCAAGTTCGCGAGCGAGTTCAGCGACTACCTGTCGTCGGAGATCGGCCTGGAGGCCGTCCTGAGGGTCCGCGCCACGACGGGCCTGCGCATGAACACGTTCTACGGCAACTTCTTCAACCGGAGCTCGGACCTCTGCGCCTTCCCGGCGTTCCCCCGCGATCAATGCTACGTCGTCGAGGTGGCCATCGACGAGACGGTCACCAAGAACGTGGCGTGCTTCCAGACGGCCGTCCTCCACACCACGTGCAACGGCGAGCGGCGCATCCGCGTCCTGACGCTGGCCCTCCCCACAACGCAGAACCTCAGCGACCTCTATGCGTCGGCGGACCAGTGCGCCATCGCGGCGTACTTCAGCCACAAGGCGGTTGAGCGGGCGCTCAGCAGCGGCCTCGACGCCGCGCGGGACGGGCTGCAGGCCAAGATCACGGAGCTTCTGCAGACGTTCCGCAAGGAGCTGGCGGGCGGCAGCATGGGGGCGGGCCTGCAGTTCCCCGCGAACCTCCGCGGTCTGCCGATGCTGTTCCTGGGGCTGATGAAGAACATCGGCCTGCGCAAGTCGGCGCAGATCCCGTCGGACCTCCGGTCGGCGGCGCTGTGCCTGCTCTCGACGCTGCCGGTGCCCCTGCTGATGCAGTACGCGTACCCGCGGATGTACTCGCTCCACGACATGCCCGACGATGCGGGTATGCCGCACCCGGAGACGGGCCACGTGGTGCTGCCGCCCGCGCAGAACCTCTCGTCCGAGCGGCTTGTGCCGTACGGCCTGTACCTCATCGACGACGGGCAGACGCAGTTCCTGTGGGTGGGCCGCGACGCGGTGCCGCAGCTGCTGCTCGATGTGTTCGGCGTCGAGGACCGCACGCAGCTGCGCGTGGGCAAGGGGGCGCTCCCGGAGCTCGAGAACGACATGAACGAGCGGGTGCGGGCCGTGGTGCAGAAGAGCAAGGACCACAAGGCCAAGGGCGTGGGGAGCATCACCGTCCCGCACATGTACGTTGTGCGCGAGGACGGCGAGCCGAGCTTGAAGCTCTGGGCGCAAACCATGCTTGTCGAGGATCGGGCGGATCAGGGGCTCAGTGCGGCGCAGTGGCTGGGGGTTCTCCGCGAGAAGGTGAGTGGTTAGGCGGGGTGGTTTCCCGGATACGAGAGTGGCCTGCTAACTGCGTTGGGAACAGGTCGTGCAGTAGGTATGGTGCTAATTGCCTAGGATATGACTCCCGGCGCGCGGACGTTGGAGGGGCCAGCGGCATTGATGGGTTGGGGGTGTGGGGGTGTAGGTAGCTTGCTTTACGGTAGCGGACAAAAGATAATGACATTTATATTGTTGACACAGGCTCATCCCTGCGCCTGGGACAAGAAGCGACGAAGGTGGAGAGTGACTGAGAGGAATGAGGGAGTAGGGGGGGGAAATATGTGGTGGGTGACATGACTGATGGCGTGAAGTTTGGTGGAAGATTTGTTTATGGCGATCTTTTGGAGCTTGTGGAGGGTGCACATGCAAATGTGAGGACGTTTTATATGCTACGCGAAGTTCGTTTACAATGTTGCTCGGGCCTGCGCAAGGCTGTGGCCATCACGGTATGCCCTCCCTTCGTAAACCGGCACCCGTAGTCACCACCGTCAAACTGCGGGGTCCGTCAGGAGCAGTTTGATATCATGAGCCGACCCAAGCCAAAAAAGTAGGTCATGGCGCGAACAAGGCTCACGCTCCAATCAGACACCTCAGGGCCAGGCCGCAGAAGAGGCCGCCGACCCGGCGGCCAGGGCCTCCCACGTCGGAGGAAAAGGTGGCTAGATGGCCGTCCATCGTTACCATGATTAGAAGCGGCGCGCATGTTTCACGTCGGCCGAGATGCCCACCTGCGGTTTCGTCGCTCCGGAACTTGGGAGGGGGTGGGTCTGAGCTCCTGGTGGAAGAGTTCCGTCCGTGCTCGGCGGCGGTGGGTGTGGTGGACTTTGGGTTTACGGTAGTGCTACGTTCTCGGCAGTTGGCACCATCGGATCTCTTTCCGGCGACGGTATACGGGGCTGACGGATGGAGAGGACTGGGGAACGGCGGGTGGGAGATGTGTTGGCATTTCGGGGTTCGAGTTCGCGACGACGCGAGGATTCGGGCGTCTGGCCGGGTTGGCTGGGCGGAGCGTTCACGCTGGCCACCGAGACCCATGACGACGCGGGGTTCAAGTAAGCGCCGCTGGTGACAACCTCTCGGGCTTCCCACCTCTCAGCACCAGCATCCGAGTCATTTCCGGCAACCAGTGACCCCGGCGCATGTTGGGGCCACCAACTCGAACAATGCCACGGAAGGACTCCCACATCCCCCAGAGCGACTCCTGAATGGACGGAGGTCCCGGATCGTCACCCAATGAGGGTCCGTATGCGGCACTCTGTCATGTCGGCGCGTGTGCGATATATGCGCTCGAGGTTGCTCCGTCACACACAAGGCTAGGCGAAGGCCGGTGCCTGGGCACGACGGCGCGGCCGCATCCGAGGCCTCGAGCTGGGCCTTCCCGGGCTGCCGGGCGCTGGATCGCTGCATGATCGTGGCTTGGGGTGTTGAGGGATAGGAACCCGTCGGTTCTCACGCCGGGCCCGTGGCGTGCGACCATGACGCATGCCCGGGCTCTAGCGCCGTGTTTCGTCTGTTTTCTGCGAGCTGTCACCGTCACCGTCACTCAGGCGTGGGGCACGGAAATGGGAGAGGTCAATGTGTGACACTGACTAAAAGTGGCACTAGGCCGTGTGATGCGCCCGGTTTCGTTACGCAGCGCCCGACGACGCCGTGGTGCTGGGGCCGCTCATTGGCGGGCGCCACAACGTCCCAATAACTTTCTCTCAGTGGACTGTCCCACCTCTCCCGCGACCAGCTGCCCCGACCGCGTCCTCCTTCGTCTCGTCCGCAGCGTAGCTTGTAGGCCCAGGGCTTCATCCTCCTTCTACTGTCACCTCGCCCTAGTCGAGGTTGCCTGCGGGAGCGCCGCGTTGCCGCGAGGAACTTGGAGCTACGGGCTATTGATTACAGGGGAGAAAGGGACCCCGCGCCCGTGTTTCGCGACGCCCCTACGTTGGCTGGCGGCCCTCGCACCACACCCCGCCTCAGAGGTCCCCACTCTGCGTCCCGCCAAGAAGCAAGCGCAGCTCGGAAACAAGCGCCTCTTTCCCCCCTCGTCCCGCGCGAGAGAGCTCCTTCTTCCTGCAACATCGCAAGGTCAGGATCCAGCAGCAGCAGAGCACGAACTGGCCCCTCGAGAACACTGCGGTCGCATCCCGAGGTGAGTTTCCCCTTCGTTTCTCGCTCTTAGCCCGTCCCTGGACCCCCTTGGCTGCCTCGGAGCTTACCGCTCCCCTCGAGCCGCTCCGCCTCCCCCTCACGCAACTCCTCCCTCGCGCCGAACATCATACAGGCACGCCGCGCAGCCGAGAGAGCTCGACGGGGCTGAGGGGATCGCCGCCCCATCCGTCTCGTCTGAAGTCCTACCTGGGCCGGCTACAGGGGCCGGCCTGGTGTCAAACACATACCCCGCTGCCCCGCCGGTCCACCCCTCTCCCAGGCCCCGTAGCGTCCCCCTGGCCCTGGCGCCTGGTCTCACGTTCCGGCGGGTTTCTGGAAGCTTAGCCCAGGGACCCCTTCCTTGCTCGCTCGTCGAGCACGGCGCATCACCCCCCTCCCCTTCCCCGCGGGCCGCCTGACAGATGACGGCGCTGCGCCTAGCCCCTTTGCCCCCAGGTGTCGTGCCTCTACGACCTGTTCGCCGACCCAGCGCTGAATGACATCCGCCCTTGTCCGCTCCTCCGGCTCCGGCCCAAGCATGGAACGCTAACAGGATGCCGCCTAGGCTAGCTCCCGTCACCTAGTTGCCTGGCGCTGCCACCAGCCCGCCCGAACCCCGCCTCCGCACCACTTCGTCGTGGTACTCGGGCAGCTCCGCATCGGTCTCTCTCCGCCGCACTGAGGTACCTGTAGGTCTAGCCGAGCCCAAACGAGACACGGGCGGTCCCTTTGTCGACAATTGATTGACGTGTCGGGCCAGCCTAGCTTCTTCCCACGACCGGGGTTCGCTCGTATCGCCCCAGACTTGAGACCGGAACGGCCGCCGTACCTGAAGAGCCCACTGAGAGGGGGGGAAAAGGCCCGAGCGGGTCGCGAAAACACAACGTGCCCCTCCTCCTCCGCCGCGGGACCCCCGCCACAGGCCAACTGTGGGTGTATGTAACCCCGTCCTCCCGCACCTGCACCAGCTCCTCCTTGCACCTCGATCCTCAGACACTATCGGTTTCCCAGACGGCGGGGTTCTTTGCAAGTATACCAGCTCGCTCACGAGCTCCACCCTGAGACGTTTGACGACCCGTTACCCACCTGACCCTCTCGCTCCGCAATATACCCTTCCTCCCGCCCGGTAGATCGGCCACAGCTCTGCTCTTGGCCAGCGCCTCACCTACGCCGGCGACGCCTCCCGGAATTTGATTTCTTCCCACCCGTATCTCAACCCGACAGTCAAACACTGCCCTTTTTTTTTTTTTCTTCACTTCTTGTTCCCTTGTTGTGGCTACCAAAGCTACGCGCATCATTCTCACATTAGGCAATACAGGAGCATACGGCCTTCCCTACGAATACTCGCGCCTCACCCGCGCAGCTCGACCGTCGCCGATTCTACGCTTTGGACGCCTGACGACATCCAATCTCGCGCCGCCCGACACATCGACGAAATCCCGCTCGCGGCCTCACACTCCCACGACACCCACCCCCAGTTCCGCTACACGACCCTGAGCAATGTCGCGAGCTCAGGCTCCGAACCCGGCGGGATCCCGCAAGATCTCGTTCAACGTCAGCGAGCAATATGACATCCAGGATGTCGTCGGCGAGGGTGCTTACGGTGTGGTCTGGTGAGACTCCCCTCTGCCGCCCGCTCGCCCACCTCACCTCTTGGGCGGCCGGCGAACGGGAACTCGTCGCTGCTGACACGTGGACTCGCAGCTCCGCCATCCACAAGCCCTCGGGGCAAAAGGTCGCCATCAAGAAGATCACTCCCTTCGACCACTCCATGTTTTGCCTAAGAACGCTGCGTGAGATGAAGCTGCTGCGGTACTTCAACCACGAGAACATCATCTCCATTCTTGACATCCAGAAGCCGCGGAACTACGAGTCCTTCAACGAAGTGTATCTCATACAGGTACCGCCACCGCACCCCCCGCGCCCATTCCCGCGTGTGCACTCGATCCCGATATGGACACTGACAACCTACAGGAGCTCATGGAGACGGACATGCACCGCGTGATCCGCACGCAGGACCTCTCGGACGACCACTGCCAGTACTTCATCTACCAGACACTCCGCGCCCTCAAGGCCATGCACTCGGCCAACGTGCTGCATCGCGACCTGAAGCCGTCGAACCTGCTCCTCAACGCCAACTGTGACCTCAAGGTGTGCGACTTTGGCCTCGCCCGCTCCGCCGCCTCGCAGGAGGACAACTCGGGGTTCATGACGGAATACGTCGCCACTCGCTGGTACCGCGCGCCAGAGATCATGCTCACGTTCAAGGAGTACACCAAGGCCATTGACGTGTGGTCCGTCGGGTGCATCCTGGCCGAGATGCTGAGCGGGAAGCCGCTCTTCCCTGGCAAGGACTGTACGTGACCGCTCGACAGACCTAAGATCTAGGTCGTGAGGGGAAATACCACGAAGAGACTAACACTGCGCAGACCACCACCAGCTCACCCTCATCCTCGACGTCCTCGGGACCCCTACCATGGAGGACTACTATGGCATCAAGTCGCGCCGCGCGCGCGAGTACATCCGCTCCCTCCCCTTCAAAAAGAAGGTGCCCTTCCGCACCCTCTTCCCCAAGACGTCGGACCTGGCCCTCGACCTCCTCGAGAAGCTCTTAGCCTTCAACCCCGTCAAGCGCATCTCGGTCGACGACGCCCTGCGCCACCCGTACCTCGAACCGTACCACGACCCGGAGGACGAGCCCACCGCCCCGCCGATTCCCGAGGAGTTCTTCGACTTTGATAAGCACAAGGATTCGCTGAGCAAGGAGCAGTTGAAGCAGTTGATCTATCAGGAGATTATGCGGTAAGAGGGCGGTGAGGTGACGCGGTTTTGAGGGATATCGGTCTTTTGTGTTTCTCGGCATGACGTGGACGGGAGGGAAGGAAGAAGTGCCGGGAGTGAAGGGTCCCCCATGTCGAGACGGAGGGACGGGGAACGACACATGGAGGCATACGGCACAGGAAGAAGGAAACAGTGTCGAGGGCCCCTTTCATTTCGTTGGTATCTTCTCCCGTCCTTCGCCGTCGATTAGTCCACACCACTTGCCGCTATGCTTGGTTTAGCCATCCCATTTACACTCTTCGTTGACGTCTGCGTTCTTCTCCGTAAGTGACTGTATGGGTGAGAGTGTTTCGAACGTCGTAAGGCTAATGAGGAAGCGCCGCTCTGCGGGTGGCATCGGCCGTCGTTTTGCATCTGCGATTCCACTGTAGTTCCGAAGGGGCGTGACGTGTGTATTAAGAGTAGAGTAGTATCGGGGGCGAACGACGCCCATCCTTCTCACAAGTGTACATCTCATGTGCTCATGGCCTCCCAGCGAGGTGCTGTATTCCCGTCTGACCGCTTCCCCCGTCTCGTAACCCCAAGCCGCCAAGCACGGCATTATATTCCTTACCCTATGTGACATCTGTTCACGAATTCAAATATCTTGTCTCGGCCCGCGGCCTTTTTCCCTGTGGTATATCCGCATGTACAAAGCACCCTTTTTTTTTTCTCTCTCTTTCGTTTTTGCACCCCCAACGCCCGATGATTCTGTCCAGATACCATGGTTCAGAACCCATCCGCAAACACGCAAACCAGCGCAACCAACTTGATAATGGGGCCGGACGAAGACACAACGCAAAACAGGCTAAAGAAAAGACACATCCCACCCGGAGTCACCGAGTTGTAGATGGAACAGCGGCCTCTACTTGCCAACAGCCCAGAGCTCAACGCTCAGAACCGAGAACATCTCGCCCTGCCCGCTCAGCGGCTCGTTGCCAAACGTCTCGCAGCGCGCGCTGTGGCCCGAGAGCAGGCTACTGTCTATCCAGAGGCCGTAGTGTCCCCCGCCCGCGCCGATCGAGAAGAAGGAAGCCTCGCAGTTCATGAGGTAGTCGTTTAATCCGCTGTACGGGAACGCCTTGAAGCGGAGTGTTGTGGGGGGTGCGCCGTGCTTCCCCCCGTTGGCGGGGTCGGTGGAGATGGTCGTGGTGCGGGAGGTGAGGTTCGTGGTGTCGGCTGAGGGAGGCGGCGGAAGGGTGGAGGCCGGGAGGGAGTTGCGGACCGTTGTTGCACGCCAGAGGAAGCATTCGCCGTTGCCGAAGTAGGAGGGGGCGGGGTGGGGGTATTCGGAGAGGTAAGCGCCAAATGTCTGTACTATACGTCAGTTCTCGTCCCTTTGAGGCTGTTCCGCTCGCCCTTCCGCGAGGCTATGTCGGGGGAAGGAAAGGAGAGAAGGACAAGCTTACACCGCCAGACGAGTCCCTCACAACCATGACGAACCCCGCTCTCGTCCCCCGGTATTCCCTCGCCCGCGAGTACATGGTCCCCAGGCTCGCCCCATCCTGCGCGAGGCTGAATATCAACTCCCAATCATCAACCAGCTTCATCCGTTCCGGAATCAGCGCACGGATCTCTTCCGCCAGCGCGCTGCTCAGCAGTCTGTCCCCGGGCGCCGTGCTCTCCTTGTACCCCCTCAACTCAACGGGGTCCAGCGGCGGGAGCTCGAACATCGAGGACGCGGCGGACGAGGGGTTCGTGGTCTGCGTGGGGAATGAGGCGCTGTCGGTGGAGAAGGTGCGCATGAGGCCCGACCACATGTTCGCGACCGTCGAGAGGGAGAGGCGCGGCGAGGAGGACGGGGTCGGGCTGGGCGGCGGGGAGCCGTTGGCGGTATCGTGGGCGTCGTGGAAGGGTTCCGCGGAGGCGCCGTTGGGCTTTGGGGTGAGTTGCGGACTGGCGCTGTCTAACATTGTCGGGGCTCTGAGGGCGGGAACGTGGTGAATGCCTGGCGGGTGTGGGGTGGGGTGGGGGGGGGGGGTTAAAGTGGGGAGCTGCAGGGCAGCTTTTGGGGGTCTGACGTAGCGGGAGCGAGCAAGCGGACGTGCTGTGAACGAGGCGCGCCTTGAGAGCCAAGGAGATGAAGGAAGAATCCGTGGGTTTTACCAATGTAGCTGGAGATACACACAGGTCGGGCTGGGATGGAGGTCGAGGGGAAATAGCCCCGAGAGCAGCTCGTGTGCATAAGTAGGTTCATTCCAAAGTGCCACCCGCGCGGGCCGGTGACTTAGAGTGGTTGCAGCATTACAAGGGCAGAGGCGCCGAGCGGCGATTTCCTGCGAGTGACCGAACGATGAGTGCACCCCACGTACCGGTAGGGCCACTTGTGAGTCGTCGGTGACTCCCGGCCTTGTCACTGGGGCCATGTACTTCGGGCGTGCAGAGGAAACCGCAAGGGAGCCTGGCCTGACCGGTCCCCACCGAGAATTGCCCTTCCCGGTGCCGCGACTTTACCCCGGGGCGTGGGATGACAAGTCGTCCGTGCGTGAAACAGTGGGCATGCTGGCGTCGACAAGTGCTGGCCAATCGTACGGGCGCCGGCGTCTTTTAGAAGGGCCGAGGGGCGGCATGATCTGATGTCCCCCGTTCACATATGTTGTCTGTCATTCAACAGCAGCTAACAAACGAATAGTCAAGAGAAGGCAGGTTGATGTGTTCAATGCGCGTATTCATCATGTAAGATCCCGACCTCATGACCCAGCTTCCGCCGCTGCCCTGGCGCATTGAACGCAGCGTGATCCCGCCAAAACTTGCCTTCGAGGCAACGGGAGCGAGGGAACTCGGATTAGATGCATATAGAGCGTGTTTCCATCGTGTATGCCATGTCGACCTCGTGCCCAGCCTTCGCATGCCAGCCGCTTTTTCCCAATCCCCCAACCCTATATGCCCCGTAGTGTATTCATATACAGCGCAATGGCCCCCAGCACCCCCTCAGGACTCGGCATCTCCGCACAGACATGCGGCGTGAACCCAAAGCTGGCCAGGCAGTCCCTCGTCGTAGGTCCAATAGTTGCCACTAGAATCTTCGGGCCCCCCTCCTTCCCCTCCGGCCGCACCTTGCCCTCGCCGTCTAACAACCCCGCGCCCCTCAGCATCGCCTCGCACCCCGCCGGCGAGAACACGACGACCCAGAGCATCTTCCTCGCGCTTGACTCCTCTAGCACTCGATCAAAGTCGACAGGGAACGACTCCATGACGTCCGTTTCGTAGATCTCCACCTCTTCGACCCCTATCCGTCTGTCGTCCGGCAGCGCGGGGTCCATCAGTCGCTTAGGTATCACGTCGCGCCGAGTCTCGCCAGCCGGGAACAGCAGCGGCGGGAGCGTCGAACGGCCGGCGTACCACTCCCTGTAGTGGCCCAGCATGAATCCCGAGAGCACTTCGCCCGTGCCGGACTCCTCGCCAAAGACCTGCAGCGGCGGGTTCTGCGGTATGGCCCTCAGCGCGCGGCTCGTCGCGGGGCCGACGCTGTAGATCGGCACGTCCTGTAGGTGAGGCCATGTCGCGTCGCCTGTGCCACGTCCATCAGTCACCAGTCGCATGTCGCGACAGAGAGCATCTTCTGGGGGAGGGAAGCACAAACCTTTGCCATTTTCTACTATCGCCGCGAACGCCTCGACGGCCCGCTGCGACGTGAATACCATGCCACCGTAAGCCGCGCCGACATTGTTACTGATCTGCCTCCCCCGCAGTGCAGCATCGACCTTGGCCACGCCCCCATCCTTGAAGCTGTGCCGCAGCACGGGTACGAACCGCGGCTCGAAGTGGCACTGGTCGACGGGCTGCTGGTTGAACAGGTCCTCGTAGGCGTCCGTCGGCGTAGACTTGGTCTTGAGAAAGAGGATCGGTACTCTGCTCTCCGCAGTGACCGTGGATGCTGTTCCCATGGTTCAATTGTTTCCGGGGGCCCGGGGCTGCTGGACTATGGGGTGATTTGGCGGGCCGAGGTTGCGATAATGCGGGACGCAAACCCCACCAAAAGGTAAGTTTAGTGGAATTATCGCGATAAGATAAGATACGAGTACGGTATCCGGATGGGACGAGACGAGACGCATGGGTGCCCGGCAGGTGCTACGAGCCGACACTAGCTGACAAATGCCATGCGAAAGGTTGTGCTCGTATAACAGGCGCGAGAGCCCGCGATGGTCGCCACTCGGCTCCTCGCCGAGGCGGCAGGAAGAAGCACAGCAGTCCTACGAAATTGCAGCATACGAAAATGGCCGACGACTCGAGGGACGCCGCTCCGACCGCAACGCCCGCGCCCGCGCAAGCCGGCGACGGCGCGTCCGAGCCGCCCAAGAAGATACCCAGGGGCGTCGTCCTCGGACCCGACGGGAAGCCGTACGCGCCCGCCCTCCCCCCTTCTTCAACTTCACCCTCACAACGCCCTACAACACAGTTGCTAACATCTAGCCGTTTCAGTTGCCGGAGTTGCACGTCCTTCGCCTCCTGGGCCTCCCAGACAAAGTCCTCCCTCAAAGCTGCGAAGCCGGCCCCCGACTGCCCCCCGGACTCCGAGGCCCTCGGCCGCAGCTCCTGGACGCTCCTTCACTCCATCGCTGCGCAGTACCCCGAGGCCCCCTCCGCGGCGCAGCAGTCCGACCTCGCGGGCTTCGTGCGCCTCTTCGCGAAGCTGTACCCCTGCTGGCCGTGTGCCGAGGACTTCCAGTCGTATATCGCACGGCGGAGGCCTGTGGTGGGAAGCCGGGGCGAGTTCGGGACGTGGCTCTGCGACGCGCACAACGAGGTGAATCGGAAGCTGGGGAAGCCCGAGTTTGACTGCAATCTGTGGGAGCAGAGGTGGAGGACGGGGTGGAAGGACGGGAGTTGCGATTGAGGGAGTGCGGGAACCCGAGGATGGAATGGGGGTTGGGACTTGTATGATGTGATGTCAGTAGATTGGCGGGGGGGGGGGCGCTTGGTGTACCTGTAAGAGTACGGCGCTGTTGTACTTGTACCATGGTAGATCTCTCCTCGCATTTTCTCGCGCATTCGTCGAACTATAGAATTGCATTTACACTATCCCTAAGACCCTGACGTCAAGAGACGAAATGCCCACTTTGAACGCCCGGGAACTGGCCAATATCCATTTCCAGGCCACGGGAAATTCCCCGAAAGAAGGGGCGTATCCGGTTTTGGCGACCCATAAGGCCCACAGAGTGGAGCGGTAGCACAGGGGACATGTGCGTCGCAGCCCACAACCAAGTCGTGCGGAATCGGCCAGGTGCGGGCCCGGCGGCAGCTGCGGGAACGTAATGCCTCGTACGCTGACGGGGTTATGATGTGATGTCCATGATGAACATACTTGCTGCCCACGGAATGAGATGTTACGTGACCATGAGGGAAGTAGCTACCGACAAATTGATCAGTATAGAAATAGAGCTCCCGCCCAGCCGGAGCTTCTTGCCGAGTTCCCATGAAATCGAGTGCACATCCCAAACGAAACTCACGATACCGCTTTAACCGCTTCACTTATACATTCCATTCCACGGTCTATAACAGCACATCACAGATACCTCGCCAATGTCAAATATCAGAGCCAGCGAGCTTCAGGAGCCGGTCGACGTTGCGGAGTACCTCTTCCGCCGATTGAACCAACTGGGCGTCAAGTCGATTCACGGTGTCCCCGGCGACTTCAACCTCGTCGCCCTTGATTACATCCCCAAGGAGGGGCTAAAATGGGTCGGGAGCGTAAATGAGCTGAATGCGGGTATGTGCCCCTCCATAACCCCGACAACCCCGGTCCTCTGCTGACAACAGTCCTACAGCGTACGCTGCGGACGGCTACGCCAGGGTAAACGGCCTCGCCGCCGTCGTGACGACCTTCGGCGTCGGCGAGCTCAGCGCCATGAACGGCATCGCCGGCGCCTACTCGGAGCAGATTCCCGTCGTGCACATCGTCGGCACGCCCTCGACCCGGTCCCAGCGCGACGGCATGCTGCTCCACCATACGCTCGGTAACGGCGACTTCAACGTCTTCTCCAACATGAGCGAGAAGCTCTCGTGCGAGGTCGCCAAGCTTAACCACCCTAACGAGATCGCCACCCAGATCGACCACACCCTCCGCCAGTGCTGGGTTCAGAGCCGCCCCGTCTACATCACGCTCCCGACGGATATGGTGACGGCTAAGGTCGAGGGCAAGAGGCTGCGGACGCCCATTGACACGTCGGAACCCGCGAACGACGCACACCGCGAGGAGTACGTCGTCGATGTGATCCTGAAGACGCTGTACAAGGCCAACGATCCCATCGTTCTCGTCGATGCGTGCACTATCCGCCACAGGGTAGTTAAGAGGGTGCAGGAGCTCGTGGAGAAGACGAAGTTGCCGTTCTTCATGACGCCAATGGGAAAGAGTGCGCTGGACGAGACTCATCCTCTGTACGGCGGCATCTATGCTGGTTCCGGCTCGGATGATGCCGTTAGGAAAAAGGTGGAGGAGTCCGACCTGATATTGTCCATCGGCGCCTTAAAGGTAAGCTCTCTACTGCCATGGGCGGCGCAAACCGCAGTCCGAGGACTTTCCCCATGACGCGCCGCGAATGGACCATCTCGGCTGACCCTCTCTCCAGAGTGACTTCAACACTGCGGGATTCTCTTACCGGACTTCGCAGCTAAACACCATTAACCTCCACAGCACGCACACCGCCATTCGGTACGCTGAGTACCCGGGAGTCCGCATGGGCGGCGTCCTCAAGACACTCCTAGAGAAGGTGGACGTCTCCCAGGTAAAGACGAAGCCCGTCCCGCCCAGGAACGGCGTCATCAAGAAGCCTGAGGACCACAAGGCGAAGGACGCCGGCGTCATCACGCACGACTGGTTCTGGCCCCGCGTGAGCGACTTCCTTAAGAAGCGCGACATCGTTGTGACGGAGACGGGAACGGCCAACTTTGGCATCCTGGGCACCAGCTTCCCCCCGGAGGTAGTGGCGCTGAACCAGGTCCTATGGGGCAGCATCGGGTGGTCTGTTGGTGCGTGCCAGGGAGCGTCCCTCGCGGCCAAGGACGCCAAGGACGACAGGCGGACTATCCTGTTTGTTGGTGACGGGTCGCTCCAGCTTACCGTCCAGGAGATCAGCACTATGATCAGGCACGGCCTGAAGCCAATCATGTAAGTTACCCAGGGGAGGCCGACGCCGCACAGAAACTAACACCAACTAGCTTCGTCATCTGCAACGAGGGATTCACTATTGAACGATTCATCCACGGCATGGATGCTGAGTACAATGACATCGTGCCGTGGGACTTCAAAGAGCTTGTGACGCTCTTTGGAGGCACCGACAAGACGGTGCGGAAGCTCCAGATCAAGACGCGCTCCGAGCTTGAGAAGCTCTTCGGCGAGGATGAGTTCAACAAGGCCGAGAAGCTGCAGTTCGTCGAGGTGTACATGCCCAAGGAGGATGCCC
The DNA here is from genome assembly GCA_025503055.1 of Sordariomycetes sp. B11D1. Taxonomy (NCBI): domain Eukaryota; kingdom Fungi; phylum Ascomycota; class Sordariomycetes; species Sordariomycetes sp. B11D1. Next base: position 76,396 of record JAMFQS010000115.1, read on the forward strand.
CCGCCGTCATGGTCAAGACGGCCGAGGAGACGGCCAAGGTGAACGCCGACAAGTCGTAAGAAGGGCGCAACGGGAAGAACGGAGGATGAAAGATGGCTGTTGTCTACGTAATAGCTACTGGAGACGGGAGCCCGGCGCGACGACACGTAAAAGCGATGAATGATATTATGATATTGTTAGATTACACGATATGGTCCGAGAGTCGAGTTTGTAGCCTGATGAGCATTATTGAGCTTGGGCTCTGGCTCGACAAGCGGCTTTGGACTAGTATTTGTCACGTGATAAGACCGACCCACCAGCTCACTTCTCACTACGGCGTCGTGCAGACGGCCGGGCAAGCTCTTACACGGTCTCCCGCCTACCGCCAAGCGCACTGTCCCTCGCTTTCGACCTCATCATATTCACTTTTTGAGCTGCATCGAGGTGCCTTCGGTCGCTCGGAAAGAGAGAATGGCGGATAGCAAGCGGAAGCAGCCCCCTCAGGGGGGCTCCCAGCCCCAATCGAAGAAGAGCAAGGTAAGGACGGCGGTGCTCCCGGCTGGGTCTTTGCCTATGATATCACGCCATCTCTGCCTTTGCTCTTGTAAGCAACTAGGCTAACTCTCGAATGGCAGAAGGGTAACGAGGGCAAGTGGCAGACGCCGCATCAGCGCGTCAACCTCCAGCAGCGGCTCGAGCTCGGTACCACCATCGAGGCAGGGGATACGGGGATCTGGGTGACATGCCAGCGGGGACTGGAGAAGAAGGCCATGACGGAGATGACGCAGCTTTGCGAAGAGGTAAACCTCCACCCTCCCCCGGCTTGTCCCTTTTATGAGTGTTCTCCGGGGATCCCTTGTGTAGTTACTGACTCGGGATAGCTGGGCGAGGACATGTACGGCATTAAGCCCGCCTCCGCGGCTGCCGAGGAAGCGGCGCTAGGCTCGCAGTCCAAAATGGACATCGCCGACGCCGTAGCGGCCGAGCTGGAGGAACTCAAGGCGGAGCCGAAGAAGTCCAAGGCAGGCTACATCTTCCTCCCCGTGAAGTCTGGAATCGAGTGCGTCTTCTTCATGAAGACTCGCGCGCCGGTCGACCCCGCGGCGCTGGTGGACCGCATCTGCGACGATGCGCTCGCGTGCAAGGACGTGATGGAGGGGAGGAAGCTGAGGCATATCAACCGCTTGACGCCAGTTGTTGCCGTTGGAAAGGCGCTGGATAGAGGGATCGAAAAGGTCGGGAGGGAGGTGCTTGGAGGCGTGTTGGAGTTGAAGGCCGAGGAGGGGGGTGCGGTGGAGGAGAACGCGGAGATCCCTGCGCATACGGTAAGGGCCTGGATATCGGGGGAGTTTTTATGTGTGGTGTGTGCTAATGGGAGGGAATTCAGTACGCCATCCGGCCGAGCATCCGGTCGTCCTCGCTCCAGAGAGACGAGGTTATCAACCGCGTCGCGGCCCTCGTCAGTCCGAAGCACAAGGTCAACCTCGGGAGCCCTGACAAGATCATCCTGATTGACATATTCAAGGTCAGTCCCCACCCCATACCGTTCCGCCTTTTGAAGCCCGGGTAGGGACTAACACTTGCTGTGCTGCTCAGAACTACTGCGGGATGTCGGTCGTTGACGGGCCGAGGTGGGAGGGGATGAAGAAATTCAATATCAATGAGATCTACAAGATTGCCGGGAAAGGCGAGGGCGGGAAAGGCAAGGGCGGGGACAAGGGCGATGGAAAGGGTGAGAGCATGGGTGAGAGCAAGGATGGGGTGAAGGATGACGCGAAGGAGGGTGAAGAGGCCGAGGCGAAGGGAAAGGACAAGCGCGAGGAAAACAAGACGGGGTCGAAGCCAACGGCGGAGTAAGCTCCCAGAGGGGCGGCAGGACGGGAGGCTTGCAGGAGGACCCGGCGAACAGCACGGGCGGGGCGGAAATGCTAATCCCCGAGCCGCGGATAGGAGCCGCCCCTAATTCGGGTCTCCTTGCTGGTGGAGTCCTTGTACGACATCACAGCCAGACAGAATGCGGCACAAGCGAAATGACATGCAGTTGGAAGGAGCCCCCACAGCTTATGGGACCGCTCTGCGTTCTGAGCCTTGATAAGGCGGCATTCACGACGCATGTGACGTCGGATGGCAGTTGGGGTAAGAGCTAAAAAATCTCGGATGTCATGTTTGCGCCGATCAAATGCACCAGCAAGCGAGATGGCGTGGACCCGTCCTCTCGACTCGATATGACGACGCTAAAGGAAGGGAAGGGAGGACAGGCCGGATAGCTACAGTTAACAAGCAATGACACCGGAGTACTGGCCGGGGCGGCGTGGCGGGCCGCCAAGCGACAAGCCACGCCTTGATGCGCCCGTCAAGGAGCGCGCAGAGGCGCACGCCGACGAAGTAGCGCATGGCTTTGCAAGGCGCCTTGGCTAGTTTATCGAGAGACCTACCCTGTGTTCCGGGCGTCGTGGCGAGGCGGACACGTGCGTCGCCAACGCCGATGTATGTCGCCGAGGCAATTACTCCTCCTACCGGGCTTCCTTCATGGCCTATTCGGCAGTCCACGGAAAACGAAAACTGCGTGATGTCGATCACGTCGCGAAAAGGATGTGACGTCGATCAGTCTGCGGAGATAGAATTCCTTCGGCATGTTGTAACGCCGAGGGCCCAAAAAAAAAAAAAAAAAAAAGGATCAGACGTGCGGAAGCGCTTCTAGAAGGGGCGGAATGCTCGCGCACTGAGCCTTGTTGCGGTGAAATCGGCGAACAGGGGCATCCGGCAAGCGACCGGGCCTGTCGTTTGCTCCCAGGGCAGCCCTGGAACCAGGTCGACAGCGCCGGGGGTTAGGTGGTGATCAGCGCCGCGCGGTGGCACTGGCGACAAACTTTTAGCGGCCACCACGTGGGTCTAGCTGGGAACCCTCCTCGCAACGTCCCCCGCATGCGGTCTAGCGGCGCGAGGGTTCCCCCAGAATGCGCAGGACCTGGAACGTCCCGTATCGGCGTCGACCTTCGAGCTAGCGCACGGCGTGGTCGCACCGAGGGGATGCCGGCAGAGCTGAGGACCCGGCGCGGAAGAAACGCCGTGCCGCCTGGGTTCCGCACCGGGGCCATCACCGCCACCCGCTGGCATTCTTCGCTTGCGGCTGCCCAATCAGGGACTTGGGCCGCTCGCTTATCCGCGCAGTAAGCGAGGAGTGGGCGGGCTGCCAACCCCCCTGATCCGAGCCCTCATGACGGGTCGGGGACTTGGAAGAGGCGCGGCGGGCACAGGCCGTGGGCTGTTACCCGCGTCGCACCAGACGCCGACGTCTCCTCGTCCACGCCGAGCTGCTCTGACGAGGGATCTCGACTGCCGTCTTAGTCGAGAGACGCCCTGTGCCGCCTTCCCTCGCGACCCCGACCTCGGGTCACCCCCTTCGCTTAACATACTACCCACACCGGCCGCTCTCACGGGACGAAACAGTTCACACCCGAGCGACGCGCTGTTCGGGCTTTTCCGCGACTCGATCCAACGGGGCCCTCGTTACCACGGCTTATCCCCGGAACGCGGAATGCGATGCTCGTCTTATCCTGCCTGTTACGTCGGTGCAGTAGCTGCGGCGCGTACTACCCGCTCCGAGCTTGGAAGGGTCCCCGGGGGTCGGTCGGGGCCAGTGCCACACCGCCCCCCGCGACATGACGCGCGTTAGATCAGGGCTAGCGAACTTTGCCCCGGGGGCCATTCCGCCGTGACGGGGCTCGCGAGTGTACCTCGTGCCGAGTATGCAATCAGACGCCCCTGGGGTCGCAAGACCACCTCAATTGCCCGAAGACGCATAGGACCAGAGCACCCTGGGGGGGGGGGGGGGGGGGGGGCGCCCCCCAATGCAAAAGCCACCACCCCCCCCCAAAACGGGGAACCCGGGGCGCCGG
>JAMFQS010000116.1:0-79998 GCA_025503055.1 Sordariomycetes sp. B11D1
CCCCCCCGCCCCCCCCCCCCCCCCCCCCCCCCCCCCCCCCCCCCCCCCCCCCCCCCCCCCCCCCCCCCCCCCCCCCCGGCGCCCTCGACCAGTTGGTTTCTTGTCAGCGATGTCCGCGAGGACTATGGCTTACGGTAGTTATGACTCTAGAGAAAAGTTATGAATGACAACACGTTCGGATATTCCATATTTGTGCCCCGTTTCCCCCACCTGAAATGAGGCGCGTTTTGTCTAGTGGTTTGGAGGGGGAGAGGGGACTGGGATAAAGGAGTCGAGAGATGGGGCACCGCGAGGAAGGAAGGGCAAGACCGGCCTGAAGGCGAGGGCTGAGCAGGGTAATATCCGGTCTTGGAGCGTTCTTGGCGCCCTGGAGTCGGAGGTGGACATGAGGGAAGGACGAGAGGGGGCCCGCGTGTGAGTATTTCCCTGCTTTGGACGGGAGTGTCTACTTGCCCACTCGGCGAATCCATCCGTCGTCGCGATATACGTGGCATCGCATCAACCACACGGCAAGTCACTCGGCACAAGACGAACCACTCTTCAACCCGGTGTATTCCCAAGCCCCGCCACCCATCAGTCAGAGTCAAGACCAGACCGGCAGGCATCCTCCCCAAGATCAGCGGAGCCATTGGAACAGAAGACCTAGATCCACCATCCACTTACAATCTTGCCGGGAATAAGAAAGAAAAACAAACCGGGCTAACGAACAGCCGCGTGTCCCGTTTCCTGGAGTCGTTCCTCAAATCCCCAATCCATTTTCCCGCAAAAGGATCCCAGGTTACCGTAAACAATTCCAGGCATTAGGCCGTCATCAGATACCAAAAGAAAATAAAAAGCACGACGCCTTCATTTGCCGCATGATGGAAAGAGGTGAGAGGGGGGAAACAACGCTCGAGACCAGGAGCGGATGGGAGAGCCGTACGTTCCCTCCGCTCGGAAGTCCAATCTGCGGTTCAAGAAACGATGATTCCCAAACGCCAGAAGGACAAAAGAGCGGTTAGAGAGCGCCGGGAACCAAGAACCAGTTTGGAACAACGTGATGGCCAGCCAGGAACGGACAACACACGGCGGGGCGTATTCAATCTGGGGAAGAACCGTCGCGTCCCAACAGGACAAGGACGTGTAATCAGGCGAAACCGGCACCCAGCCCAGCACACTGTACCGCGTGCTCGGCACCGGGAACGATAACCAATCTGCAACTTGACCAGCCACACTAGACGCCGCGGGGCCGGGGCGACCGCCCGACCTCCATCACGTCGTCCAGGTGGTTACACATCGCGACGAACAGATCAAAGAAGAGCTTGCTGCCCCCCTCCTCCATGGCCACCTGCATCGTGCCGCTCCGCTTAAACGTCTTCCGGCACCGGATGATGAGCGCGAGGTAGTGCGCCCTCAGCCGCGAGTCGGAGTCCGGGGTATGCGCGTACGCGTACGCCGCGGAGCGGAGGATGGTGGCGACGTCGATGCCCGATTGGAGGCCCTGCTTGCGGAGGGAGACCAGCTTTAGGTCCTCGAGGCCGTAGCGGTCGGCAGCGCAGTAGATGGCCGTGTCGCGGAGGACATTGTCGTCTGTGCTGGAGAGGCGGACCGTTGCGTCGGTCGAGGGGCGGGACGACACCGACGCGGGAGATCGGCCCGGGGCCGGGGAATACGGCGACGCATCCTCCAGCTCCCAGGTGTCGCGGGCGGGGTCCCGGATGAGACGCGGGTAGTAGTCCCCCTTGTAGAGGAACTCCAGGACCGCGGAGAAGACCTCCGGCTCCTCGTCCGGAAGCGAGATGCGCGTGCCGCGGGGGTCGGGGGAGGGCGCGCCGCGGCAGGCGACGTCGAAGAAGGGGGCCTGGCGGAGGACGTCCTCATGGGCCGCGAAGAGGCGGGCCTCGCGGCCGACGGCGAGGGTGACGATGGGGGACGGCGCGGGCGCGGGCGCGGCCGGCGGGGCGTAAGTTCGGGGGTGCCGGCCGCGGTCAGCCTTGAAGGAGCGCTTCGATGCCTTTGGGTCCCGCGATTTCTTGAGGCGGGCGGCCTTGTCGATCCGGGTTTGGTCCTGCGACCTGAAGGACCTGGATAGCATGGCGCCGTAGAGCGGGGACGCGGCGGGAGCTGGCAAGGGGTGGGAAGGTCCGGGACGGAGACGCTCGCGGGGCGGAGCTGTGAAGCTTGTTTCCCACTACTAATCCTGGCCCTGGACAACTTTCCTCCCTGCACCTATCCAAGCGCCGAAACTTGAGCGGCGACCGAAGGAGCGGATATTGCCGCGCAAGGAGAGGGCGCGACAATGAAAAAAAAAAAAAAAAGAGGGGCCCGTGAGGAATATCGCTAGAGGGATTGTCTCAAACGAGTGGCTAGGAATATTCCCAGAGTGTCTTTGCGGCCCGGGTGGTGGGGATGGAGAGAAGGGGAGAGAGAAGGGGTCGAAAGTGGGGGAGGGGGCGACGGGATGTATATACATATATATATATCCCCCGCCGTAATGCGCATTGCATTGTCTAGGCGGCAGCGAGGCAGCGTCGCCTGTCGCCGGGGTTTTGGCGGCGCACAGCGCTCGCCGCCTGCTTCCCGGTCTTGGGGCTGCCGAGTCATCGCGCGGGGCCAGTCAGGTCGTCCGACTGGGGTGTGGCCACGTCGGGCCTTGGTACGTTGGTACCAGGCTCCGGGTCGCGCCTTCCTGATGGCCGTGGGCGTGCAGATGTACGTCGCGGGTGTGTGGGAAGGTGCGCCCGGCGTATGGCCGGACCCGGGGAGGGGGGGGAAGGAGGGGCTCGGAATCAGCCGGGGTCTCGTCGGCATGCACTCTTCCTTCAACGGCCCCAATGCGAGCTGACGGAACCGAGGTGTGGGCAATTGGTGCCGGAGGCCCAGGATCCGGGACCCGATGCCAGCACCCAGGGGAGACTAGGGTCCAGGGACATGCCCTCGACGCCTGGAACCCACGCTCTGGGATCCGGGATCGGGACGCTGGCGCGTCGACGCCCGACACGGACCCCGAGAACCCAGCATCCGGGTCTCGGCATCAACATGTCGACATGTTCGACGTCAGGAGCCCAGAGTGCAGGGCCCGGCGTCTACCCATCGCCCGAGTCGCCACCACTCCATAGCCCGGTCGACGGATCCCCAGCTGCCTCCAAGCCTCCGCCCCCGCCCATCTCATCCGTCGTCGCCGTCCCCGCTCCATCCAGCCATCATTGGCATGCTCGCACTATCCCTGTCGTAAGCCAGTAGCCCGTTGCTGTTGTTTCTCGTCGTTCCGCACGTCGGCTGACCAACCACGCCGGCTTCATCCCGGCTGCGTGTTACATCCCGGCTGGCGTCACCTCGTTACGAGCACATGCGCGTCGATCCATGTACACGACTCCGCTTCTCCTTCCGAGGACGTACATCCCCACGCGTGCAATTGCCTCGAGCGATGCCGGACCCAAACTGCATGTGCATTCTGTAAGTCAAATCCTCCTCGCGCCACGACTCTGATATCTGTCTAGGGACAGACGGGAAACTGTTTCGATTTCCAATCGTTGCTCCCACGTTCATCCCGTGTTCTCTATCATCGTCGCAGAGGAGGCAAGTGTGTGTAATCATACCCAACAGCAAGCCGCTCACGCCCAAATCAGGATTTCGCAACCCAGTCAAGACTCGGCCCATTTTACTCCCGGAGCCAGCTGAAAGCTCATGCCGGCTCACCCCCAGCAAAGCAACCCTGACCGCTTCCTCAACTATCCCCTCCCCCTCCTCTCTGACGCATGGTCTCTCTGATAACGTCTGGTACGAATCACATCCCTCTTTCTCTCTCTCTCCCTCTCTCCCCTACTCCCCTCCATCGTCATCTCCGAGCCCCTCTCCAGGCTCATAGCTCCCATGCCCCCTCGGATCCGCGATGAGCTCCCCCAACCTCTTGACCTCCGCGCTCCCCTCCCCAGCAATCAGACCCCAGCCCGTCCTCGCAACCCCCGCGAACTCCACCGCCCTCTCGACGTCTCCCGCCTGGTTCGCCATATAAGCCGCCATCTCCGCCACCATCCCCCTTGGAACAATGACACCCTCCTCCTCGTACAGACTTAACGTTTCCTCACACAGCCGGACAATACGCCTGGGATCTCGACTTGATGCCACCAGCTGGGCCTTCAGACCCCGTATCTCCTCCCGCCGCCGATCCGACGCCGCGCGGCAAGTAGCATCGGCGCAGATGGGGCATGTGCAGGTGAAGCCCCACTGCGAGCTCAGCGCGGCGTGCCGGTCCTTGTGAAGGGGGGTGGAGAGGGGGTCGAGGTAGGAGTAGGAGAGCTCTTCCCCCGGTGCGATGTCGCGGAGGGCGAAGACGGTGAGTGTGAGCGTTGTTTCGTTGAAGCGGTAGTAGAGGCTTTGAGCTCAAGTTAGCACGCTTAGGAGCTCGAGATGGGAGGACATGGAGGGACGGGGCCTACTTTGGCGTGCAGTCGTGGTTTATTTTCTAGACAACGTCAGTTGAGCTCCGGAACGCGAGGGAGACGTGACTTGTGTGAGGGCAGGCGAGAGGGAGGACATACGGCCGTCTCCGGAAAGACGCCCAAGTGCTTGAACCCCCCAATCTGCACGCCCAAAGCATTAACCGCCACCGCCCCATCAACCTCGTCCGCGTGTCTCGGCGTAGAACTCAGCCCCCGCACCTCCCGCCTCGCCTCGTCGGCAAGTTGCATCACGCCCAGCCAGTTCATTCTGTGCCGCTCCTCGGGGAGGAAGACGTCGAGCGCGTCGAGGGCGAGGAGGAGGGATGGGTGCTCTGTCAGGAGGGTGTCGCCTGCTTCTAGGGGCGTCTTGAGGTAGAGGGCTCTTCCTTTCCCGGGGACAAGGCGCTCTTCGTATCGATCTTCTTGACTGCTCTCGTCGCTGGTCTCACCCTCGCTCCCGCCTGGGCTCTCGCCACCGATGCTATCATTCTCACTCTCATCCCCCGTCCCCACTATCCTCCCCGCAACGACCCCACCCAGCTCCGGCAACGTAACGACGCTCATACCTCCCTTGAACCCCGCGTCCGTGAAGACGCAGAAGCCGAGGAGCGGCTTCTCCGCCGGGTGTAAACAGTAGGGCTCATGGGTCCAGGGGTAGTAGGCGGTGGGGTCGGATGGGAGCGGAGTGAGGGACGATGACGCGCAGGAGAGGTCTGCTTCGAGGGGGTTACGGGGGGGACACTGGAAGGGGGGCGGGTGGGCGGTTGTGAGATGGGATAGGAGGAGCATAGGAAGGACGAGTGAGCCGGGGACAGTCATGTCTGTGAGCGGAGGCTTCGCGGTTCGGACTCGGTCGAATCTTGGCCTCGTGATCCGCCCCGGGGCCCGACGTGATCGGATTCGGCCGTTCTCGTGGGCCGCAAACAGGTGGCAGTGGCTAGCCCTGGCCCTTGGCACCCAGACACCAGGGGTCGCCGGCTTGATAACGCAAGATGCCAAAAAGTCCGAGGAAGGAAAGATGAAGATTCAAGAGGCAGCAAGCTCCACCTCGGGTCAGCGACTGGTTTACGCAAGCCAAGCATGACAGCATGGCCAGCCGGCCTCGGAGTAACGGGTCGTGGTATTAGGAGACGGGCCGGGGGTGGTAATGCCAAGGAGGGAATGAACCCTGTCTGGTCGCCGGAAGGTGTTTCATCGTCAGGCCCAGTTGCTCCGTCTGCCTTCCCCTCGCTTCTCCCCTCCCCTTCGCCCCCAGCCTTCCCCTTCTCGCAGCAACCGGTCGTCACTGCGGCCCTTTCCCCCGCACGCGACGTGTATCTCACCGCTTCTGATCCGCAAAGCGTATCCGGCCGAGTCTTGGCCCCGCGATTCCCCCACGCCGAAATCGACTCGGGCTGCCCTGGCCAGAGACGTCTCAAAACAACTCACCCCGCGAAGCGGGTGGGTACTCGCGCATCCGCTACTGCAGGTGTCGACCCCATTCTTAACCTCACTCCCCCCCTTGTCCGCCCCTCACTTACACCCGCCCCGCCCCCAGACACTTGCCCCATCTCTGCCCGCAATCGGCCAAGACTGGGCCAGAGGGAGCCACCAGGGTAAAGGGGGTCCTAGCACGAAACGCGGCATTGCGCACGCAGGGGGATCCTTTTCCGAAACACCTTGCCAACCGTACGTCGGAGAATATCGCTGTCTCCCGCAGGTTTGCAAATGTCTTGTGGCCATCTTCATCCCGGACCCAGAAAAGAGTAAACAAATGGCCGAAAAGAATCAACCCAAAAAAAAAAAAAAAAAAAAAAAAAAAAAGGCAGCGCAAGAGAATAAATTTGCAGAGACACTCCCTATCAGGGAAGTGGTTGAAGCCCGTGCTGTGCGCATCTCTCGGAGCACCGAGGCTTTGTCGGAGCACTTCCTCGTCCGAAATAGCATCACAGGGACGAGTGTCCTTTGTTTACAAAAGCTTAATCGTGCGCATGGTGCATGGACCCCATCTTCAGCCCTTGTCCGGGGAATCAAGGTTTGATAAGTATTTTGACTCGAATCCTGCGAAACAGAGAGGCGCGCGGCATGGTAGCGCCTAGGGTAGACCACAATGCGGCGGCTAGACGATGCGAGTCTCACTCGATCAATGGGACAAGTGGGAGCCTGCTTGGCAAGAAAGCCCTGACGGGTGGTATAATCAAAGTGCCATCTGGTAGAGCAGATGGAACGAAGGGTGCGCTTCATAAGCGGGCCGTGGAGGCCAGGATGGGAGGGCGTACGCGCTGGCATCACGAGTCCCTCGGATGGCCTTAACCAAGTTCCGATCCCGGACTCTAGATACCTCGTATCATCCCCATGCCACGGGCACTCTCGCAAACGGGGGACAGACCCGAGACTCCGGCTGCGCGAGCACTTGCACAAGTGAGAACCGGACTCCCAGGGGCATCGCTGTACGCCAACTTTACCGTATTGCAAACGCCGCAAGGCGACCCAACGAGGAGCATGAATGCTCCTTTCCTCTTGCCCATGCCCCCAGCTCGCCCGGTAACGTCGCAGATCCCCTTGTCCAGCCCAAGGTATGAACCGTCGGCCATGGAGCACGCTCGCGCCGTCCGCCTCTCGTCCAGAAGCGCAAACCCCAGCGCGCTCTCAGCGTCTCGCAGCACGGGAAGCCGTACAGGCAAGGTTGATAAGCCAGCCAGACAAGTGCACTCGCGCCGGGAACCTCCAAGGTGAAGCCGCGAAGCCTCGAGTTCGCCCCGCAGCAATCTGAGATGCCCAGCAAAACTTGATATCCGCCGCCCAACCCAGCGCCCTCGCGCTGGCCACCTTTGGCACCGAAACGCCTGCAGATGCCCTTCCCAGCCCAAGGATGAGATCCCGCCCGGAAGCCAGCACGCTCGCGTCTTTGATCCCCCTCGCGCCTTCCCATCCAGAACCGCAGCAACGCCCCAATCCCATCGGGAGCGAGCCCCTCATGGACGCGACCCCCATAGCCGTCCCCACCCCAGATCTGCAACAAGGTAAACACGTCCGTGCCGCATCTCCTGACAACACGCCCAAACCCGCCCCCTCCATCACCTGTTCCCCCATCAATAAAAAAAAGCTTGTCGTAGTTTTCAAAGTCATCGGCGAGGCCATTCGCAGAGTCCTAGCCCCGCTTCCGCGTCGCTGGCACCCGGTCGAGGTACATCTGCGTACCATCGTCAAGAGCCTCGTCGAGCCTAGATGCCGTGCCCGCCGTTTTCTCGGGTTTCTTCGCGAGTGGAGCGCTTTTGCTGTTCCAAGTCGCAGGTCTCGTCGCGGGCGTCCGCCCGTAGCTCCCAGCGCAGATTCTCCTCGAGGATCTCCTAATCCCGACCCGTACGGTCAACACCGTCGATAAGCAAGACTGCAATGCCCAACACCGCGCTGGAGATGCCACGACGGTGTTTCGCGTGGTTCCTGCGCGCCAAACCTTACCTCCGCGTATCGTCAACCCCAGCCCCGTACGCGCAAAAGACGCCAAGTCCCATGACCGCCGGCATCTTCTCGGACCAAACAAGGTTCCAATATCGCGGCACCACGCCGTTCCCGGTCCTAAACCATTGTAAACAGCATCTTGTAAGCAAGTGATTGCGTCCTCCCTGAAACGCTATATAAACCCCAGGCCTCCCCCCTTCTTTCTTCGAGAGAATTCGTTTGCTTCCTCACAGCCGTCGCCTCAGAACTTGAATACCTGACCTCGTCTAAGCTATTGACATAGTCAGCTTCTGCCCTGAGTCACCGCCGTCCAACAACGCACACCACCCAGTCTTTGACTTACCTTTTTCTTCACACTCCCGCTTCACACCCACATCTTGTTCAATTGCTTCAATTGAACTTCGACTCAAGTCGAGCCCAAGAACAGAAACAAGACCAATCGAGCCTTGTGGTTCTCCAAGCACCCGCCAGACACAAACGTCAAGTTTCTGGCAACAACAACCTTTCACTCATCGCATCGTCTCTTTGCCATCTTCACACCTCCACCTCTTTCAACGTTCGACAAGGTCGAGCCCTCAAGCACAAGCTCAGCTGAACCACCAGGTTCACAAAGCACCCTTCAGACCAATTCCAAGCGTCTGGCAAGCCTTCGCCTCACCTTCACCGAGCCTTCTCACCACACCGGCTTTCGGCAAGGATCGGAAACCGAGGATTCTACAACCCCAGTTGAGCCCCAAGGTCAACAACCAGCCACCGGACCGGAAACAAAACAAACCCGCGCCAGCATAACAAGGAGTGACCATCAGGGACAATCCGTCTGGGAGATTCGAGAAAGATCAGAGCCTAGTCACGAGATCAGAAGCCTGAGTTCGTGAATCAACAAATTGCCAAACCCGGCAACAAAGTTTTGCGGTACCGAAAACAGTACGGCAGCGACCAGAGAATCTCACTGAGATCCAGAAATAGCAACAAGAGATCCGCGTGAGAAGCAAAGTGACAAGTCAAGATGAACAACCAGTTCCAGGACTCTATCACCAACGGCATGGCCGTCCAAGACCAGGACCCGTTCTTCAATGATATGACCGCGCAGGGCCAGGACTCGTTTTTCGAAGACATGGCCGTCCAAAGCCAAGATTCATTCTTTAACGACACGACTGTCCAAGACCAGGGCTCGTATTTCAACATGACCGTCCAGGGCCAGGACTCGTTCAACGGCATGACTGTCCAGGACGACAACTCGAACTTCAACACCATGACCGCCCACGCCCAGGGCCCGTTCTTCAACGACATGGCTGCCCGGGGCCAAGCCGCCATCAACGCCAACACTCTGGCCGCCCAAGGCTATGAAAACACGATGTTCCCCATGGTTCAGAACATGGGCTTTAATCCCAATGCCCAGCAGGCGCCGGGCATGATGTACCTGGGCCAGTACATGAGCAACCCCATGATGGACCCGAGCATGATGTACCCAGGCCAGTACATGGGGAATGCCATGATGAACCAGGGCGTCATGTACCCGGGCCAACACATGGGCAACGCCACGATGGCTCAGTCCCAAAGTAACATAAGCTACTTTGGGGCCCAGCCTGCTACCGACCACCGGGTGCCACTTGGCGTAATCCCGGACGGCGCAAACAGGCGCACCGCGCCAAGCGGCCCCACCGAGGCCCAGAAGGGAAAGGTGCCCATCCACAACGGCCAGCAGGGCGTCAAACGCTCTGCCGAGACCGACAGCGACGCCGCAGCTTCTAAGCGCCGCGCTAAGGAAAGCAGTAGCAAGAACACCCCGATCAACTCGAATAGGGCGAACAGCAACAGCCCCGCTGCCATTGCCTCTGGGTCAACTACCCAGGACTTTACCGCCAATGCTTTCGGGACCAGCGCTTCAGTCTCGGGGCAAGGCCTTGCCAACGACGACCTTGGGACCAACCCTTCGGCCGACGTCCAGAGCGCCTCCGAGACTAGTCCTCTGGAGTCCAACAGCCCAGTTACAGGGGAAGGCCTCACCACCGACCCCCTTGTGGCCAACGCTTGGGTCCCAAGCCAAAACATCCAGAGCGCCGTTGCGGTCAATTCCCCGGCCGCCTTCAACGCGGCGGCAACTCAACCACCCGTCGCCGCGGCCCTGGTAAACGGACAAGCGACCCAGCAGCCGGGACCATGTATCCCCGCGCCAGAGCCGCCAGACCCACCCATCGCCTGGCCTCACGGCAGATATAGCGACGTGGAGAAAGAGGCGCGCAAAAAGGATATTGTCAGGATTTGGGAGCGCTTCCAGAGCAAACACAACATGGTCGAGCTCTGCAGTAAGAGGCCAGTGCTTGCTGAGAGGGCAAAGTATCGGGACTACCTGGAACACTACCATGAGGCCGAAAAGAGTGCGGCGCGGACCGCTTTCAGACACTACCTCACGGCAGGCCTCCCCGCGCTCGTCAGGGACCAGCCCGTGACTGAGCCCGTGGGCTTTGACGGTAACGTTGACGCCGCGGTCAAGGCCGCCAAGGCGGTTCGGCAGGCCGACGGCGGGCTGCCGCAGGCAGCGCCACATGCCTCGGATGAGCTGATAGCGGCCAAGATCGAGGAGCAGATGGCGAAGCTGGAGACCATGCTGCCTGCCGAGATCCAGTTCGGACCCGTGAAGTACGCCAAGGCTCGGCCTCAGGAGTTAACGCTAGCCGCACTGCCGGCCCCCGACATGCCCGGCGGCACCACGGGTCCAAGGAAGAGGACCTGCCACATCGTCCGGGGAGACGGGAACCGGGTGTACGGCGGGCACCGCGGGGGCGACTTCATCTTCAGGTACCGCGGCCGGCGGGACTACGCCAACGACAGCCCAATGCGCTTCGATTATGACGGGCAGGTCCCGCGCACCTCGGACGAGTACATGCACCGGCTGAACCTCCTCGCGCCGCGCGCCTGGGACATCATGCGCGCCATCCTGGGGTTCGACCCCTACACCAGCATGGACCTCGCGCCGGAGCACCTCCCGGGTGTCGTCGGGATCGAGGCCGTCTTCGAGGAGGGGCCCGGGAGCATCCGGCAGCAGTGGAAGGCGAGGTTCAGCCTTGACGGGGAGGCGCCGGCCGAGTTCAGGCTGGCGATGAACGACGCAGTTTGCGCCATCGACGTGATGCGCGAGTTCGGGTGGCTCGGGTGGGTGCTCCGCGAGAAGAGGGGCGTGACGCTGCCGCCGTACTATAAGCTGGTCATGGACATGATACAGGTGCTGACGGGCCTGCGCGACAACAACCTGCGCATGTCGTACGAGAATAGCCAGGAGGCGACAGCTAGGGCCCTTGCCTTTTCTGTCGGCGAGTTCGGAGACCGGGTGGTTGTATGCCTCGAGAGTGTGGTTCAGGTAAGTCTTCCATCTCGGACTGTTTTTTTTTAGCGGCCATGTCCCACAAGCTGTGCGAAGTTTGAACTGTGCGAGCCAGTCCGCCCCGGGCTGGTTCCCCTCCGGGGACCCACCCACTGCTGCTTACATAACGCATGGCCCCGGAGCAACCTCAGAGAGTCAAAATTTCCAGCTTTACGGGTTTTCTAACCTTTTTTGCTTGCAGAAACTCTTTGCCGCCCACAACAACCCCGAGGACCCGCTGCTGCACTTAAGGGAGCCGGTCGACGTACTCGAGCTCGCAAAGAACGCCCTCGCGACCAGCGCCGCGGAAGTCTACAAGGAGCACCACGACGGCCTTGTCCAGCAGTTCACGCTCCCCGACAACGACGCTCCGTTCGCGCAGCCCGGCCAAGACGACGACGTCTACCTGGTACGGCAGGACGACGACGACGCTCCTGCTCAGCTTCCCGCTCTCGAGGACGTCGCTGGGTACTTCCAACACATTGTTGGCGACGACCCGGAACCTACCGAACCCGAACCTCAGGCTCACGACGCCCACGTCTCTCTCCCGGAGCAGTTGAACGCCAACTTTGAGTTCCAGGACCTGGGCATCGCTGCACCGGAAAACGACGAGGACCTGAACGACTTTGTCAACTTTTTGTTTGACGACGCCGTTGCTGCGCAGGTGCCCGAAGACCCTGTCCGGCCCGCCGAAGACTACGACGCGGAGCCCACCGTCGAGCCAGACGAAGATTGGCGCAGCCTTGTCAATTGGGACGACGAGAACCAAGACGCCGACGTCCCCGCTGAACCGCAGCCGAACGAGCCAGCTCCCGACGACACCGGGAACCAGACGGATCAGGACGACGACCTGAACCACACAGCCGTACAGGCACTCCTCCGCAATCTCGTCCCGTTCGACTTGACCTTCTAGCTCCCAGAGCACCAACACCCAAGGCCAAAAACGCACCGACAATGTCGACCCTCACCACCATCCGGGGCGTCCTCCCCGCCGTCCCCTCCCTCCGCGCGACTCTCGCCGCCGCGCGCCCCTTCACCACCACCACCGCCCTCCAAAAGAAGAAGAAGAAGAACGCCAACGAGCCCAAGACGGAGGAGCACATCAAGCTCGCCGCCATCAAGGCCTCGCTCTTCGCCCCGCCCCCGCCCCCGCTGCGCATGGCCCGCTCCAGGCACCTCCGCCACTGGACCATCCACCGCGCCTGGCTCCTCCACCAGAGGAAGCTCAGGGAGGACAAGCAGCGCGAGCTGATGCGCATGCAGCAGGGCATGTCGGACGCGTGCGAGGAGCTGCGGAGGACGAGCGGGCCCGGGCTGAGGGACGAGGGCTACCTTTACAGGGTCGCGATGGAGAAGAAGGGCGTTTATGGGCCTAGGTCTGTGCCGATTGAGTATGCGCGGTTGCAGACGGAGACGCCGGCCAGGGTGGCGTGGAACCACGAGTGGACGAGGGAGTGAGGGAAGCATCGATGCGTCCTGAAGTGAGA
The DNA here is from genome assembly GCA_025503055.1 of Sordariomycetes sp. B11D1. Classification (NCBI taxonomy): domain Eukaryota; kingdom Fungi; phylum Ascomycota; class Sordariomycetes; species Sordariomycetes sp. B11D1. Next base: position 12,711 of record JAMFQS010000116.1, read on the forward strand.
TGAGTTGAGGATATGGAAAGGGGCTATCTTTCGAGGTAGCTGGGATTGGCGGTGGAGGACTTGTACCAACATGTACGGTTTAAGACGAAGGGTTATGTGTTATTACACTTTCTATCGATCTGTTTTATTTCTGACCTTTTTTTTTTGAGTATCTTTGAATGTAATGTTTTGCTCTTGTCGCCCTGTAACTTCCATGTCGTGAGAAGCTAGATGGGTAGATGAGTACGTAGTAGACGCCGATTTACCTCGCCGACGAGGCCCGGTGGAGCGCAGCCCTGTAATGGTGCTTGGCTTAGAATATAACCATCAGCGATGGGCAGCCATGGCTCTCTACACGACTCGTTATGTGTGAAACGTAGCTAGTGAATGGAGTCGAGGGTGCGTCAAAATAAGTAGTGGCATAGTGTATGTTATACTCCGAGAGAACAGAACCACCCGCTTGTACTGGACATGGTGGACCGCATACATAACCATACGGGCAGCACCCCGAGCCCGCGTTCCATGGGCCCTCCCAGTCCGCACTTCATCGCAACGTAGACTCCACGGGCAAGCAGTCGTGGGCACGCGTTGGTCGCCAAATGCCGAGACTAACACCAACTTCGCCTTCTACAGCCTCACATCCCACGCACATCTACAAAACATGTAGCCGGCACGAAGAAATCAATGTTCAAGGCCCCTCGGGGCTCCATAAGAAGCTTCCTACTTGTACAAATATCCACATGCTCATTCCCCTTCCCATATCCCTCGCCCCCCTCTCTCACCAGAAGGAGCACAAAACCACCAGCTTCGTAAGCCCCGTAAGACCATCAGGGCGTCAGCCGGGACCTCTCACTCTTCGCGCTTGGCACGTAGGTAAATGTCCAGAAGCCTCGACCTCCCCGGCCCGCCGGCGCCATTCCGCGTGTTCTCGTCAGTCACAGAGTCGCCCGTCGGCGCCCGGCAGGGTGGTCCGTCTCGCGTCCCGAGACTAGAGTCTCTCACGGTGCGGGAACAGGGACCCACGGGCTCAGACACGCGCAGGGCGTCATCCCAGATCCTAGCCAGCGAGCCGTCCGCCTAGGCCCGGCCCGCCCCGATGATAGGGCTCCCGATATCCCCCGGCGCCCCTAGCGGCCTCGGCGCCCTATCCCCGCCGCTCCCCGCACCGGCAACCCAGCGTATCAGCCTCCTGTCCCCCTCCACCGCGCCGTCGAACGAGCCGCCCCCGTTCTGCGAGTTCCCTTCCGTCTCCGAGATGGCGAGCAGCTCGCTGTCCGGGACATCGTGGCCCAGCGCCGCGTGGATGCTGGCCTTGACGGCGGAAAAGTCGACGTAGCCCTCGCCCGTCGCCTGCCCCGCGTCCCGGAGGGACTGGCACGCCTGACAGAGCATATGCCTGAGCGCCACGGCATTAACGGGCGGGCGGACACGGAGAGGCGCGACGGGGGCGCCGGGAGCCGCGGCGAAGTGGTTCGTCGCGCCGGCGGACCACAGCGAGCCGCCTAGGGCCGATTGCGGCGTGAAGGCCGAGCTGGGGCTGCCCCACTGGGTGTTGAACGGCGAGCCGAACGCCGCATCCATAAAGCCCGAGGGCGGCGGGAACTGCGTCCGGAGGTTGGGGCCCGGAATGCTGCGCTGCCGCAGGGGGTTCTGGCCTAGCACGGGTACGTCGGGCTCATCGTCTAACAGCGCGCGGCTGCCCAGGTGCTCGCTCTCGTCCGCGCTGTCGTGCGAGGTGTCGGCGGAGCGCTGGCCGTGGACGATACTCGACGGGCGTCCGATGGGGGTTGGGCGGTTGATTGGCTGGCTGGAGAGGGGGGACGCAGACAGTGGGTCCATGCTCCCCGACATCTGCCTGGGCTGCTGAGGCGGGGGACCTATGTCGGAGGGAAGTCCGAATCCGTGGTTCAGACCCAGAAGCGGATCGCCCGTCGGCTGCGAGAATCCAGGTGGCGGCGGAGGGCCACCGTATCCACTGCGGCCGAGAGGCGGGGCGAGCCCCGGGGGCAGGTGCATCATGTCGGGACCATACCTAAAGGCGCCCTGGCCGGGCGGGAATATCGGGTCCTGCGGCATCCTGTTCGGGAGACCGGGAGGCATCGGCATCTGGGGGAAGCCCGGCGGCGGCGGCGGCATGCCCGCTCCCCTGCCTAGATGGAAGGGAGGGGGCGACGCCGTGTTGAGGCTGCTAGCCCGGAGCGACGAGACGGACGGCGAACCGGACTGCGGTTGCTGCGAGAGGCCGGGGGCGCCGTAGGCTACATGGCTGCTGCTCTGTGAACCTACCGCACCAGGACTAGAGTGAGCCGGCGTGGTCGCGTGCGGAGACCCGCTGTGGCTGGTCGCTGAGCCCTGCTGCGACGCCGTCGCTCCCGACGCGGAATCCTGCTGCTGAGACGACGTTCGTGACCGGATCGGGTGGGAGAGCGTTCGGGGTGGAAGGATGGGTGTCGCAACGGCAACCTTTGGTGAGGCGTACGCCGCAGACGACGCGGGATGTTGGGGGAGCGTCACGGTCGCCGGAGGCTGCTGCTTCTCAGATTGAGCTGCTTGGGGTTGTTGGCCCTGTTGTCGCTTGGAGCCCTTGGGGACAGCCGCCTGCACAGAGGGGGTCTTGGAGGCCGCGGCCGAGCCTGCCTTGGGCTGACCCTTCTGCTTCTCCTTGTCCTGCCGCTCTGCCTTGGCGTCCGACTTCCTCTGGCGCTCCGCCTCCTGCTTCTCCTTGCGCTCCCGTACCTCCCTCTCCTTCTGCTCTCGCTCCTTCTGCTGCTTCTCCTTCTGCTCCCGGGCCTGCCTCTCCTTGGCCTCACGCGCCTCCTTCTCCTTCACCCGCTGCTCGTCCTTGAGCCTCTTCTCACGCTCCTTGGCCTCTCGCGCCTCTCGCGCCTTGCGCTCCTGCTCCTGCGCGCGTTTTAAGCGCTCGGCCTCCTTGCGGTGGCGCTCCTCCTCCTCCCGCTTCTTCTGCGCCTCCTTAGCCTTGCGCTTCTCCTCCACCTGCCTCCGCTGCTCCTCGGCGCGCTTCTCGGCCTCAGCCTTCCTCGCCGCCTCCTCCGCGGCCTTGTCCGCCTCTTTCTTCGCCTTGGCCTCCTGCGCCGCGAGCTTCTTCTGCCGCTCGCGGTCGCGCTTCTTGGCCGCTTTGGACGCCTTCTGCGCCTTGCGCTCCTCCTCCAGCCGCTTCTCGTCGTCAAGCTCCTGCAGGAGCTTCTCGGTCCGCTCGGTCGCCAGCTTCTTCTTATACGCGCTCAGGACCCGCTGCTCGAACATTCGGGCGGCAAATATCTGGAACATTCGGCGACCCTCCTCCATTCGCTGCTGGTCCGTCATCGCCTCCTAAGGTGGTCGGGTCGCGTCAGTGAATGGACCTCCTTTCAAAGCATCCGCATCCGGGGTCTCAAATACCTCCACTTCGTCCTCCTCGTCGTCATACTCCCCCTCCTGACTCTCGTCGTACTCCTCCTCGTCATCTTCTGCGTATTCTCCCTCGGGGTCGTCGTCGGGGTGAAGGTGGTGGTGGTGATGGTCGTGATCGTGGATATGGTCGTCGTGGTCGTGCATGTGCCCGTGGTGCTCGTGATCGAGATCATGGTCATGATCGTGGTCGTGATCGTGATCGTGATCATACTCATGCTCGTCGACGTCTTCATCGTGGATGTGGTTGTGGGGTGGAAGATAGCCGTTATTGCGGTGGCCGCCGACTAGTCGAGGATAGTGACCGGGGGGCGCCTCGTCTCGCGCCATGCGGCGTTCCGCGAGCTGCTCCATCATCTCGATGAACTTTCTCCCGTCATTCTTGAGGAGATCGTCCGCAACCGTTAAGATGCCACCTGAGAAAGTCTTGTTAGCACGTCCACAACGTACGTGTATCCCAGGTCACCGAATCCCGCACCTTTAACCTGTAAACTGTTTCCAAAGTCCAGAAAGTCGGCAATCACCCGGTCGTCCGGTCTCCTCTCGTCGTCAGAGAGCTCGTCCTCGCTGTACACCTCGTCTTCGTCCTCGTACTCCTCGTCGACGTAGCTGTCCTCTTCGTCGTCCTCGACCTCGTGGACATGCTCGACAAGCCGTCCTCGAGCGGGTACCGGCCCAGGGTAGCCGACATGGGGTTCGCGCGGGGGCTGGAGGGCAAAGTTTCCGGGGCCACCGATGAGGGAGCCGTCAGCCCTGTTGGCGTAGTTCTCGAGCTCGCGGTAGTAGCTGTCGTAGAGTCCCTCTAGCTCTTGCTCGATGGCGCTCCGCTTGCGACCGCAAACGGCGCAGCTGCAGGTGTTCTTCTGCTGCTCCTTCATCTTCTTCAGGATCGTGTCCTTTTCCAGTTTGACCAGGTTCTTCCGCTCGTCCTCGCTGAGGCTGATCCAGAAGGCCTTGATCCGCTCGCGCTCCTCGTTGGAATTTGTGTTCCAGAACCGGTCGTTCGCCTGTGTCCGCGAGACCTCGTGGTGACGGTACGGGACTCCCTCGGTTTGATCAGAGCCGCCGGCGGCGCTGCCCTTCTTCTTCTTGTTCTTCTTCCGCTTGCCCTTCTTGTGTCCAGCTGACGCCGTTTCTTCGGTGTATCCATTCGAGAGGGGGGAGTTACTCCGAAACCGCTGCGCCTGCGGCAACGGGCGGGACTCGTCGGCGTCATCTTCGTTCTCGATGGCCGAGGCGGCCGAGGCGGCCGAGGCGTGGTCGGTCGGGGAGAGGGGGGCATTCGCAGAGGTCGAGGGGTCGCTGTGGCCGTTAGCAGCGGCGGCCGCGGCGGCAGCCTTGGCCGCGATCTTCTGCCGGCGCTTCTGCTTCTTGGGGTTCACCCCTGGGGGAGGCCCATTGCTGGCGGGCCCGATGACGGAGGACTGGGTCGAGGGCATGGCGCTCGGCTTTGGGTTTGTGCTGGCGTAAGTCGTGTCGGAAGCCACGGAAGCCTTGGGCAGGGCGATGAACTTGGACCCGTCCTTGTTCGCGTACCTGGATACGTTCTTGCCGTTCGGTGAGAGTGGAGCTTTCGACGCGGGCGAGGGGTTATTCGCGGGCATCTCTGGGCAGTTGTCGGAGATGCGCCACGGGAAGACAAGCGCCAAGCTAGGTCATAGGAGGGCAAGTCGGAGAGCGGGATCCGCGGGGCTTCGTTCCGTGGTGATGGTTCGAGCGCTGGACAATTTGCTCTCGTGGCAATACTTCGGGTGTCCGGGCGGGCGGGACCCGTCGCCGAGGAAATGTCGGGCGAGGATTATCGAGGGTGCGGTGGCTGCAGGCGGTGGTCTCGAGGGTGCCGGCGGGCTTTGCGGGTCGTAGGGGCGGCGGGTGTTGGGTCGTTTAGATGTCGGGACCAACCTTGCAAGCCGGGTCCGTGGTGAGGTGAGGTTGTGGGATGCTGCAGGCCCTTCGCATCGCCATACGGCGTGGGTGTTGATTGGTGGGAAGCCCCGCACTGTGACGATACCTTGATGCTGCCTTTGGCAGGGACGGCTGGCGGGGTTGGCCACCACCGATTAGACCTTGGCTGGGCACGTACGAAGTAGCCAAGTAACTGTCATAATTGGGCCCCCGGTATGGAGCCGGGTCGAGAGTAATGAACTGAGGTAACGATAGGAAATGAAGGTTTGTGAAAGATCTTAGACGAAGGTGATGTGGGACAAAAAGAGGCAGTGCTTTCTCGCGTTCGTCTGTCGCAGGTACGCGTCTGTGTTTTTATGAAAGACGAGGGGCCGTGTTTCTGGAGCGCTACGCGGCTGGGACGATGATGACGATGGGACTGGACGATATCACGCAGCCAATACACACATGTTTGTACCTATCGCTGGGCAGCCACAAGGGTCGTCTGGGGCCATGTACTTCACACAGTCCTCTGCTGAGTTGATACAGTAGCGGAAGCTTCGCGGGGAAATCACGTGCAACTCCTGACACATGGAAGCGGGCCCTGGAGACGAGGTTTCGGCCAATGACAGACCTTTAGTCTAAGAAACACGCTAGACGACCTGGTCATTGTCCGTCGTCAGAGGCCTCTTACATGTAGTTACCTGACGAAGTTCCGTCTCTTTGGAAAACAGCATATATCTAGGATTCAATGACACACATCACGCCCCTGCTGCAACGCCCATATTGATATCAGCTCAGACCTGTTCGATATTTGGAAAGGCGACTGGACCCTGACTCACATGACGCGGTGCTAAGACATGGCACGCTCTTGGTCAACCAGGCGTTTACTCCTCTCTGTGCACGTCGGAGTCATCCACAGTGGCGCAGCAGGTGGACAGTGAGGTCCAGGTGCAGGAAGATGTGATGAATGATTTCGGGGCTGGGAATGGCGCCTCCATCGGGCTAGCCAGTGTCTCGCGGAGCGAGTGGGCTTCTGTCACGGCAGAGGAGTAAGCGCCGGGGACCTTTACAACACTCTGGAAGACTACCGACATTTCAACAGCCAAATTCTTCACTGGCGAGACTGAATTTCCGTACCACAAGGGTCATGCTCAGCCTGTCCGAAGACCGAACAGTATCATCCAGCACCAAGTTGCCGGCGGCTTCCCAGTAGGTACTCTAGTCCAAGACCTCAACTCTGATTGGTGGTGAGCGTATTCTAAGACGAGCGTCGGCATGGACTGGCTGTATCAGCGCCACCGAGGATCGAAACCCGGTAAGATGTGGAAGAGAGTCCGTCTACTTGATGATACAAAACATCCCGAACCGGGCGAGTATAATTGTAAGTCCAGTGCTGGGTTTCAGTGCTGTGTATTTCCAGATGTTTGTTTTGTTGCTACTCCCCTCTCGGGTTTTGCCCATGTCCTCTTCTAGAGTGCTTTTGAATTCCCAACTCCACGCCATTTCTCATCTGACAAAGGGGGATCAATCGTCTTTGAGTCACTGCTGGGCCTTCCTCGCATCTGTGTCCTGTGACTTGGTAATACCTACCGAGTCCTTGAGAAGCGCCTCACCGCACCTTCCATGTCATCCGTCTTCGCGGAAGCAGCCACCCTCACCCGTCTTCGCCCCCATCCATCATGTCAACACTAGCGCCCGTCTTCCTCTTTATTCCAGCCATCCTTGAACTCGCCAAATCAAGCCATCGAGTCCCGCCATCATCGCCATAGACAGCCATCTTTTTTGATTCCGTCCCTCTGACCGGAACAGCTACGTCTCGTCCAGGCGCAAAAACATGGACCACGATACCTCGCAAAATGCAGCTCATTTAGATAAAGCCATGAGGACCTTTTGCACGTAAATCGGCTCCCTGTCCGAAAGGGCCGGCCCGTATGGAGAGCAGAATGGCGGCTACCCCCCTCGTCCGGTTCAAGCCCACCATCTCCTCCCGTCTGCCAGCCTCATAAAGCCCCTGACGTCGCAGCAGAGGCACAAGATCAGGAAGATGGCCCTTGACGCATTGGCAGCAGCTCGAGCCAGTCCCAACATTTGCTCGAAACCTCCTTTTGCCATTGGTCCCCTTCCGCGGGGCCCGTTCCCACCGTCAAATGTACCATGACATTGACAGCCGTTGAGCACGACGACTGGATGCCGCAGGATGTGGTGTTCACCTATGTGGGAGTATGGCGCACCGGCGCGGACATCACGTACATCACGGAGGACATCCTAACGCCGAAATTCAGGAGGTTCGTCAACGAAGACTTCGCCCACGAGCAGTATCGACTCCCGGGACAGGCCGGCACCATTGTCCATATTTCGTGCCTTCTGAAGCTCTCCAACGGCGGTCCCATCCAAGTTGACACCGTGGCTGTGGTGGTGCCTATGGACGTCGCTCCAATGCGGAGGTCGGGTGTTACCTTTGGCCAGAAGGGCTTCATTGACTCCATCATGTGCGCCTTTTATCCCGCTTCTTATCCCGCTTCCGCGACGGCTGCCGGGGGCCTTGGAGCTCGACAAAATGGGTGGGGTCACATTGACATTGAGTCCTATGTTGGGCCTGATGGGACGCTACATGGCTGTGAAGAGTGAGGTGGTGGTCCTGTGTCGGCATGAGGTGTGTATCTCTTCTGCTCATCCTTTTTTACCATGTGGAGTTCAAAAGAGTGGAATTCGAGCATGATTCTGTACATGAAGAAGGCCGATATCTACTCCCCCGCTCACTCTCACAGACTGCACTGCGGTTTTCCTCCCGGTTAGTTTCACCTGGTTAAGCAGATCACTCCCTAGTACCTATCCTGCGGTAGATGAGCGCGAGGGTACTACTTGAATCGGTGCGTCCTAGCGTTTCAGCCTGACCCAGCGAGGAGTTAGATTTACATGATGTGAGTTATCTCAATATACATCTTTGAAGCGACCCCTTGAATCTTCGTAGGACAACATGCCTAGGACCCGCATGCTTAAGCGAGACCGATATTCCTTCTCTAATACTCGGGCTGTGACTACCCTCTCAGTGTCTTCGAGGTATTCCGAGCATCTCACCGTACACTCCCGCCCACAGCACTGTTTCCAGACAGCCCCTTGCTTTGATCGTACAGACCAATCTTCTTCTACCCACCGTATCGTTGCGACGTTCCCCTCGTACTGTACTATGTCCACTGGTTAGGAACGTATCCCCAGACATCGGCTCTTTACTCTGAAATAGTTGCGTTTCCGCCGCGAGTAGAACCGACTCCAGTGTAGTCTGTTTGAAGACGAGTTTCAATCCAACTGTCAGCTCTCCTGGCAGTGGGATAGAAGAACACCGAGGACCGACCGATGTCAGCCCATATGACGTTGGGGATTTGCCGCAGAGACCTCGTAGAGATGTGGCAGGTAACGAGATGACGAGGTTGGAGCGACTGTACACGTGTTATTCAGCTTCTTCGTTCCCCACGGCCCTGCGCTCTGGCGATGACTTCCGTGTTAGTGGGCATGCGTATGTCGAGATATGAGGCGCAAAGCTGCTATTTACCAGTGACGGATCGTTCTTGGACTCATCATCGCCCACCACAGCCTGTCACGGGTGTGGTAGTTTCGCCACTGTCCACGAGGGGCCCTAGCTTTCCGAGTATCGTTGGGGCAATTGGGTAGCTTTAGTTAAGCTGCCCAGAGCGTAAAGCACCCACCAGGTCAACGACGGCGACTTTCTAGTAACAACTCTTGTCTCACTCTTTTCTCTTCTTCATATACAACTTCATGTACTTCATTTCGTCTTTCATTTGTATCCCTTGGAGCTTCGGCTCAAATCGGGTTCTAGAGTATAGGTTTGACCCAGTCCCCCAGGTTCATCGAGACCCCTTCAGACCAAATTCAGGTGCCTGGCAGCAGCTCCTGACAACTCTTTACTCACAAGCTTCTTCTCCCTCTTTACACAACTATCTTCATCTTTACTCATTTCTCCCTTCAGCTTTCGACAATAATCAGGATTCGAGGTTGTAGATCTAGTTGAGCCAGATCAATAATGGGCAGATCAGGGGCCCACCTCTCAGCAGCAGGACAAATTCAATTCTCGGAGACCGAGAGTTTCGTTGACAGTGACGGAGAGGCACATCATTGTCAGGTGGAGTTGGGGTGGGCACGCGGCACGCAGATGTTTGCGCAGATACACGCTACCAGACTCCCGGGACCAACATTATGGACTGGAGTTTGAAGTGAACGGCCCATCGCCGTCGAGTCTGCGAGGGTGTTGTTGGCCGGTCCAACAGGGGATGGTACGTGCAACGTCGTCGTTTCTAGCGTCCCATTAGCGGACCTTGATGCAAGTTCCTTCTCGACACCACGACTGGGTACCCCCGACGATTCCCCAGTGACGACGGCGGCCTCCCACTTCACGTCCCATCCGCGACCCACAAGAAACCCACGACACGGCGGCGGTCAAAGCACCATCCGGGGTTCGGGATATCGGTATACGGTTCCTAGGGCTGGCTGAAGTCATCGAACACGAAACTCGGCAATATGGCAGCCGCGGGACGGGGTCGGGTGGGGCCCCATCCCCCGGATGCCTCTCGTATTCATCCCCTTTGCACCGCCCTACGAGCACACACCCGATGTTTGGATGGCAGGGGTCTCGGCGATTTACCCGATGTGGTAGGGCCGGGAATTCTGTCGCTGACGTCACTAGTCGAGAGCGTAGGATGGACCGGGGGTGGCTAGCGTGAATGCTGTCCTCTTCTTGGATCAATGCGCGTTTGGAGCGAGAAAGGACCTTCGCGGGCCTCGGCGAAGTGTGTGTGTGTGTGTGTGTGTGTGTGTGTGTGCGTGGTGACAAAAGTGAGAAGATTGCCAAGGCTCGGTGTGGGAATCGAAGGCGAGTGGGACTGATTAGCGTCTTGGTGCCCGGCGCCAACTGGCCGGCACTGACTGCTGGCGTCTTCATGCCAGTAGTGCGATGACAAGCAGATGCAGGCACCTGCGTGATAAGCTAGTCCTTCGATCGGAGCCAAGGAGCTTGTTCCTCCCGGATGTCCGTCTCTTGCCGCATCTGGTAATCAGGGTCCATGTGCAGCAGGACCCTCCGGCCTCCCCTTGGTCCAACCTAGGACTTCAGTAGTGATGTTTTCGACGGAAGACCTGACCTACCCTACCCTCGTGCGCGTGGTGTAGCAGCCGCCGACCAATCCGCTCCCTCCCCGCGACTGCCCAACCCTCAGCCCGTTCCCGGACCATCGCACCATCCAACCGAATCGTCCATCGCCCCGCGGGCCATCGAGGCTCCATCGCACCGGTCCGTATATGCCCCCAGGTCCCAGCCGCGGCTCGTATTCCCCCAATTGCCGCTCCCTCACCGCCGCATCTGGGCCCTCGGCGACTCCGGCCCCCGCTGGCGTCTCGTCCGTTCGAAGCTAAGCTGATCGGCGCCATGAAAAGTCACCGAAGAAGAACCAGGCACGGAAGATCCAGGGATCTGGCGGGTTCTGAGCCCAGTGGGGGCCCCAAAAAGAGCAGCCAGGGGGGTGGGTGGGGTGGTGGGAAGTGTGGGGGAGTCCTTAAGTTCCAGGACTGACGACGTTGCCCGGTTTATCTACTTCCCCATAAGAAAAAAAATACACCAGTACTTGTAACTTGTGGTAACAGACGTGAAATAATACTGCCCCGTCTCACCACAGCCCCCCTTTTCCCGCCCCGTCCACGCCGAAATCCTTGGTCGAACCGCAACAACCCGAGTATTCCGCCCGCGCCATTCCTACCCCGTCGTCGGAGACCTTAAAAAGCGAAAGCGAATACTCTCCTCACACCCCGCGTAGCACGAGTCAGAGGCCTTCGACACAAGCTGAGCAAAAGCGATAGCTGCGGGTAACCAAAAAAAATAATTGCTCATCGCTTCTTCCCCTCCCCCCCCCCCGGGCAAATCTCCTGCTTGTTTTCTCTTTGTTGGCTGCAACGTCGAAAGTCCGGAAGCCACGAAAGCCGGCTAGCCTACTTGAGGAACAAAGAAAGCTTGCGAACAAGGGCGCGCCCCTGATCTTCCCAATTCCAGCAACTTCGCCCCGCCTCCGCGACCTGCTTGATCCTCCACCACCGTGCCGAGACATCGAAAACCCGTCGGATAGATAATTCGGACATAACGACGCTTGGCGAATTCTTGTTTCCAACTTCCCTCCTTCCCCCGTTTTCCCCGCCGCCACGCCGAAAACCCCCCGTTCCCGCGCAACGGGAGCCTTGCCTAGTCCGAGACCGATTCCCTCTCCGCGAAGATCGTACCGCCCGTTCCCCCCCCCCCGCCTCCCCCGCCGAATCGAACGCGGGGATAGAAGGAAGAAGACAAAGGCCCCATACATAAACGATTGTGCGCTGCGCCGGCGGTAATTGCGCGTGGTCACGATGGCGAGCGCTACCCCTGCCAACGTCATCAGGAGGTGAGCTCCCTCGCGCCCGGGTATCTGTCGGTGGTTTGGCGATTCGATGCTTGCGTCAGGACGGGCTCGATCGCCCGACCCGGATGGCCCATGTCGGTCTGGACACGTTCTTGGAGTGGTGTACTGACGAGCGTCCAGAAAGCTGGTAATCATCGGCGATGGAGCCTGCGGGAAGACGAGTCTCCTCAGCGTTTTCACCCTCGGCTACTTCCCCACAGTGAGTCCCGAAACCTCCCGCCCTCTGGTCCCCGTATCTGAAGCTGTTGCTAACCGCTCCTCGTAGCACTACGTATGTCCGCCGCGCAACCTCCAACCCCTACGAATCCCGACCGTTTACTGACCCCTCGCCGGTAGATACCGACCGTCTTCGAGAACTACGTGACGGACTGCAGGGTAGACGGCAAGAACGTGCAGCTCGCACTATGGGATACCGCGGGCCAGGAAGACTATGAGAGGCTGCGGCCGCTGGCGTACTCGAACGCGCACGTCATATTGATAGGCTTTGCCGTTGACGCGCCGGATTCTTTGGATAACGTGAAGCACAAGGTGCGTTTCCTCTCTCCCCATCTACATTTCCTGTCTTTCTATCCGATCTGGTCTACTCGTGGAGAAACGAGTCGGGCAAGCCGGGGCACCCCAACAAAGCAGCAACAGCAGACAAAGGGACGGACGGCAGCTGACACATAACAGTGGATATCAGAAGCAACCCGCCTCTGCCCAAACGTCCCCATCATCCTTGTCGGCCTGAAGAAGGACCTCCGCGAGGACCCCGTCGCCGTCGAGGAGCAGCGCAAGAAGTCGCTCCGCTTCGTCTCGGGCCAGGAGGGCGAGGCCGTCGCGCGCGAGATCTCGGCCCGGAGATATCTTGAGTGCTCGAGTCTTAGCGGCGAGGGTGTCGATGACGTGTTTGAGGCGGCGACGCGCGCGGCGCTTCTAACGTTTGAGAAGGGGGAGGGGTCCGGGTGCTGTATCGTGCTGTAAGGGGTGGGTTCGTCACCTTGTAGCGGGCCGTTTGTGGGGTGTAGGATCTGGGGATGGGGCTGCGCTTGGCTTTGGAAGAGGCTGTCAGCATGTCTGGTCTGCGCATATGTTTCCCCCCTACTCCTGAGGAACTCGCCCCTCTAGTTCCCATCTGTCGGAGACACGAACCGAGCCGGATCCGTCCATCCCTCCAACGGTCCTCTCTAAAAGGCACCGAGCACACCACCGCTTTTCAAGCGGAGCTCGAAAATAGTAGGCCTCGGAACACCCGACCCCGATCAGCCGCCATAACCGCCCACCCCTCTGCCTTTTGATGGCCCTGCCAATTTTTTTTTTTTTTTTTTTTTTTTAATTTTTTTTCCCATCTGCAAACATCCCACAGCGCGCATCACATCTCCACGCTTCCGCAAACCATTCGGTACCGGAGTTGGGGAGCTTTCCTCCCCGGTCCGGGATCATTTCTTACTGTACGACTAGGAACTGGGTTTCCACCTCTCTTTTCTCTCCGTTGGTCTCACTGGCTTCCTTTTTCCTTCTTGCTCGTCTTCATCTGCATGGGGTTTCTGCATAGAACTGGTTTGTCTTTTCTCTCATTTCCTTTTCACTTGTAATGTGTTCCTGTATCTCGCGTTGGGAAAGGGGAAGGAAGGGACCTTGTTTTCTTTCTTTTTTCTACATCTGGTATTTATTTTCATGAGCGGGAGCGGGAGCGAGTTGTTGTGGGTATGGGTAGGGTTGAATTCAACATGAATATTACGAAAGTCGAGGGAAGTGGAAGCAGGGGAGAATGTAAGGGGGTAAAGGGTGAGCTAGTCATGGGTGGGTGGGTAATATACTGAGACGGCTACTTGATGAGGTCGGTGGTTATATATATATCTCATTTTATTTAGTAATATCCGGGGTCAGTGAACGTTTCTTGCGACTCGTGTTGACTGCCTTGATGTCGCGCATGGTGGTATCTCGTTGAATATAGAGTATGTGATTCCCCTGTGTCCAGCTTGATGCATCAAGCAAGGACGCGTGCTGCGCAGCCTTACCCCCGTTGTGAAGGTAAAGACGTCAACGGTGACCACAAGACACTCTGTTAGAGGCATTCCTCATGTCAGATTGAAAGGATCTTAGGCCTTGGACTCATGGGGATCCCTGGTCAGACCCTAAATTCTTACGTTACGACCATTAAACGCCAACCCCGCCTTCGTAGAGATGGACCTTGCTTTAGGCGTCTGTTAGTATCACGAACGTCAAAAACGGCTCGGACCCAGCCTGAGATATTAGGAAGCGTTTTAGACATATCTGACAATCATGGGACTAATGCCCTTCCAACATTCCCAGGTACAAGATCTCCCTGTACAGTAAAAAAGACAAGAACAGAATCCGTAAGAAAATCGTGATGGAGAAAACCAGTGCATACGGCCATGGTACACCACTCGCCCCCCGTTTACCTCTCACCTCGCCGTCTCCCTCACCTCCATTTCCCCCGAGACAGTCCCTTCACTCTCCAACCCTCGGCCTCACCCCATCACGTACTCCCCGCTCGCACTCTCCCACGCAGAACCTCCCTCCCCGGGTACCTCTAGTACCCCCGGTCATTAAACGGGTTCGGCTGCTCTCCCGCATACCCCGCTCCGGGGCTGCTCGGCCCGGGGCTCCCAGCCCCCGGCGGGCCCTGCGCCATAAGCGGCTGGCGATCGCTAACCTTCCTCGCCTTGCTCCCAACATTCGACGACTTGGCAATCGCAGCAGCCTCGGCCTTGGCCGCCAGCTTCTTCTGCTCCCTCTTGTCCTTGCAGCAGAAGAAGGTCATCAGCCCGAGCCCGATAACGATGGCGGCACTGAAGATGATGGCGACGATGATGCCGCCCGTGTCCAGATCGTCTACGCGCTCCATGCACGACGTCCCACCCTGCCTGCTGACGGAGCACAGCCACCCGTCGCGGCAGCGCACCTTCTCGAGGTTGATCGTGCTGCACTCGCTGCCGTCCTTGCCCATGGTGCACTGCTCCGTCTCGATCATCGACGTCTGATAGCAGTCCGTGTCCGACGGCCTAGCCTCTTTCTCCGTCGTCGCCTTGTCGGCGTCGTTGTCCTGCCGCTTCGTGACGACGGGCACCTTTGTCACGGCCGGCGAGGGCGCGAGGGTCCGCTGCGACGGCGGCGCCGCGGCATCTTCGCGCTTCCGGAGGTCGTCGCCCTCCGATACATCACATAGGTCCGCGAGAACATCGGCGCCGACGGCCGCTTGATCCTCCGTGCACCCGGAGGCGACGATGCAAGACTCGAGGGCCGAGACGGGGAAGCCGTTGCGCTGGGACGCGAGGCAGCTCGTGACGAGGGACGCGTCGGCGCAGGAGACGATCTTGGTGATCTGGTCTGCGTGCAGGCGGAGGCAGCTGGAGGTGCGCTCGAAGGGGGAGGCGGCGGCCAGGGGCGCGAGGGGCGCGAGGGCCAGGAACGGGTGAAGGCGCATTTTGGCGGTGAGTTTTGGTGTTTGCTATTCAGGCTTCGAAGGCGTCTGCGGTTTGGCGTGCGGGTTGTGGCAGCGGGATTCGTGTCGCCGGTGTTTGGTGTGTTGTTCTTGTGCGTCGCGTTCGCGTCCTCCTTAGTGGAAGGAGAAGGGGCGAAGTGTCTCGGAAATTCGAGGTGATTAAGGGTCGTTTAGCCCCCTCTTTTTTTTTCCCCGTCGTCAGCGTCAGTTTTGACGCGAATGCAGGGGTCGTCAGGGGCGATGCTCGGTGCCCAATCTCTGAGTGGAAGATGATGATCAAAAACGCTGTTTCGCTCAAAATATGAGATGCGATGAACGTAAACCAAGGGAATCTAACGCCAAAGCAACGGCAGGGTGAAAAGGGGGGTTCGGGAAAAAAGCAACAGGGGAGGCTCCGTGGAGGGAAATTTTGGAAAGGGGCTGAAGCTGAGTGTGTCCAGGCTGAGGCGCTGCAGGGATGGATGGGCGGCTGGGCTGGGCCACGTTAGGGGAAGGCGGAGTTAGTGCAGCGGTCAGCACTGCGCTTAGCACGGCCGGGCTGCCCATACGAGGAGGTCCACTGCTGGCCCGGATAGTCCCGAGGCCAGCCACGGTTGGGATGAAAGGGTCCCAAAAAACGGAGTTTTGAAGAGAGAAGTCCGATCGAGGTACGGAGAAGGGCCTTCTCCATAATTCTAGCTTTGTTCTCTACCCTTTCATAGGCAAACCTACCCAGCCGGGCCCTTTGCAAGCACTCAAGTCTCAATCGGTGTGGCCTCAACACCTCTGTCAGAAAAGCCAACGAGGCTTCCCGTCAGCACAAGACACCTGTCGACGTGATCCTCAAAGGAGCCATGCACCTCTCCTGCCACTCGTAGGGATTGAGGCTGAGACAGTCCTGCACCGCCTCAGCGCTGGGCCGTTCCTGCCTTGGAAAGCCGACCAATGGGATCTACGCGGGTCCTCCACTCAGCCGCTAACTTCTCGACTGGCCTGGCGTTCTATGCTGGAAGGCGCCAAGACGCCTGGACGGGGCCAACCGGCAATCCCGACCCCGTAATTCAGGGAAGGAGCGATCGCGTCGGAAATGGCAGGTAGAGTGTGTACCTCAAGCTACATGACGCCAGAGGCAGAAGACCTGGGACAGCTTGTATCTTTGGGTCGTTGCTTCGTATTCATCAAGCAAGCAGAGACCTCAACTGGCGGATGTTGGAACACTGACATCGGAAGGAGCCATCGACCCATACCTATCAATTGTAGGATATAGAATTACGCAATGCCCTTGCAATGCCTCACCTTACGACAAAGACTCGCACTTTTCGGATTCAAACAGACATCAACCCGGTGGCCAGCTGATGGACTCTCCATTTCATTAGAATCTCAACCCTATTCATCTCGGCGAGCCTCGAGGCATCTCACCGCCTCAGACAGAGCTTGTTGAACTCGCACACATTGGAGGCTTACGCGATCCAAGCACGTCGAGGCCGATCTTCCCGTCGCCGGAATGGCACAGTCATCAGAGCCCACAGCCACCCGCTTCTGTCACAAACACCTGCGCGTCAGGTTTGGGATCCCTGCAGACAGAGGACCCCGCTGCCTCCGCCCCTGGACGAAAGCACATCACCGGCGCCGTTCCATCGCCCTATGCGGTGAAGAACCCGGAGACGCGACCTGATCGCCCCGGTGCAGCTATCCCCCGTCCGTGGGTTCTTTGCGGCCGTCGCCCCCACCCGCCCCCAACCCATTCCTTGGTTCCGCTCGTCGTCAGCGCAGCATGGGCCCCGACTCTCGACTCGATCCGCAACCGGGCTAACTGCACGCGGACGCTCACCGCTCGAAGCGGTCCCGCGACTTCCTTTTCCGTCATGCGGTCCACCAGGCCCCCTCACTGCCAGTGGTTCTGGAAGAGCCTCTTGCATTGGTGCCCGAGGGTCGCTTGGCTGCCGTGCAGGCAATTCTTAGCCCTGGTGCAAGAACGAGACAAGGTACTGAGAACCTCCCGTCCCGTTCGTTCCTCGCCAACGAGCGCCCGGCATGTCAAACAAGAGGACCTCAACCTAACCCTGCCAGTGCGCAGGAGGCCAAACCCCGATGTGCTCTCTTGGCGGTGCGGCTCGCCCGTCTAGTCTCGTGTCCGTTGGAATTCCGATGCAACTCGGAGGCGCCCCCGCCCGCCCCGTCCTGCAGATGAAGACGCGGCGTTGCATCGCTGCGACAGACGTCGACTCTTCCGGCCTGCGGTAGGGCCCAGGCTTCCCGTCTCGTCCGCGTGCATTCTTCTCCATTCCCCGGCCCGTCCAGACCTCACTCTTTTCCCGGGCTGCAGTCGGCTGTGCCTGTCAAACTTCACTCGGCCGCCTGCGTCCGGTCTGTTCTTGGTTTTCGTGCCCTGGCCCACCGCTGGAGCATCGAGGGAAGTCCGTCGCCGGCGTGTTTCACCCATGGTCACTCCACTGCTGCAGAAGCCATGCGTCGCAACCCGCCCGGGGCCCACGGTCCGTTCTGACACGTCTATTTTCTATGCCGTCATTGGCGGCTAGCCCTGTCAAGTGGACTTCGACGCGCGAGGAGTGAAATCGTGCCAAGGGTCACCCGCGAGTCCCCCAGCCCGGCCCGGGCGTTCCCAATGCCTATTCAGGGGGCATACATGCGCCTAGTGCCCGACGATGGGGCGATTGCGATTTCCAAGGCGTGTATTTTTCCTGGGCGTATTGTGCGCATGCTGTGGGTGTATTGTGCTTTTGGCTCCGGCCGTGATTTTTCGTTTACCGTCACCGGGCTTGTTGGGCTATGTACCCCGGGCTCACCTGAGGGTCTACCACTTCCAGACTTCGGATGAACCACACACGCCTCTGTGCGACCCCCCACGGCGGAACGCGGCTTCACATCCGGTCTTGCTTTTGTGGCACGCGACGAGGGTCGTGTGGAATGGAAGCTACCCCCCTTGGGGTTCTGTGGCGAGCTCAGCGACCGCCCGCCTTTCGCAAACTTTGGCAAACAGCGCGAATACACGCCCGCGACTCAATTCGCCCAGGGCCTCATGCTGTTGTACTCCGATTAGCGCAGGGTCTGCCGATCCAGCTCGGGCATGAACCTCCCCGTCCATCACCCGCACGCCGCCAATACGACGCCAGTGCGACGGCCTTGCTATATCTTTCTTGTGGTACTTCCGACGTGTATCTGGGCTCCTGTACCCTTGCTTGGCCGTGGCGGCGACAACACGTGTGTGCGCTGGCACTTTCCGCTCCGGTG
This sequence comes from Sordariomycetes sp. B11D1, assembly GCA_025503055.1. Taxonomy (NCBI): domain Eukaryota; kingdom Fungi; phylum Ascomycota; class Sordariomycetes; species Sordariomycetes sp. B11D1. Next base: position 31,116 of record JAMFQS010000116.1, read on the forward strand.
TTCCGCCCGTCTCTTTGTCGCTGCTTTTTTGTTCCTTGCTTTTGCGTCACACTTCGTTCTTGTACCTCGCACAAGGGCCGGATGTCTCACCCTAGACGGAGTGACCCTTTCGGGGGGGATTGGCCTGCGGGAGAGAATAAGTCGAGGAAAGTGACGGCACAGGGGGTCGTGTAAAGGCGGCCGGAGGATCCACATTGGATGCCTCACTGCGCTGCCCGATGTTGGTCACTTGTCGTTCGAAGTGTTCTCGGTGACGGTACAAGTTGCCGATGGGCGGCGTTGAGGGTATATATGCCAGCGGTCGCCAAGTTTCACCGGGCCCCAGACTGAATGGACATAGCCCGAAAATTCGGGCCCAACCTGCCAGCGCATCTGGACTCGAGGCGTGGAGTGTGCGAAAGGCCAGTAGCCTCACAATATCTCCGTTCTTATAAGAAGCAGCACCCTTGTTTGCCTGCCCCATCCCTCCATCGTTTCTCCGTTTCGTTGTCTGCTTCCATGCTCCCACCTACTCCTTTCGTCCACCCGCCCGTCTGGTTACCCGCCTGGCCCCTCAAAGGCTAGCTCGCCACATTCTCCCCCGTTCTCGTTCTCATTCACGAACAACGATTCGCAAACGGCAAGGGAACCCAGTAGCCATTCGTCATTGCTTCCTGGCTTCCACTTCAGCTCCATTGCGTCCTTACGAGCTTCGACAGTCGTACAATCGCCCAATCAATATGCTCCGGATGGACGCTGGACTTGGATTGCCTGGATCTTTTGCGGGCTTGCTCCAGGGAAGTCTTCCTACATCCATAGATCTTGCACCGTCCTCGCTCATCCGCCTCTTTTCTCGGGGAGTACACACGTTCCTGATATCAGCGTCTTACTCTCTACGACCACTCCGCGGCTTCCTTCCCAGACCAGCCTGACACCAGCATACCACCCATACCCGCAACTGTCCTGAAGCTTCCCACTCATACCCCCGGCCCACGGTAGCCAAGCCCCCTTTTCCTCATTTGGACTCGCGCCATCTGCCGGGAGTGGCATCCGGTGCGTATCGCAGATCATCGTCCTCCGTAAGTTCTCCACCTGTACCCATCCCCCAGCCCGCCGACCCCACCACTCACCCCTGCCCCTGTACGGGTCCTCCCGCTTGGGGTTCCCCCGGTATCTTCAGGGGGGTACATCTCGACGTTTTGTTGCCGGCATTCCCCGCTCATATGCTGCCGGTTGAGAGGCTTGTTGCTCTCGCATGGATGGGGATGTGCTAGCCTGAATGGGGCGACTTCCTTCACCGATCGACGCCTGTAGAGTGATGCGGAAGACACTACATGGGAATTTTGGCTGCGGGAAGGAGAATACACATGGAGAAGCGGACAAACGGTAAAAAGACTAACCATGTGTGAAGCTGCAGACGTCACCGCGGGCTGCATGCCGCGCTGGCCCCAGTAGGCCCCGGTCCACACGCAGCTGACGGGGAGACCCATAGTGGCACCCGGGTGTCGAGCGCGTGTCATTGTACACTTAAACACCGCCAACCGACTGTCACGATGTCATCCTACGACCCCTTCCCGGACTCCGTCACGTCCCTCTCCACTTGGGACCAGAGCACCTCGCGCTTCCACATCCGGCTGGTTCTCTGTTTCTCGGTCCCCAACTCCCAACGTGGGAATGTAACAGCCCACCTAGCATCTACACTCGACCGCCTGTCGAAACACCGGCCCGACCTCGCGGGGAGACTCCACCTCGGCGACCGGCAAGGCTGGATTTGCCTCCGGAAATCCCATTCCTTCCGCATCCCCTTTGATACTCGGAACATCGAAAATGAATTTGGGTATACCTACGAAGAACTTAAGGATGCGAGCTTTCCTGCCGCTGCGTTTGTGCATCCTAGGTTCGGGTATCCGGGGAGGATAGGAGAGGGAGAACCCCCCGTGCCCGTCGCGGCTGTGCGGGCGTTTTATGTTGATGGGGGGTTGTTACTTGCGACGTTTCTGCACCATGCTTTTGGAGATGGTGAGTGTATGCTTGAGTTTCTTGGGGCTTTTTCGGGGGCCTCGAGGGGGGTGGTGGTTCCCGCGAGTGGAACTCGTTCTTTGGAGTTTACCCGCACGGGAGCAACCAACAAGACGGACAAGAGTGAGAAGAATGCGAGGATTGGATTGACAGGAGAAGTTGAGAAGATCGGAAAGAAACTGTCGTTCAAGGAGTTGTTGGCGAGGTGCCCCGAATTCACCCTCACGCACCCGAGCCTAGGTCCTAACCAGCCCACTCCCCGACCCGGCGGCCCCCCGGAGTCATCCTACGCCAAAACGGGCCGGATCTTTGTCTTTTCCGCAGAATCGATACAGGGGCTCAAGAACGCGGTACAGCGCCATGCCCCGAGCGACCGCACACCGTCTTCCTATGTTGTCCTTGCGGGTCTCATGTGGGCACACGCCGCTCGCGCGCGCACTGTCACAGAAGCGCACGAGGGCACCTGGGGCGACCCCAACGTCGCGACACTAACAGTTCCGGTGAACTGGCGCCGCAGGGCCTTTGGGGCCGCTAGCGGTGGCTACTTTGGCAACGCGGCCGCCCTAGCCCGCACTACCACTACTACCTCTGAGCTCTGTCTTTCATGTGGAGATGAGAAGATTTGGGCGGGGATAGTGCGAAAATTGGAGAGTCAGATTCGGGGTGTGGACGGGGAGTTTGTGAGGACGAGAATTGAACTGTTTGAGAGTGCGAGGGACCCGAGGGTGCTGGGGCTGGTGATGGATCCTCGGGTCGCGGCGGATTTGGCTTTTAATACTTGGAGGGAGTTTGGGGCTGATACGCTCTGGGATTTGGGCATGGACGCCAATGCCACGCTGAACGGAGACGGAGATGCCGTACAGAACGGAGAGATTGTAGTGAATGGCACCGGCAAGGACGGCGTCTGTGAGAATGGGGATGTCAAGGACGGAGAGAACGGCTCCAGCGATGACGAAGATGTCTTGAAGAACAGAAAAGGACGGACGTCGGGCGTGAAGCCCGACAAGCTCCGGAGGTCGCAGGATAACTGGAACATGGGCGGCACGCTGATACTGCCGGCCCGGGAGGGGTCCACTGACTACGAAGTCCTGCTTACGATTCCGGGCCCCGCTATGGACTTGCTGTGTCGGGATCGGGGGTTTATGAGGTGGGTTTCGGGGGTGCTGGGCTAGGCTGAGCATTGAGTGATCCCCTTCGTCGCCCCGGTTGGCATAGTGCATGGGATAAGGGCTTTAAAAAAGGGCTATTGATGCTTTACGTCGTTGTCTGTCCGTCGCATCTCTTCCCCCCGAGATGGTCGAGGGGTACGGGGTTTCTGGAGTGTGGAAGGTTGACTACTCATTCTTCTTTTCCTTTTTTTCTCCTTCTTCTTGATTTTCTCGCCTGAGTTTTTGAAAGAGTTTGAGGATATCTGATGGATTGCCCCTTAGATTTTGGTTAATGATTCCCTTGATGGCCAATTATTCTCTTAATATTTTGGCTACGTTTTCCCTCACGGGTCTCGCCAGTCTTACGTTTCACGCCTGCGGCGTAAAGACGCTGGTTGAAACGCACCCATCTGAAGTTTTCTTATCTTCCGAACGGGCGGAGGATGTGATGGTGATGCGATGAGGAGCATGAGAGCGGGTAATGAGGAGGGGCATACTGAGGGAATCGAGGGATGATGATTAGACTTCTCCTATGGTGTCTTGATGTTTCTGTAAGTTACAAATGATAGAAATGACTGGTTTGGGGTAACGACTTGTCCACGACTTAAGGTCCTTGGCTAGATCTGAACAGGGAAGGGAGGGTAAAGTTGCGAGTGAGTTAGGAGGCCGTGAAAGTGAGGTGAGGTGGGTGAAACACATGAAACGACACGTGACTGCCCCTCCGTAATGCGAGTGGGGCAAACCTGCTGGGGGAAAAGCGACGTCATCGCCGCGATGTCGCAGGCTGCCTCCTCCGCGCCGTATAAGACTGGCATCCTCCCCGTCCATCCTTGGATCTCATCCTCTCAGCACTACGACTTACATACACCTGCCTTCCCCTTCAAATCCCGGAAACCTGTAAGTCGTTACCTTCAAGCATGCTCCATACTCCCTGCCTTAGTGACGCGAAGTTAACCGGCAAGATCACGAGGTAGCAACCGAACAGAAACCAAGGACACTCCTACCTGAAGAAAACTCGACAAGCGGAACGAGAAGACGCCAATATGCCTCTTGTGGTTCCGGACGTGACGACCAGCTCGGCGAACCCGACGGAGGAGTGGTCGCGGAAGCTCGTTGGGAAGACGCTTGGCGAGGAGGCTTCTTCTGAGACGGTGTGTCCTTTTCTCCCTTCCCCTGACCTTTTTGTCCTTCTCTCGCTCCTTGCATCCTCAATCGCACATGCAAGGCCCCTCTTCCACGCTCCCTCTTCTCATCCGCTCTCAACACCATATCCCCCCGTCAACCACCTAACCATGCCGACCTGTCACACTCCGCAGGTCCCAACGGAGAACTAACATGCCCAGGTCTTCTGCAAACGCGATCTCCCCGAGGCGTGCCGCGTCATCAAGCCCGGCACCATGGTCACCAAGGACTTCCGCCCCGAGCGGCTGAACGTGCATGTCGACGACCAGGGTACCGTGTCGCACGTTTACCACGGGTAATCGGGAGCAAAACCCCGGGTCTAAGTGCGGAGACGTGTCGGACTGGGTTAAGGACGGGATGGCTAATTCTTGCTTATATGGGTAGTTTGAGCGGATAACACCAAGGGCGGATACAACTGCGTTTATCTTTCCCGCTTGAATTCTCGCGTCACGTATACGTAAACCTGGGGCGAAGATTCCCGTTTGCAGGGCCGAGAAGCAAGGCGCCCAGAAGAGAGTTCCTATGGCGTAGTCTAGGCATCCAAAGGAGGCGGAAGAGCTCCGGCCAACGGGCGGCCCTCGTCACTGGGCTTCTTATGGCTTGACGCAACGTCCACGCAACACATGAACCTCGCGGTGTCTGATTCCTGGAGGCGTTACATCCTCTTAGTGAGCTCTCCACGAATCCTCGGTATCCGAGGTTCCTTCGCTTGACGCATCATGGCCTCTTATCGACGTCATCTACCCCAGGGCATATCCATGTGATACCTTAAAAAGGCGAACCCGCCCGCTACATCTTACGTCCAGTGATACGAACAGAATAAACAAACGAAGGACAATTTAACAAAGGGCCAGACAAAAGGAACGTCGAGAAATCAGACGCAATGGATAAGATGGACACGTTACACACCGCCGAGGGCGAGCCCGACGTCCTCCTGCACGACAAGGAGACGGACATTGAGCCCGCGATTCAGAACCTCGTCGGAAAGAAGCTGTCAGACGGTGAGACGAACGATGCGGTAGTGTCTTTCCCCTCCCCCCTCCTTCTCCACGTAGGCGTTTGGTCCTCAATGGCGCGAAGTTGCTAACAGAGATGGCGCAGACGTTCTCAAGGGACGACCTCCCCCCCGGGACCCGTATCATCAAGGCCCCCGGGAAGTGGGCGACGACGGAGCACGCGCCGAGTAGGCTGACGGTCGTGGTTGACGATGACGGGACGGTGTCGCACGTTTTCACGGGTTAGGTTCACGGACGAGATGCAGTCGGGATGACGGTTGGATGTAGTTATACTTGTGAGCACGAGCTACGAACATAAACGCTACTCTACAGTTTCTCTGCATCGTTATGCTATGGACTTGTACCAGCGTAACAGCCGACCGTAGAAGACACCCGGATCCGGACCCGGGCCTCGGCGCCGTCGCCGAGCCCCACCCGGCCCGGATCCGAGCGCCGGCCATGATTGATCTCCCGCGACGCGACGACTCCTAGCAACTCGTATTCTCACAACAGAACAGGGCAATGCATAAATGGGCCCACGTTCTGGCCTGCTCAAGATCTCATCACCGAGATGTCACCGTCACACGATCCGTCCCGGGATCCACGTGCGGGCAGTAGATACGTAATGCGGAGGTAAGAGGCGTCATGCCGGGGCTGTATACTTTACCTCGAGGGCAGCCCATGAGCTGACAAAAAGTCAGGTAAGGGATACGTCAATGATCCCCAGAGAACCTTGCGGGGCCCGTTTGGAATCGTGCAAGTTGCATGACAAAAAGCTCAGGACGATATGAAATACGCGGCGTCCCATGCGGCCGCAACTCCCTCTTGGGCAGCTCTCCCTGCAATAAACACTGGAAAGCAATCCAAGATAACTTGTAAGCGAGATACCATTCACGTCTTTTCTTTTCGAGACCACGTGGAACAGTAAACGATAGGCGACCTTGCTCACTAACACAACTTGGAAGAAATACCCACAAAGCCACGCTCACCGAAGATCAAATGGAGGAACTACCCGTCGAAGATCCCGGCCACATGGCCTCCGCCGACCGCCAGCTGCACGAATGGGAGCAGTTCATCACGGGGAAGAGGCTGACGGACGAGACCTCGGGCGGCAATGTAAGTCACTCCCTTCCTTGGCATTCCTTCTTCACATCCTTAGGGGGATCCCGAGCCAGGCATCTTTGAGACAAGGCGCCGGGTATCTAACGCACCCACCTAGATGATCTCCAAAGAACAGCTCCCAAAGGGGACAAAGGTCATCCATGAATACGAGGAGGTTGACCTGGATTACACGCCTGATAGGATCACGGTGGTAATAGGGGACGACGACATGATCAGGCACGTTTACCGGGGATGATTCGGGTCGAGTATCCAGGGGAAAAGAGGGCATATATGATTGAATGAAAATAATTGTTGGCATGGCAGTGTAACGGTGCAAGCGACATGATAACCCCCCTCAAGGCCAACCCCCCCCTTCCAACTTGTAAACTTCGGGGCTTTTACGACTGCGGCTATGGGAAAGAGACTCGCCGCTCAGGAGGTTACAACTCCACTTCAGCGCCTCCGAGGACTTTGAGGAGAAACCCACGGCAGCACCCGACGTTCTAGCGCCTTTTCCGTTCCCAGCTCCCTTCTATCCCTTTCCCGCCCCTCCCGGTTCCACAGGGATGGCCCCTCAGAAACGAACAAGCCCACCACCGCCTCCCCACGGCCACGAGAAGTGAGTGGCGCCTCATAGCACCTTGGCATGGGCGATTAACTTTCGCCGCGCAAAGGCAGAAGACGGACCCCGCCCTGTAAGAACGTAGACGGCGTCTTGCCGCCCGATGAGCCCTGCAAGCATAGCACAAGACACTTGCGTGGAAAGTCTCGTGTATAAAGGCGGTGCCTCCTACCTTGACCACCCCAGCTTATCCTGTCGTGCCAATTCCTCAACTCCCAAGTCGCGTCAGTCTCTGCTATCGCTGCTGACGACAATCCCCGCCCTGCCACGATCCAAGCAAGCAAAAGAAATAATAAAAACAGTTCCCACCGAAACAGAACGGGCTCTGAGCTCCAATAACAGATACTCTCGTCACCATGGACAAGGTCAAGGAGGGACTCAAGGACCTAACCAACGCGGTGCGTTGACGAACCCGGTTGCCAACCACGCACTCACCTACTCGAAAGACCACCCGCAGCATCCCTACTGTGCTGACGGCCACTAACACACACGCCAGCCCCAGCGCGGCGCCGAGGAAGCCGGTAACAAGGGTCAACAGACGACCGACGCCGCCAAGGTACGCAAGCCCCCCGCCGCCCCTTTTGCGTTCCTGGACGGCACTAACAACCCCGCAGGAGAAGACGCAGAACAGGCCCGGAGACAACCTGAAGAACACGGTGGATGACAAGGCGAACGACATCAGGTCCGAGGTACGTGACTCCTTCCCCTCCCGCCCTTTCCTCGTTCCCAGTCACAAGCAGAATTCGGCGGGATACTTACGAATGATAGGGGGAAAGGCTCATGGGCAGCGGAGGCCTGAACAAGTGAGGGGTAGAGCGGCGTGGGAGACGTCAAGCAGGTCGGCTGGAGTGCTGCCGCGTGCACATGTAACAGTGGGGATCGGCGATTCTCGGGGATCGTGCGTATGGATGAGGTAGTTGTTCAATGAACTAGTTACACGTATGTATGCGGAGTCTGCCGCAGAAAGGCGTCAAACATGCGGTGAAATATGGAGCGAGCTGGGCAGATAGACTCGAGTAAACACGTCATGCGCCTAGAGGATCAGTCATGAACGTCATGGCAACGCAATGTGTTCTCGTCCCTTCAGGACATCCGCTCGCGTTGAGAAGCTAGGGGTACTCGCTAGGTCATACCAGATCACGCGGACGCCGCAGAGTTAAATCGTACTCTCCGGACGCAAACTGGACTTGCCGGTCTATTCTCCCCTCGCAATCACCCCGGTAGCTCGCTCCCACAAGTAAACCTACCGCCATTCCCTCTCATCACCTTCCAGTACCACCTACCACGAACACGAACCCGTAGTACACGACAGAAACCACCCCTCGAGGCCGGCATACAATGGACAAGACGCCCGGAAAGCCGAACCCGATGATGCCGTCCGGCGCGACGGATCCTCTGGAGGAAGTGCAGGGAAAGAAGAAGGTGGGCAAGCCGTCCGACACAAAGGTGAGGCACCACTCCCCGCCCTGTTCCCACCAACCTCGCCCTTTTCCCCCTCGAATCCCCCGGCAGCACTCCCCTCCGACCCCCCAGACCCTCCCCGCTCCGTCTCACCACACCGTGCCCATCAGGCTGAACACCCGGGCGGGACGAGCAAAGAACGCTAACACGACCCAAAGGAGTACGGCGTCGAGATGGGCCCCGAGGAGACCGAGGTCGCGGAGCCCGGCTCCATGGCGGGCAGCGAGGAGGACCCGCGGCACGTCAACACCATCGGGCCGGACCCGGGGCTTGTGGGGGCGCTGCACGGGATGAAGCGGAACGAGGAGCCGAAATGAGCAGCTCTCCCAGGGACCCGGAGGCTGTTTGGGCTCGGGGGCTGCCGAGAAGGGAGGCGAGCTCCTGTGACATCTGGCTATGAGTCCGGGCAATGTTGGGGAAGGCGGTTTAGTACACGTTAGATCGTAGAGAGGAATTGGAAGGAGATGTGACGTATGCTTGCAGCGGCCAGGTGATGCCGGGCGGCGGCGCTACCGTGGGGGCCGCGCCGCGGCTGCCAGGTACGCGGTACGTACCAGCTACCCCGCCATCGAGCTCTTTCGGGGGCGGGGCACTCGCGACAACTCGAACAACTTCGAGCCTCTTTTCCCCACGACACGACACGACACGACACGACACGACACGACCCCCCAATCCCAACCCCATTCCATCCCCATCCAACCGCCAAAATGTTCAAAAAGGAGTTACGTTGCATCCCAAACCCCTCCCCCCCCCGCTGTCCGTCATCCCCGGGCAAGACACTGACTGACCGCTCAGACACCTCAGCCCCGGGCCCAAGGCAAAAGTAAAGTCCTCCGTCCAGCGCGGTCTCCGCTCCGCCCTCCTAGAGACCTACCCCCTCCTCGCCCCCCACATCGACGCCATCCTCCCCAAGAAGGCTGCCCTCTCCTCCGCCAAGCTCCCCGACCGCATCGCCCTCTACTTCCTCGACTCGACCCCGCTCTTCTTCCAGCACGACGGCGGCCCGCCCCTGCCCCACCTGCGCCTCGTCCACCGCTTCCCCGCCGCGTTCCCCAGCATGAGGATCGACCGCGGCGCCGTGCGCTTCGTCCTCTCGGGCGCGACGCTCATGGCGCCCGGCCTGACGTCCGCGGGGGGCCGGCTGCCGGAGCCGAGGGGCGAGGGCGAGGAGGGCGAGGTTGACGGGCGGTGGGGGAGGGAACTGGAGGCCGGCGAGCCGGTCGTTGTCATGGCGGAGGGCAAGGAGGAGGCGTGTGCCGTTGGGATCCTGACGGTGGGGACCAAGGAGCTCAAGGAGAAGAAGAAGGGCCCCGCCATGGAGGAGGTGCATTACCTCGGTGACGGGCTGTGGAAGCTGCACGTGGATTAAGCCGAGGAACGGGGAGACGTGGCGGGCTTCTAGCGAGGTCAGACGCTGTAGGGCGGGAATTGATTCACGAATCTCCGGAGGCGAAACGGCTGATACGGCGTTAGGGGCTTGAGCATCGCAGGAGGGGCGGCCTGGTTTATATCCAAGTCACCAACGCGACGGCGACGCCCAGGGCGTCAAGGGTCAACGTTCGAAGGGGAGTGTAACTTTACGTCGCCAAGCGACTCCAACAAGTCCCGTGTTATCTAGCCGCGCGGCAAAATGTTGTAGTAAAGCAAGAGATGCCACGGGAGCATTTGGGAGACGCAGACGTTGGAGGCTGTCAACTGCGCGCGGGCGCCCCAGCGCAACGAGAGACGTCAAGCAGTGGGTGTATCTTTTACTGGCCTGGTGGACGGATCACATATACCTACGTATGCATCCACATAGACGTAGCGAGTTGCACTCCCCATTTAGACGCAAAACGCTGCATCAAACCTAATGAGCCACCCCAGCCTAAACCCCACACTAGCTCCCACTTCCAAACGCTGTTCGCTACCCGCCAGTGTGAGGTCTTGGCTCGGCGACAAGACCAGAAATGTTGGTATCCGCTGAGACCCCGATAACCCAGCCTCGCAATCGTGAAGGAAGAGCGCGAGTGGAACGAAGGGGTAGGGTGGACCGGGGATGACGAACCGGGAGACGTTCAAGGGTAATTCCAGGAGAGGGTATGAGAAGGGACTGAGAATAACAAGCAAGCTTCCGAGAGAGGGAGGGAAGCACCGGAAGCGAGAGGAGACAAGAGTACAAAGAAGTGAAGAAGGGAGACACCACGGGTAAGGGAGTTAGCATGTCCAAGAAGGATGGTGAGAAGCGAGGAAGCGACAACGGAGGATAGCAAGAGAACGAGAGAAGGGAAGATAGCGGAGCCAGGAAAAGAAGATATGGTTGAACGCGAAGAGCAGGCAAGACGAGGCAGCGGATAAGAGAGTGAAACAAGACGAGAGGGTGGGGAAGAAGAGGCGAGACAGCCATCAGGCCGACATCGTCCTCGACACAGTCCCACTCCCCAAAGCACCCAGCCCGCCCAACTCCGTCTCCCCCTCTCCAGCAGCAACCAACCCCCCAGGTGCCGTCTGCGCCCTCTCAAGCCCCATGGCCACCACTGCAGCCAATGGCCCCGGCCCCTCGGCGTCCGGCACCGTGATCTCCGTGTCTACCGACGCGGAACTCTCGCTCCCTGTGCCAGACTCCGACTCTCCTTGTTCGGGCTCTCCACCCCCCGTTGCTCCTCGGCCCACGAGAACCTCGGCGGCAGCTTCGGTAGGAGATCCCCCCGTGAGGTCCTCCGGACCATCGCACGCCCCATCCGTCTGCGGACGCGCGACTCCGCCACGGCGTCTCCAACCCACAAACCCCCAGACCCAGCGAACAAGCGACCGTATGAAGAAAGGAACGGGACCTTTTCCCACAGGAGCCCAAGCCTCCACCTCAACCACCACCACATTCCCCTCTGGGTCCAAATGTCCAACAAGCGTCCCCTCAGAGTCGTGCAGCTGCGCCCAAGATCCAGTGTAGACGCGCCAGGGCTCGCCCTCCCCAGGAGCCTCTGGCCCAGGAACCTTGTCCCCAGCGGCAGGCGTCTCGGGCGCACCCATGGGGCCCCCTAAAGAGTTGATAACAAGACTCTCCGACTCCCAGCCTGAGCCCTCCTGCGCCCCGTCGGGTCGGCGGGGGATCTACCTCTCCCGACCCGGCAAGCCTCCGACCTTGTAATCAGCAGAGTGGCTCCCTGGCTGAGTTGCGTGGATACCCTGCTCGCGGGCGCAGACATCCGCCATCTCCGAGTCCACCGACTCATCGTTCAACGTCCCAGCAGACGACAAGCTATCCTGCCGCCCCGTGTGCATGCCGGCAATCGCAGAGCCCCCCAAATCGTCCGCTGCATCGGAGAGGCTTCCGGACGTTTGGCCGTTCTGGTTGTCAATCGTAGCGTCCGAGGACAGACTCCCGCTGCTACGGGTCATCACCATCCCCACGTCCACGCCCTCATCTTCAGCATCCAACGACCCCAAAGACACCGGGAAACGGGCAACAACCGTCTCGACAGAAGACCCGCTCCCCGAGTTGAAGGAAGACTCCGAGGCCGCGCCCGCCTCGTCAGGAGCATCGCCTCCGGCAGTGTCCTCATCCGTCCCCTCTGCCACGTCCACTCCCTCATCAACCTCTCCATCGCTCTCGGCGATAGCCGCCAACTTCGTGCCCCCGTACCCGGGACACCTCCCCGGAAGCCCTGGCGGCGTCCGAACACCCGACCTCCCCACTTCCTCCGCTCCCGGCAGCACACCAGTGCCTCCGCCACCGCCCCGAAACTTATCCAGGAACAACTTTCCCCCCGGGGGTCTGTCGGCCTGGTCCCCGCCCCCCCCAGCATTCTCCCCCGGCCCAGCCATCCTCACCGGCTCACAGACCAACACCCCCTCCCCTGCCGCCCGCATCCCATTCAACGCACTCCCCCTCCCTCTCGCCCACGCGCCCCCTTCCCTCGCCATCTCCCTCTCCCCTCTACACCTCCCACATCCCACCCCCTCATCAACGGGAGGGACCCGCAGGTCAAGCTTCTTCCCGCAGCAGCAATTACCCAGACAGCACCCGCACTGTCCACACGCGCCGCAGTACCGGCAGCGCGCGGCGTCGGGCGGGCCGGGCGGGCTGCGGCAGCAGCAGGTGAACTGGCAGCAGGGGCAGGTCCCGCAGGCGGAGGTGGCGCGGCAGGTGGAGCACTGCGGGCACGAGGTGCAAGAGCGGCAGCGGCGTCTGTCGCGGTGACAACCCTTGCATAGCTGGCGGGGGACGATGCCTATGGTTGGTTGTGAGTGAGGGTGATTGGGGAGGGGGACGACGGAAGTCCGAGGGAGGGATGGAAGGCGAGTCAGTGGAGGTACGCACCGGGCTGCTCAGCGGCTCTACTAAAGTCCTTGAGCTTGAATTCGTATCCCCTGACGGAGACGGTCTTGACATCCGGGCCCCAGGTGTGGCGATCGGGGTGGTTGTTAATGGCCTAAAACGTCAGCTCAGGAGCTCTATGCCCCGTGCTAGGAAAAGGAAACGGGGAACGGGAACCGAGTGGAAAGAAACAGGAAGCAAGTGAAGAGAAACGAGAGAAAGCAGAAAAGACGAGCACACTCACTGCAGCCTGGTTCTTAGCCAACTGCCCAAGGTCCGTATCCTCATTATACCCCTTCTTCCACTCTTTCGACATCCACCCAAACGGAGTATTATCCTCCCTCTCCGGCGGCGGTTCAGAGTCCACAAGCGCGCTCCCCCTCACCCGCGGCTTGAGCACCTTCATAACCCAGTCCCTGTACCACGGGTCCCCTGGCCTGTCGACAATGTACTCCGCACCGGCCTGCGAAACAACCTTGCCCTTTCCGTCCGCGGCCCTCGCTTCTCTCTCCCTGGCGGCCTTCTTCCTCATGATCCCGTTGACCTTGTCTCTCACTCTCCCCTCCAGCAGCACAAGGCCAAACACGCTCCCGCCGTCGACTTTGTCCTCCGTGACCTTCCAGCACCGCAGCTTGGGGTCCTCGACGACTTTTACGAGGCGGCCCTTTATGCGACAGGTCATGATATCTGCGGGGGTGTAGCCCTCCAGCGCGAGGAGCTCTTCGAGGGTGGAGGCCGTGGGGGGCGTGCTCGGGGCGTATGCATCCGAGACCCTCGTGGATCCCGCGTTGGTGTCCATGGCGGGCGAGGTCGTGGGCGTGTTCTTGGGTGGCTGGTTGTCGAGGGTCATGAGCTTGACTCGCTCGCCCGGGCCACGGTCCGAGTCCGGCTTGACCATTGTGAACGTCGGGTTGTTGGTAGTCGGGTTGTGGCGGGATGACGTCCAAAGGGTCAACTGATAATTATTCCACAAAAGAGATACTCGGATAATGCGTGAAAGCGAATTCTGCTCGTCGTCCGAGGGAGTCGAAGCGTCGGAGGCCGATAGCAATCTAGGAAACCGAGACTGAATAAAGGGATCGTTCAGGTATCTTGTGCTCCTTAACGGCAACGAACAAAAAACATTAACGGAGAAGCCAAGAGAGAGAAGCCAGGTAAAAACGATATCAGAACCTCAAGGGTGTTTCTGCGCTCGCACCAGGAAATGGATGTTGGGAGTCTAGGAATCCGGCGCGTAAACAAACTGAACGGCGGGAAGCATGCGGCGGCCGGGTATCGACGGTAGTAAGCTTGACGATCGTTTCTGTTGTCATCCTCCGGGTCAGTTGGGTGCAAGGAACAGAAAGGGGGTGGGCGAGGGTGCTGGGTCAACCCTGCCATCGGGGAAGGCATCGCCGGGCAACCTTCTCCACGAGAAGGTGCACCTGGAACGGGCATCGCACCATGGGGAACATGGGGTTCGGACATGTCTGGCAGACGACATGAGTGTACGGGGGCGAGACTCGAGTTCCAGGGTCAGCCACCGAGGCTTGGGTCATCCATCTCCAGCCCTCAGCAAGGCCACGGACGGAGGCACGCCGGCAAGATCTTGGAGTCGTTGAGATGGAACAAGAGTTTGTCTGTATCAGATGTCAACTCACTCGTTCTTTTTGTCAAATGAAACTGACTGCTGACCGGAACAGGTCGACTACTTACTGCTCGTACTATAAGCCGGTCCTTCAACGCCATGCGCCGCTCTCGAACAGACCAAGCCCTCATTGCAAAACCAACCGCTTTGTAAAAGCGTCGGACAAGCGCTTGCTCCGACGCCGCCGCCTGCCTGTATCCCGATACCGCCGTGCTGAAGAGCAGCGAGCGCTAACCAACATACTTTCGCTATCCAGTCATCACTTCCTCTTCCACACCTTCCATCTCCTCAGCTCCCTTAGCCCTCATCCTCTCCGCATACTCCTCGTCATGGGCCCTCATGGCCGCGTCCCCAACAGCTCTGTAATCCTCCTCGATAAACTCCACAACATTATCCATCAAGTACCGCCCATCATCCCCCCTCAGCTTCTTCCGCGGCAAGATCCCATACTTGTAATCCTCCTCCAGCACAATCCTCTTCAGCGCCTTGGAAAGACACCCGCGATACATCCTCTCCCTCTCAATATTGCCCACTATGCCCAGTCCCTCACCCCCACCCAGACCCTCCAACCCCTCCACAAACCCCTTGATCCGATTCTTCCAGATATCGTTCCTCTGCTGCTCAATCTCAAACTCCCGCAGCCTGGCCTTGAATTCCGTCTCAACAGGGAACCTCCCAAACACCCTCTCCGCAACAGACTCCCGCGTGTGCCGCCTCTCCGCGAAGCGTCCCTCGGCCCTGCACCGCGGGAGAAACTCCTCCACCCAGCCCCTGTAGCACGGGCGCGTATTCATCCTCCGGCGGTCATTCGACTTGAGCGCTCTCTTGTCCTTCTCCACCCTGCTCCCATCCTCCTCCTCCTCCTCTTGCTCCCGCTCCCCTTCTTGCAGCGGTTTCACCCAGAGCAACGGCGAGCCAGCGGCATACTCATACAGCTCCTCCCTACTCCCAAACGGCTCCTCCCACGCCGTCCCGCCCCTCAGCCCCAGCACCTCCAGCACCCTCCCCGGATCATCCGTAACCCAAACCTTTGACCTCCGCCGGTTAATCGCCTCAATCTCGGGCACCCTTATCCAGAGCGCCTCCTCATCAACCGTCAGTCCAAGAGGCCTGACCGTGGACCCCAGGATATTCCACAGGTCCCCGTGCGCGTGCTTGAATAGCCCCCATTGGAAATCCTGCAGTGAGGGACAGATCCTCACATCAACCTGGATATGCCTCTCGCTCTCGGGTTCCGGGCCGAGGTGCGAGAGGTGCGTGGGCCAGGGGATGGCGTAATGTGCTGCATGTATCCCCTTGTCGCGAAGCATGTGACTTGCGCCGAGGGCGCGGGATATAGCCGTCAGTTCCGGGTCATTGGTGCTGCCCTTCGGCCCGGGAATGGTGCCACGCGGCGTGGGAATCCTGCTAGGTGGGCGCCCGAGACCCAATATGGCAGCGCGGTTCCATGTTACGAGGATGTCGATGTCGCCAAAGTCGGTCTTCCCAGGACCATCGATGGGGGATGCGACGCAGAGGTAGAGGTCGCGGAGGGCGCGGTGGAGGCGGGCTTTTGTCTCGTGGTAGACTTGCGGGGGCATGCGGGGGGTGAAGAGGGCGTTGGAGCCCGTTACGAAGGAGGCGCCGCCCATGTTGGTGTGAGCGGGATGTGAGTGTGGAGTTGGCTGGTGGTGTTTGATATCCGACTCGCGTGAGCCTATATGAGGAGGTGGACGTGGCTCTGACGGGCGGCCTGTGACTCAGCCGGGGAGAGGTGCTCGCCCGGCCCGGACCAGATCAGACTAGCGTAAGGAGGCGCTGGTGATCCCCTTTGAGAATGCCGGGTAGGTCTTTCTAAAACAGCCTGCAAGGTTGGTTGGCGAGCCGAGGCTGATGGATTGCAGACGAGTCAACCCAGCCAGCTGCCTACCCTCCCATGACCGAGAACCCGAAGAGATGACCGTTCTTTGCTTAATCTGATGACCGGGACTCGGTGAATATCGCTTACAAGACCATCATCAGCCCAGCTATGAGCGGGCCATCTAAAAGAGCACGACACAGCCAAGCTGGATGAGTCGAGGGGCCAGGGGAAAAAAAGGGCTTGGATCCTGCGCGGCTCCTGGCACGTATCCTACTCTGTACGATGACGAAATGTAATGTATGCGCACCTGAATAGTGAACAACGAGCGTGTCAAGCAAACGGAACGAAAAAGATTCGATGTGGTTGCCTGGAGAAGAAGACGTCGCCAGAGAAGGTCGCCATGATGGTGGTTGCACTACAGTGGGCGGAGGTTTTGTCAGCGCTTGGTGCCCCCTGAAGCCGCCCAGTAAACGCGTCGACGCGTGACACAACCTCACCCCCTCTTCCTCACCACCATCTGCTTGCCTTTCTCACTTACATTCTACCGCACCGGCGAAAATCTCACATTCTTCTCATCCTCCTTCGAGTCCTTGCTGGTGTCCGAGCCCCCTCGCTCACGAAATCCCTTTTCCGACGGTCAACTTCCCAACCTATCAACAACCTGCCGCGCCTCGACTGCAAGCCACTCACTCTCATCACCACCGCCTGCCCGACACAATGGAAGATGCCGCCCGAAGGCGCCACTTTTTCCACCACGGCTCCTCGGTACGTCTTCTCGCCTCCACCACACTCCAACCCAGCTAACACCCCTAGGGAGACGAAGCCGAAAAGCGCGACTGCCACTGGTGCCAACTCCGCACCTTCCCCAACCACTCCACCTACCCCATAACAGTCGTCAACGACGTCACCTCCGACACCCTGCCCCCGGACTTCCGCTTCATCCACGAGGCCGTCCTCCGAGAGGGCGTCGAGCCGGCCGAGGCTAGCTTCCGGAGCGGCTGCGAGTGCCCCCGCGACTCCGACTGCCGGTACAAGCGGTGCGCGTGCCAGGCCGACGTCGAGGTCGAGGGACTGGGCGAGGGGAGCGACGAGGAGGATGGGGCGGTGGGGCCGGGGAGGGCGCAGGTTTATGCGTACCAGACGGCGGGGGCGAGGGCGGGGATGTTGAGCGCGAGGATGCTGCAGGAGGATTGCGATGCGGTCATATATGAGTGTCATTCGGGGTGTGCGTGCAGCGCCGAGTGTCCGAACAGGGTCGTGGAACGTGGGAGGAGGATTCCCCTGCAGATATTCAGGACCACAAACCGCGGATGGGGTGAGTTCCTTCTCTTGCTTTCCTTCTCACTCGTCCCCGTCTCACTCCCTCTTCACCCACCCACGTACGGAAAACTTACATCACCCAGGCGTCCGCTCAACTGTCGACATCAAGAAGGGTCAGTTCGTCGACCGCTACATCGGCGAGATAATAACCGCCTCCGAGTCCGCTCGCCGCCGCAAGCTCTCCTCCCACAAGAAGGACGTCTACCTCTTCGACCTCGACAAGTTCCACGACCCAAACTCTCTCGACCCCCGCCTACGCGAGCCGCCCCACGTCGTCGACGGCGAGTTCATGTCCGGCCCCACGCGCTTCATCAACCACTCGTGCGATCCCAACTTGAGGATTTATTCGCGCGTGGGGGACCATGTGGACAAGCACTTGCATGACTTGGCGCTGTTTGCGGTTAGGGATGTGCCGAGAGGGAGTGAGCTTACGTTTGATTATACGGCGGGGGTGGTGGAGGATGAGGTTGGGGGGGATAGGGCGGGGATGACGAGGTGTTTCTGCGGGAGTGAGAATTGTAGGGGGTGGTTGTTCTGAGGAGCTGAGGGGAGTGGAAAGCAAGGGGTGAGTGAGCGAGGGGGTACGGAGGGAGAACGAGGGATGGAGGACGCCCCTGTACGTGAGGGAGCACGAGGGGCCGGGTGGACGGAGGGTTTGTTTGGGAAAGGGAATCTGCTCGGCGTCACGGAACAACGGATTCGAGTTTCCGAGCAAGCGCTGACACTGGTCGATCTGTGGCACATGTCTCACCTCTCCACGTCCCCCAGATGCCGTCCCTGGCTAAGCCCGTCTCAGTCCAGGCCGTCCAGGGGACCTAAGGGAGACGGGACTTGGCCTTGGGAGCACTGCCCCTGAGGCTAGCGTTCATCGTTCGCACCGTGACATCCCTTGGAGATTGACGCGTGATCAGAAGAGGTAGCTGCCCAGAAACCAACCCCCGACTTCTCGGGTCCAGTCGAGGGAACCGTATACATGCGCAATGGCACGCGAGACAGATTGACGGGAGACGTCGCTCTCCTCGATGTATCTCACCGTGTCGAGCGGAAACCAAACGCCTTGGCACCGCCAAGCCTCTTGAACAAGGGTACTACACTGTATACACACTGTACTACACACAGTACACAGTGACCCACTCGCGAAGCCAAGTTTGGCCCGCCCTTCGCGCCGGCGGAAGCTCGAGCTGGCAGGGAAACCAGCAACGACGTGCGTCAGCCTCAACGTCGCCCGAACCCTTGAAGCGCATCCCACGGAAACCAAAAGGGCCCCGCCACCGCTCACCCGCAACTGCGCCGTGCCGACCCCCCTCCCGCGACTCCGCGAAGAAGAAGAGGGCGTGCGCGATTCTTAATTGTCGATCTGTCATCTTCCGGATTGCGCCCTCGCATCCGAGCTCCGAGGCAACCAAGCACACACCCGCCCCCCCCGAGGACGAGATACGAAGATAGTCGCTTGACACCGGGAGGCATCGTTGCCCGCAGAAACAATGGTCGCGCCCGCGATACCAGAGTACGTTGCTCCCCCCCCCGAGACACAGGCAATGCGATTGCCCGCTGACCGGGACAGGCTCACCGAGGAGGTCCTCCACGAGTCGGTCGACTCGCGGACCGAGTCGCTCATTGCGCTTCGCGAGCTGGGGCCGCCGGACCTGGTCCATCTGCTAAAGCAGTCGTCCAAGAGCCAGAGCAAGCAGGTGCGCTTCCCTGCTTTCCGAATTGGCGCTGGGTAGCGAGAACGGGATGGAGTCGGATGCTTGGGGGGGATGCGGGGGCATTTTGCTGACCAGCGCAGGTCGGAGTCTATCACCATGTCACCGGCGTCGACGCCTCGTCGTCGGCGAGTCTGGCGGCGTACATCAACACCCTCACCCACTCCGACGGTCACGGCCAGCAGCAGGCCAAGGTAGTCGAGGGGCTCTACTGGTTCGTCCCACCTCCCTATCCCCTCCGGCACCCCCTCGCCCAAACCACTCCAAGAGTGCGCCCGTGGCTAATCTGACACCCCCAGCTGCTACAACGCCTTCTCCCGCCTCGATATGCGCGTCCACGTCACCATCCCCGGCTCCGTCGAGGCCTACTGCATCGACGAGCGCGGCGAGCAGCGCAAGGCCACCGACGACCTCTGGCTCGAGACCTTCCTCTGCAGCGTCCTGCGCGCCTACTCGTACGCCGACGACGGCAGCGGCGAGACCATCCGCAAGATTATGGGCGTGCGCCGGTTCAACCCCGTCACCAATACTGAGTCGGAGCACCGGTTCTTGAGCTCGGCGGAGCAGCTGTTCTTCAGGGGTATGTTTCCATCTGCCGTGGCCCCAATCCGCGGTTCTCCTGTCAGCGCGCGGTGTTGCTACTCGAGTGGACCACACTGACATCACAGGCTGGCAACTCGGCTCCGACTCCGTCGTCCAGGTCCCCAACAACGTCTCCAACCACCTCACCACCGGCCTCCTCCGCTACTTCGAGACCACGGGCCGCTACACCTCGGGCATCAACCTCTTCGAGAAGCTGCGCACCCAAAACGTCGAGGTGGCCTCCCTCCTCGCCAAGGTCCTCTTCATGGGCAACGAGGAGGTCCGCGGCATCAAGACGCTCCACGAGGCCCTCCAGGAGACGCCAATGGACTACGCCATGCTCG
The DNA here is from genome assembly GCA_025503055.1 of Sordariomycetes sp. B11D1. NCBI lineage: Eukaryota > Fungi > Ascomycota > Sordariomycetes > Sordariomycetes sp. B11D1. The sequence continues at coordinate 51,336 of JAMFQS010000116.1, forward strand.
ACGCGCAGGCCGAGTTCCTCCTAAAGAAGGCGCGCTCGGCGCCCACGCCCGAGCAGCGCAACGAGCGGCTCCGCCTCGCGCGCGAGTGCGCAGACCGCAGCACCATCGCCGCGCCGTCCGAGTTCCGCACCTGGGCGCGCCTCGCGCAGGTCTACGTCGCCATGGAGGACTGGGAGCACGCGCTCGCGGTGCTCAACTCTTGCCCCATGTTTACGTACCAGGACAGGGACGCGCCCGTCATGCCCGAGCCGCGCGACGTTTACCTCCCCACGCTGCCGGCGACCCGGCTCGATGAGATTGACAGCGAGCCTGAGTCGCGGTACTCGGAGCAGGTGGACCCCAGTCTTCTGAACCTGAGGGCTGCGGGGTATAGGGGAACGTTTAGGGAGGCGTATAACATCCTGACGGAGATGACGGCGAAGCTTGGGTGGGATCAGCTGCTGAGGATTAGGAGCAACGTGTTTGTCATGGAGGACGAGTACCGGAACGAGAGGGATACGGGGCCCGGGAGGAGGAATTCTAGCATGGATGGGCTGAGGGGGTCGCCGCGGGCGTCGGCGGAGAATGAGGGCGAGGACAAGGGCGAAGGGAAGAGTGAAGAGGCCAAGGAGAATGGCAACGGGGTTGAGAAGCCGGTGAATGGCGAGACGGAGAGCCCCGAGAAGCCGTCCAACACGATCCACCCCAAGGAACCCCACCTGGACATTGAAAAGGTAAATCGCATTCCCAAACCCCCCTGCTTGGCCCCCTTTCTCTCCTCTCCCGTCACGTCCAACTAACGCCAACATCACAGAACCCACAGGACCCCGAGAACCCCCTCTCCAAGCTAAACAACAAGCGCCTCTGCGAGCGCTGGCTCGACAGCCTCTTCATGGTTCTCTACGAGGACCTCCGCGTCTACACCATCTGGCGCACCCAGATGGCGCAGTACCGCGCCCAGTCGATGCAGTACAAGAAGTCTGCCGAGGAGTGGGAGATCCTGGGCACCCTCGCCGCGCGGCTCCAGCACGGGCCCGAGGCGGAGGAGGCGTACCGCGCGTGCCTCGCGCAGCGGTTCTCGCCCAAGGCGCTCACGGGGATCCTGAGGGCCCACGGGAAGGGCGCCGCGGGCATTGCGGGCGGGAGCATCAGTGCTGCGGGCGGTGCGTCGAGGGAGACGCTGGGGAGCTTGATCAGGCTTGTGACGTGGCAGTATAGGTGGTACAGCGAGTTCTCGCCGGAGCTGCTGCACGTCATCCGCGTGCTGATTGAGGAGGAGGGGGCGCTGAAGGTGAGGAGCGTGATTCAGGCTACGAGCCTGCCGCAGGGGTGCCTTGATTTGACGCATCATTATGCGGCGCTTTGTGCTACGTTCCGGAGTAGTGGGACGGATGGGTAGGTGTGAGGTGTGAGGTGTGAGGTGCTATTTGAGGCGACGAGAGCTGGGGTGAAATATGGGCGGAGCAGTGGTTGGAGGCGCAGGTGATGGGGAATGGTAGGTTTGCTGGTTGTCAGCATCAGTAGGGATGCTTGGGGTGGTAAGATATCTAATAGGGGGTTCGTCTTAGAGCATAATGTCTGTATTCGCAGTCCATTCCTTTTCGCATTCACGTTGACGGGGGACGTTACCTGGCCGCCGTAGGACACCGGATTCTAGGCGTAAGCGAGGGGCGAATCCGAGAGGTAGTACCGGTCTACTCCAAGAGTCCTCCACGCGCTTACACGCCGCTCTGGACGTTGACCAGGCACACGAGGGCTGCTACCCCGGTACCTTGTCGTCTGTGATGACTTCGCGCGAGAGGCACGTAGCCCGGTAAGGCCAGGTAGGTACCAAGGCAGATTACACTGGGTTGTTTGGGAAGCAGGAAGGGGCTACAGGCGTGCCTTCTCTTCCCGCGCGATCACGGGGGTTGGCCGTGGAAGCTGCGGCCGGACGCCCCTTCCCCGCGTAATCCTTGATCGGGCTGCCATTGCGGTAGTTCCATTCGAGTGTGGGATACTTTTGCCCAGTTCTCACTAGCCCATCATCCATGACCCCACGAGCCATCTCCGAGCCGTGGAACGCCTCGAGCCGTCCTCTGCGAGCGAGTGGTCCTTCGACCTGTCCGGCTTGCATCGCCGCCCCTGAGTGCCCGAACCGTCTCCCGTCGCGCTGCCGCTCGACCTGCCCTACATCACTTCTCGTGCTGGAGATTATGCGAACCTCATTCTCGTGTCGTGGCACCATCGCTCACTGATATTTTCCAGTTTATCTCAGTCCACCCAGCCCTCGTCGTTTGGAAATGGAAAGTCCACCTTTGTTTTCTCCATCGCGACTAGCCACGGATCGCTCTGTCATTCCGGTCAATGTTGACCCGAACGGCTTGCTTCTCTCCCCGAGCCGTGGCGCAGTCTGCCGCCGCCCATCCTCGTCTCTGGACACTGGCGACCGTCCTCTGTTGCTGAACCATGGCCGCCCCGTCAGCCGTCAGCTCTCAGCCCCAGAGCCGTAGAATTCTACAACCGTTTTCCCACATCCCGCTAAATCATCATCTAGCCTGCCATTCAACCAACGTTGTTGGAATCTAGACGCCGGTATCATCACTCTTCTCTAAGCCATAAGCCGGCCTCGCACGCTGTCCTCAAACCAAAACTTAGATTCGTCTTCTCTTTCCACGAAAAATATAATGAAGCCTGATATCCGCGCCAGGTTGGCACGGCACTTGTGGCTCGGGTCATCCCGCGATTCTCAGCTTTCTCCCACAGCCATTCCAACTGATGCGGCCTGGCCGTTATCGCGCGTCCATCCAATGGTATCGTCGCTTTCGCTATACCAACCTGGGCGATGGGCATTCATTAGGCTGGGCGTCGGGGTTTTGACCCTCAGGTAAGACTTAGAATTGCCTCGGTTCTGCCGTTCGCATCGCCCTCGCCTCGAACTCTAGCCAACATCGACGTCTCCCGCGTTCTCAACCGATCCTTCCATGGCTGACCCCCTCGCCATCATTGGCGTCATCGGTATCGCTGGCCAACTCACCAAGGCTCTCGCCAGCCTCGGCTTAGACTGGAAAGATGCCCCGGCGGACGTTAGGGACTTCATCCTCGAGCTCCAAACCCTCAGATCGACCCTTTCGGAATTCCACCCAAACATCCTCTTGAACCCGAACTTCACTAACGCCTTCGGGGGCTGTCACTCCGCCGTGTTGTCCCATTTTGGTGAGAACGCTCCCTCTACCGACGCTAGACTCTTGGTAGATACCTGCCATGTGGAGCTTAAACGTCTACTGACGGGCCTGGAGAAGCGTTCACGGGCCCACCGAGTTGGATGAGAGCGCGTAAAAGGGGCCTTCCTGGCGGGGAGGACCGGCGAAGTGGCCAAAAAGCTGCTGCAACGGCAGTGCCAAACGCTAAACAGTCTCGTGGCCATCGACAGCGCGGCACTCGGAGCAGCAGTATTCAAAGAGGTCCGAGAGGGCCGACGAGAGCTGATGGACCAGAAGGCCTCTGCTCACCGCCACGCAGTTCTGGATTGGCTGACGCCTACGGATTACGCCGCTCAGCAGAGTGACCATCTGGGACGCCGACAACTCGGGACAGGCCAGTGGCTGATCGACTCAGTGGAGTATCCTACTTGGTGGGGCGAGTGCGGCCGTATCCTCTTTTGCCCCGGGATCCCTGGCACCGGGAAGACAATCATCACGTCGATTGTAGTCGACGACCTAGCCCGCAAGGCGAACCAAGCGACGTGTGTGGCGTACGTCTACTGCGATTTCAGGCAACAAGGCGAGCAGACAGCCCAGAACTTGCTCTCAAGCCTTCTGAGGCAGCTCACACGGGGACGGACCTTGCTCCCCGAGACCGTGGATGCGCTGCACCAAAAGCACAGCCAATTCGGCACTCGCCCGTCAATGATAGAGCTCCGCACCACACTCACATCTGTAGCTAGCCTCTACAGCCGAGTATCCATCGTCATCGATGCGCTTGACGAGTCTCCCTTTGATGAGAGGGACACCTTACTCGAGGCTCTCTCCGATCTGCACAACAACGCCCAGGTAAACTTGTTCGCGACTGCCCGACCCGAGGTCATTGCACACTTTTCCGAGCATTTCGAGGTTTACAGCTCCAAGGAAATATGAGCAGCGGGTGGTGACATCCTCAACTATGTGAATGGCCGGCTCTCCGCGGTGCGTCGCCCTCGTCTCTCAAAGTTTCCCGAGCTCCTGGATGCTATTAGGCAGAGAATTGTCGAGGCGGCCGATGGGATGTATGTCGCCCCAGCACTTCCAGACCCCAGTAGTTACCCTCCTTCAACTCACCTTCCTCAAGCACCTTCCCCACTACGTTTTAATGACCTTATTAACCCGAGTCTCAGGTTTCTTCTCTCAGTTTTGCAACTTAATGGCCTCCTGAGCAAAGCCACGGCAGGAGACATCGGAGATGAGCTGACCGTCCTGCCCTGCGGACTATCAGGCCTGGACGTCCTGTACGGCCAGGCTATGCAGAGAATTGACAGCCAAAGTACGGGGCGCAAAGGATTGGCTATGAAGATCCCGGCTTGGATTATCCACGCTAGGCGACCCCTCAGTGCCACCGAGCTCCAGGTTGCCGTCGCAATCCGGCCGGGTGACAGGGAGCTCAATGAGAAGCTTCACGCCGAAATTGAGGACCTGGTCTCGGACTGCGCCGGCCTCGTGATCATTGACGACGAGAGTAACGTTGTCCGGTTGGTCCACTTCACGACTCAGGACTACTTCGAGCGGACACGTGCTACCTGGTTTGCCAACGCGGAGGCCCGAATGCTTCTCGCAGACGGCCATGTTGATGTCAACGCGAGGGACAAGCTCGGTAAAACGCCGCTCCACTGGGCCGTAAACAAGGACAACGACACCCTCGTGAGGGCCCTACTTGGTCGTGAGGGCATCGACTTAAACGTGGCGGACGGCGAGGGTGACACACCGCTATTATTGTGCGCGAGACTGCTTTCTGAGCGGTTCGATTCGTGGAATACGGGGTACATCGGGTAATTTCTCGCAGCGAGTGAAAAGGTAGATGTGGATAGACGGGATAGCTACGGGCGCACGGCACTGGCGTTCGCCGCGCGGGCTGGTAGCGACTCTCTAGTCTCGCTCCTACTCTCCCGGGGCGCGGACCCGGAAGTTGCCGACGATTACGGGATGACGCCGCTGGAACTCGGGGTGAGAAAGGAGCATAGGGCGGTGGTGAGGCTGTTGCTGAGCCATGGCGGGGAGGACCCAGGCCGCTTTGGCTGGCTGTGGGACCGGCAGTCCGGCGCGTCCTGGGCCGAGCACGTACTCTCGTTTGTCGGGCCAGGTGCGCTTTCATCGAGGCATTTGAGGCGATCGCGGTCGATGGAGGCGGTCGTACGTTGTTCGAGGAAGGACCTGTCACGAAAGCAGGTGCGCTCCTGAAGAGGCCTGCTCGTAGGAAGTGAGATACCAGAACTATCGGAGGAATTAGGCGCGTGGCTTCCTCGAGGGCCTACTCGCAAGAGGAGAAGCAGATGCCCGAACTATTTGAAGAAGGAGGTGCGTGGATCTCTCGAGAGCCTATGGGGGAGGAGGTAGACGGCTTCTTAGAGTCTAGTGCGCTACCCCGTGTCCCTCGTGGCGAATCCGTTTGAATCGAATTTTTCGAGATACTTCTCCTATGCTCTGCCGCAGTAGCTGGGTATCGATAATGGACTGGGTCTGTGTAATCCAAGTACAAGCCGGGAGCGTTGGGGTGCCGGCTTGGTTGAGTCACTAGCGCGTTGGCTGGGGCCGAGACTCTTCTATGACGGATACATATGGTAGTCTTGGCATGATCGACAAGCCATGGGCCTAGGATTAGCTGACAACTGGTGCATAGCGCCGTAGCCATGGCGAGGAGCGACTAAGTTCTCTGTTGTAAACAGTTAGTATCCATGAACAAGGCTAGAATGACCGGGAGTTGGCATGGTTCTATATCACTCTATAGGATAAGTTGCGACGGTTCTGTCTGCACTCTTCGACTAAGCATCCTAGCTGGCCGTTTTAGGCAGTAACACCTAGGTTGTTGAATATAGTTACTAATTATATGACTAAGTACGCTAAAGTGACCGTTTGGAAGTGGCCGTGCAATCCTCAAGGACACATGCTTCCCAGCTTCCAGGAACGAGTACAGTCTGTCACCTCCAATGCATGGAAACGTTTGGTGAGCTGAGCTTTTCATCATTACCGCACCACTCGCCCCGCACGCCGTAAAGGCGGCGGTATAACCCCAGCCATCCTACAACAGGTACCGGTAGTCAGGGCTCTTATCCCCCATCTCAGTCTTCTCCTCCTGGGAAAGCTGATCCCCCGCCCCGTCCCGAGCCTTCCTCTTGTTCTCCAGCACGCAGCTGGCGCCGTACACAGCGCAGGCAAAGATGGAGAGGACGGTGAAGGCAATGGATATAGAGTATCCCGGGATGAACTTGGGCGCGTCCTTCTCCAGGAACGCGTAGACGGCAATGATGCCGCCAATGTTGCCGAAGCCGACCTGCCACGCGCTGCCTATCGCGCGGCGGTGGTGGCCCCCCAGGTTCATGTTGAACCAGCACACGACGATGGGCATGGCGGTGTAGGCCCCCATGGCGACGAGGAACAGCGCCGCGTACTGCACCTTTGTGTTCTCGTGCACCGCGAGGAGGATGCCGAAGCCCGCGATGCAGACGCAGATGGCGAACACCGCGAACCCGAAGCGGTGGCGGGTCCTGTCCGACGCGAAGGCTATCGCCATCGAGAAGCCAAAGGCGGCGGCCCACGGCGCGACGCTGTATAGCTGCGTCTGGATGTCGGTGTACCCGTACCCCTTGATGATACCCGGCGCGAAGTACGCGTACCCGTACCCCGGGACGATGAGGCCAAAGTACATGAAGCCGCCCACGACGACGCGGTAGTCCATCAGCACGCGGCCCACGTCCCTTAGCGCGATGGGGCGCTCGACGGCGGAGCTGCCCTGGTCGACGCGGAGGCGCGCGGACGCAAAGGCGCGCTCCTTGTCGTCGAGCCACCTTGTCTGCTCGGGGAAGTCGGGGAGGAACAAGTAGACGAAGACGCTGGCGACGACGGTGAGGGCGCCCTCGAGGATGAAGATCCAGCGCCAGCCGCTGTACCCCCTCATCCCGTGCATCTTGCCAATGGCAGCGGCGAGCAGCCCGCCAAAGGCGCCGGCGAGCGTCGTGCTGTTGAAGAAGAAGGAGTACCGCCTCTGCGCCTCGTGCCTGCGGTACCACATGCCGATGAGGTAAAACGCCCCGGGGAACATGCCCGTCTCGAACAAGCCGAGGAAGAAGCGGGTGGTCACGAGGCCGGCGTAGTTCTGCACGAGGCCCTGCATCATGGTGGTGAGGCCGAATAGGAACATGTTGATGCCGAGCCAGACGGAGGGGCTGAAGCGCTTGAGGAGCACGTTGGAGGGGACCTCGAAGACGATGTAGGGGACGAAGAAGACGACGAGGGCGTTGTTGTACTTGTTGCCGTCCATGCCGAGGTCCTCCTCCAGGCCGAAGATCCTGGCGTTGGCGATGTTGACTCGGTCTGGGTCTGGTCAGGGGCCGTGAACTAGCGCTCACCCGTGGCGGCAAGGCGGCTTACCGAGGAAGGCTAGCAGGTACATGACGCAGAGCCAGGGCACGACGTGGAGGTCGATCTTGGCCACGAGCTTGCGCTCCGTCGTGTGAGGGGGGCACTCGACGACTCCGTCGCCGTCCCGCCGCCCATGGACCGCGCCGACGCGCTCCGCATCTAGGCTCCCCGGCGTGCCCTGCGCAGCGCCTGGCGACGCGGCATTCTTGTCTCGCCAAGCGGACCCCATGTCTGCGTCCTGATTCTTGAAAAAAAAAAAAAAATCTCGACAGCGGGAGTGTTTGCCTAGAGGCCGCCGAGGACACAATCGGGGGTTTCTCTGAAGCTGAACAAGCAAAGCAGCCGAGGTGAGAAGCACGGACGGAAGGTTCGGCGGCGCTGTGGCTCTAGTCTCCAGTCCATGCGACCGGGCAAGAGGGCCATTGCCGATCCTAACCCAGAACCCACGCCTCCTCTCCTCGCCGTTCCCGCGCGCCGGGGCGTATCACGGCGCCGCGGACTCCGTTCATCGGATCAGTGCTACCCCACCCGCGGCTGCGCTAAGACGATTGAAGCAGGTCAGCTTGCCGGGGAAGTGGGGCAGGGGAGGGGCAGGGTCGAGCTCCCGCCGGATCGGGCTAGCGCGGCGAGCAGCCCGGCGCGCTCGACCCACTCACGCTCCGCGACTCTTCCGGTCGCTGGAGAGCCTCGACAGTACAGTCCACAGTCTGGCGTGTGGTCACTGGTTTGATTTGCATACAGGTCTGTGGATACTACGAGTTGAACGCGGCCCGAGATGATTCTCTGCTCTCCGGGTATCCGGATGCCGTGCGTGCTGGCACGGCGGATAGCGAAGCGTTGTCACCACCGGGGTTAGCCGTGGCCCGGTTGCAGACGCGCTTGGTGCCGGAGTTGCTATCGCTAGATTGCTTGTACTGTGAGGGTCAAGGGCGGGATCCCAGGCCGTGTTCCCCGGCGGCGGATTTAAGGAGGGCCTTATAGGGAGGCACTTGATCCTCATGTGGCTCGGCAACCATAACCTCTGTCTAGCGTGATTTGTCGACTTCATCGACTGGACATCTATGCCTTTCGTGTCTTCGAGCCGAAAGCTTTACGCTTTTGTAAAAGGTAGAAATCACGTCTTGTCAGGCGTGGTTGGATGTGATCTGGCTAGGCTGTTCATCACCAGACATTTGACCCCAAACTCTATGTACTATTCTGGGTCGACGCCTGATGGGGCGCGTTTTGCAAGCTTATGCTGCGAAGCAACTAGGCTAGAAATAGGCCTACGGGATACCGAGTCACGGCCTTGCGGTCTCTTTTCTTCCACCCATAATGCCGCCGGAATAGTAGACCTTGCCCTCCGGTCCTTTTGCATGAGCGGCTGTGCGTTTCACCGCTACTACGTGGATCCTTGATCATGTCCGAGGTTGAGTTGTGTAGTAAGCAATGTGAGCACACCTGCGAGACAAAAGAAAATAGAGTGGCCGCTGACGTGTAGCATAGTCTTAATGTACGTCGGACGCTTTAGACAGTGGCGCTGGTATGAAACGATATATACCTCCGTTAACTCCACGGCAATGAATGCTTGCAAAGATTGAGCCACCAGGGCCACACCGCTCAATGCCGGCGCAACCCACTCACCCGTCCACGCCATCTTACCCAGGCAGCTCGCCAACATGCCCTCTCCCCGCTTCATGCACCTGGACGTTCCCTGGCCCCCCCTGCAACTCAGCCGGCCCGGACACATGATCCAGCTCGGCGGGCGGCGCGTACCCAACGGGCGAGGCGTACGCAGGCGGCGAGGTAAGGGGGGACTTTGGCGGGGAGTGGGACCCGTCGTCGAGCGGCTGCGAGGCTTTTGGTTTGCGCATGAAGAAGTACCAGACTAGGAGGGCGACGAGGGCGAGGCCCGCGACGCCGCCTACCACGCCGCCTGCTATTGCGCCGACGGGGGTGCTGGAGGAGTCGTCGGCGGCGGCGGAGGGTGCCGGGGAGCTTTCGGGTGGCTCGCCGTCGGGTTCTGCGCAGGATTGTTAGCATCCCAAAAGTCCAGAGGCACTACCTTCTCGTCCTCGGCGTCCGGCGAGCCGATGGGGTCCCCGTTCGAGTCGGCTTCCAAGCCCGGCGCTCCAACGGAGCCCACATCGCACAAGCAAGCATCTAGGGCCCGGCGCCCAGCGCTTGGGAGCGGGGGTCGCAAGGGAACAAGGCTCACCCTTTCCCGCCTTGATCACCGGCAACACCTTCTCCCCAGACTCAAACGTGTGCCCGGGGCTCGCGCACCCATCGCTATTCCGCGTCGTCGCGTACCCGATCAGCCCCTTCTCGCAGCAAAAGTAACCGCCGTTGTCGAACAGGTCCCACGACTCGTTTGCGCATCGGGGTTTCGCGACGATTTCCGCGGTGCAGTTTCTCGACGAGGGACAGCACTGGGTCGTGTCAGCTTCACGTCCTGCGGGCGGGAGGTGGGCGGGGAGAGACAGCGAGGGGCCATGTTGTGGCACGGGTCGCCATGTGCCCGGGAGGGTCTCGTACGTCGATGTTATACTGCGCCGGACACGACGACGACGCGGGGCAGCACGCGCGGTACGGCGCGTCCGTCTTCCCGCAGTCCACCTCCGACGCCAAACAGCTCTCGACCCTGCGGATCGCAAATCCCGCGGACATTCTCGGCAAGAAAATACGGACCCTCGCTCTCCAGGGGACTTTTGTCTGGTCTATCGGTCGCCCGGTTGCCGAAGGATTCGTTATAGGAAAAAGAAAAAAAAGGAAAAAAAAAAAAAAAAAAAAAAGAAAACCTTCGTTCCGCGCGGGATCTCTCTTTCCTTCCTTCGAGGTCGTACAGGGTAGGGTATCTGTGTCCGATGAAGATCAAAAGTTAATCGGGGCCAGGGTAGCTTTAAAATCCTGCCCCCCCCCCCCCCTTTTTCTTTCTCCCTTTCAAGGAATGCTCTAGAGGCCTCGCTTACTACAGCTCCTCCCGCGCCCTCCTCAGGCTCTGCATGTGGAAATGGATCCTACCCTCTTAGCCGTCTCGGTCGAAGAAATGCGGGACCAGCCGGTCGTGAAAATGATGGGGCCCGCAGTTCTGTACCGGGTACGCGGCCGACAGGGCGGCATTCCCGGGACGCCTTGTCGGCGTACTTGTACCAAAAATTGCTGTGGGTCTTCTGTTCGGGGGCTGGAAGGACGGGCGTGGAGATTCGGAGATTGGGAGTTGAGGTCGTTTCGCGAATTGGGAGTTGAGCTCGTCGTTGGTGACCCATAAAAGTGGGAGAAGGATTCTGGCGAGGGTCTGTCTCCACACCTCCTTTGATATATTCGGGTCGTGAGGGTATGCCGATCCGGCGCTCTTGACGCACCTGACAGTGCTATATGCATTCCAGACGACAGAGCTCTGCTTCCCTGAGCCCTGCGTGGTCGACTTACACTTGGTCTTCGTGTATATTGAAAACCGGCTAGCCTGCTAACTATGCGGGAGGCGCAGGACGGCCGCAAAGTGCGCTACGCCCCCTCGAGAACGGAGCACTACCATCCTGAAGCAACCTCGCCGCCTTGTCCTTTTATCCTAGCGACTCAGTTGGCAGCATGTCGTCAAGAGAAAAGACTTTACTGTGGGCCTGGTGAAGTAATCCCGGTGAGCCAAGACAATCTTGGCTTTCTACGCTTTCTTGGCCTTCTACTGCTGCTAAGTTTACGCAACCCGGAAGAGTTCCCCTGTTACTGTTTCATTCCACTAGTTGGCATGATGTACGCTAAATTATAGCTCGATACGGAAAATTCTCGGTCAGGGTTGGTGCCGTATCTGTCTTCGTAGTACATCCGCGGCGAGTTAGCTGCTTGACTGCTCACGAATGGCACCAGGATATATACAACCAACTACTTGGACGCGTTAATTACCGTCGACCATGGAGTTGAAACATGCATAGGGTGTTTTTCTCTGTACTTTCATGCTACATACAGCCTCAACTGTAATAGGAATAACACCACGAATAGCACAAGCCTCGTTGTGCACCAAACTCTCGCCCAGTTTGGCATGTACGAGGAAGCTCCCACGCCGTCCCACCAACCACTCCCTCGATCTGCCAAGCGAGAACAAACCATGCTTCTTTCTAGACGCATAAAGGTGGATATCCGTTACTCCACATCGCATTCCGATGGCACGTACCCCAATACCGGGTCGGCGGGACAAACCAGTACACCATAAGGGAAACTAGATGTTTCTCTGTTGTTGTAGAGACCGGGCCTTGGCAGCGAGATAAAGAGTTAGCAAGCTTGTGGTACGAGTCCTACACTGGACACGGCTGCTGTCACCGTCAGCCCTATGCTGCATTTCTCCCTACATCTGCTTTAGCAAGGGCGCAGGCCTAGGGAAAGACCTGGGAGCCCATAGCAACGGTATAAAGATATACTAGGTGCTCAAGGGTTACCCCAGTTTAGGTAGGTGTACCTGGATATGGTGCTTCTCTAGCGTTCTAAGGGCGTTAACCATACTCGCATCTTTCGAGGCGCTAGTGGTATCGGGCCTCTCGTGACCAAATACTCTTTTTTTACGTTTCCCCCAAGGTCGACAAGCTACGAACCCGCCCAGTACTCCAGGGTTCATATCCACAACGGGTTAGAAGAATTCTCAGTGTCAACGTCCAGGACCAGCTCTAGTCTACATGGAACTCCTCAAACTCAACCTCCAGCCCATCTCTCTCCGCGATAGCAAAGACGCCAATGATCGGGCCAACAAAGTCCGGATCCGTCATCTCCAGCGCGTCAACGGTGCCCAGCGTCGCCCACTCCCGCTCGCCGCTCCCAACCGCGTACCGCAGGGTGTACGCCGTCTCGGTATACCCAATCCTGAGCGAAACCTTCCCAGCGTCCCCCAGCAGCCTACGGCTCGTCCTCGCTATGCCCTGCGCGGCGTTTACAACTCGGGAGACCACCGCCGACTCTCCGGCATCAAAGTAGATCTGGAAGGAGCGGTGCTCGTCCTTGTAGCACGCGAGCCCCATCTTCAGGTGTACCTCGCCCCAGGAGCTGTGGAGTGGAATCGTGGTGGTGGCGCGGCCGTGTAGCGCGCGCTGTCGCTTGGCGATGAAGGCTGGCGATGCGTCGGGGGACCCGAGATCCGTCGCTGCCGGGCTTAGCGTGACCTTTTCTCCCCCGTTCTCAAGGCGGTACCTGCCCAGCTGCGCGTCTCGGATGCATACCAGCCCGACGCCCGGCTCTTCTGCGAACACAAGACCCGGGAGCCGCGGCCCGCCGTGGCTCACAACGTCCGGGCGGATAGGCTCCATCCGCAGCCAGCCATCCTCCCACCTCGCTGGCGTAAGAAACGCCTCCCTCCCGAGGACATACTGGTCCCCTCTCCTCCTCACGCCCAGGCATGCTGCCCACCACGCCCCGCTTCTGTCTTGGAAAACATCGCAGTGGCCCGTGTGCTGGACATATTCATCCGTGCCGTGGGCCGTCAGGGTAGGGTTCCGAGGCGACGGCTCGTATGGGCCCCATATACTCCTCGACCGGGCCATCGTCGCGGAGTGTGTGGCGTGGGTGCCGCCCTCCGCTATGAGGAGGTGGTACCACCCGTCATGCTTAAAGACGTGCGGCGCCTCGGGGTTCGCGCCGCCCGTGCCAGTCCAGATCGTGCGCTCCTCTGACAGCCGTCTCCCGGTCGCGAGTTCGAGCTCGAACTGCACAATCTTGCCCGCCGATGCCTGCACATAGACCTTTCCATCATCAAATGTAATGCTCGGATCGATGCCGTCGAACTCAAAGTAGACGGGGTCACTCCACCCGCCCTTCCAAATGTCGCGCGTCGAGATGATGAAGTTCTCCTTCTTCGCGTAGACGTCGTCTGGGCCGCAGACGGCGTTGGTGCAGGCGATGTAGAAGACGCCATCATGGTACCGTAGCGTCGGGGCGTAGATGCCGCCCGTGGAGGGCATGCCCCTGCCTCCCGTCCCCGGGGCGGGACCGAGTAGACGGGTTCGCGACTTAGATAGGCTTAGCTGGCTTTGCCTATCAATGGCGTTTCCTGTCGGGCGATTAGTTGGCATAGGAGGGCGAGGTTGCGCGCGGGTGAAAGACAAGGGATGGTACCTATGTGTTTCCATGACGATAGGTCTAGCGATGCGTAGATGGGGAGGCCGGGGAAGAGGTGGAAGGAAGAGGTGACGAGGAAGAAGCATCCGTCGACATGAATTACCGACGGGTCCGGGGCGAAGCCTGGTATAATGGGATTGAGCGATGTTTGGGGAGCCATGATGCTGATGGAGACCTGGGTAGCGGAGGTCCGGCAGGCTAGGAGCAGTAGTGTAGCAAGGCGGAGAGGGCGACGGCTGTTCCCCAAGTTGCCGTATACGTCCATCGAGTGCGTTGGAAGAACGTGCAAAGAAACGCCCCCGCGCCGGCTTACACAGCTTTGACGGGCAGCTACGCGCATATTGGTGGAACTAGATTTCCCCGCAGAGTGTACACGATCCTACGGGCGGGCTCTTCCAAAAGACGACGTTCGAAAGACGTGGACAATCGTCCCTCTGCGCCAAGATACGAGGAGACTAACGTCCGGCTCGGCCAGGCCCATGCATTTTCTAGTGGAAACCGGAGATTTGGACTCAACAACGCCCTACTTTGGTGGAAGCAGCTAACGAGGGAACGTAAAGAGCGCCTTTTGCAGCTCATGATTGACTTGGTGGCACTCAATCACTCCCGAGATCGGGAGATGGATACCCTTGTGAGTCTAGTCCTATCTGCCTCCAAAATATTGCTGGACGAATGGCTAGTTGACTGTAGAGCTCTCCTACATCTCGGCAAATCATAATGCGGCATTGTACGCACACGAGCTCAAGAGTTACCCATGTCACCTTATCTTTGGTATGATCTCCACGCTACACGTATTTACATCAATCCTGATATATACCAGGCTGTACATGGGGACATAACCTTGGGGCTTGTCATCCTTGTCTGGAAAGGCATGGGAATGAGTAACTCTGAGACCCTATATAGATCGGGTCCCCTTTGTCAAATCCGGCTCATGACAACTACGCCCCGGCCTAGACACAGAGACTATTCGAGAACCCCATTTAAAATGATGGCGAGCCACATGATAAGCTGCGTACCCTCTGCGGTGCGGTAGTGCCTATTCACCATCCCTTGAACGAGATCTCGAGATGATGCTGCGGTGTCAAGGGAGTACGGTACGACCCAGGTGGGGCCAACTGCCACGGATGACCCCGCGTACCTCGTCGTCAACGGCGGCGGCAACGCGAAAAGAACCCCACCTTAGTTTGGAGGGGCAAAATTCCCACAAAGCAAGCTCCGACTTCACCCTCTCACCACTCCAACCTCGCATTCAAAACTCACATCAAACGACATTCCATTCCACAAAACTCCCACGCCTAGTCGCCATACCAAAAAAAAAAAAAAAAAAAAAAAAAAACCAGTCGACTTCCACATCCGACAGTCACCACCGCCAAGATGCCAAACCCGAACCCGTATCTCCTCGCAGCCGACAACTCCCCCGACCTCCTCCCGCTCCTCCGCTCGGATCCCGCCCTCGCCTCGGCGCAGGACGAGCACGGGTACTCCCTCATCCACGCCGCGGCAAGCTACAACCACCTCGACCTCCTCCGCGCGCTGGTCCAGGAGTTCAAGGTGGACGTCAACCTGAAGGACGAGGACGGCGAGACGGCGCTCTTCGTTGTCGAGACGGTCGACGCGGCGAAGTGTCTTGTGGAGCTGGGCGCTGATGTCAAGGTGCGGGGCGCGGAGGGCTTGACGGCCGGGGAGAAGATGGAGGGGGAGGGTGATTTCCCCAAGGTGGCGGAATACCTCCGGGCCAAGGACGGCACCCAGGCGCAGAGCCAGGCTGAGGGCTCGGGAGAGGTCGCGCAGGGCTCGCAAGGCCCGCTTCCCGAGG
This sequence comes from Sordariomycetes sp. B11D1, assembly GCA_025503055.1. Classification (NCBI taxonomy): domain Eukaryota; kingdom Fungi; phylum Ascomycota; class Sordariomycetes; species Sordariomycetes sp. B11D1. The sequence continues at coordinate 66,795 of JAMFQS010000116.1, forward strand.
ACCTAAAGATCACGGTGGGGACCATGGACGTCGAGCGCGACGTGCCGGACGAGGTGGACCCAGAGTTCCGGAGGAGGATACAGGAGCTGGCGGAGAGGGACGACTTCCATACGCCTCAGGGGCAGGCGGAGCTGCGGAAGCTGGTTGAGGACGCGGTGCTGGATCAGGGTATCTCGGAGGACAGGAATGTGAGGCAGAAGGAGGGGCTGTAAGGTTTTGTCTGGACTCCTTTTTGGCGCCGGTTCCTCCGAGGCGAGGGTGCAGAGAGGGGGAAAGGAAGAGGGGGAAGGTGGGGGTGGGGGGAGAGGCTTGCTGGGTGAGGAGGATGTGGAGAGGGGAGCCTCAATCGCGGCGCATTTCCCAGAAGAGGTACTGGCCCCCCGACTCCGGCGGCCGGAAAAAGGTGCACTCCGCCTCATCGCCAGCGCCCTTCCCAAACGCCGTCGCACTGAATCCCACCCACGACTTCCCGGGGACCCCAACCAGCACCTTGACCAAAGTGTCGCGCACCCACGCGCCCGGAATGAACCCCCGCCACGACACCCTCCGCACGGCGCTCGCACCGGGGTCATCGCCCGGGACGCGGTACCCGCTCAGGTACGGGTCTATCTTGTCGGCGGCCTCGACGCGGGGGCTGGAGAGGCGGACGAGGGAGAGCCACTCGTAGAGGTCTGTCGCCAGCTCCTCAAAGTCGGTAGCGGGGGAGGAGGGGTCTGGTCTTAGGGATGTGAGGGGGGGAGTGGTGGTCTGGACGGGGGGCGACGCGGTGGGTCTTGTGACGAAACTTTTGGGGGAGAGGTGGGAGAGGGTGTCGGGGGATGGTTCTGGAGGGGGTTAGTAGGGAGACGGATATGCAGGAAGGTAATATAACTGCGTGCCTACCGTTTGGACACGTCGTGTAGAGCCACGTAAGAGGCGCGGCGAAGACGTTCTTGCACGCGTAGAGCAGCCTGTCGAAACCCTTCTTGCCGTGGAGCATGGACGGGGCCTTGAGGTCGTAATGGACGACTGCGGCCGTCAGTGGACAGCGAGAGACACACGTGCTGGGAGATAACTCACCCCATCGCGGCTTGCCGGACCGGGCCCCCTTTGCGCCGTGGGGCTTGCCGACGAGGCCTGCGCGCTCGTAGGTTTCGCGGTCGAGGTACATTGTGAGCTCGCCTGAGTCTGTCAGCAAGGCGCCTTCTGGCTGGTTCGCAAGCCGAAGCGAGCAAGAGGGACATGCCGTCGAGGATGGTGAAGATGTTGTCGACGCCCTGGATGCCCTCTGAGAGCATCATGACCTTGCCTGTGGCCCATCAGCATCAGAACCGCCGCCATGGCCGTCCGGACGAACAGGGGGGGCGAGGACGACTCACCCGTCTTGACAAGCTCGAGGAAGAAGGCCCCGTCGAGAAACTCCCCCAGCGGCGCAGCAACCCTCCAATGCACAGGCGGCACGACATCGGCCAGCGCCCCCTCCACCGCCGCAAAGCCCTCCTCTGGGATGACCAGGTCGACGCGGTGATTGAGCTGCTGTGACAGAAGCGATGACCACGGCTTGTTCTTCGAGGGGGCCTGCTCGAGGGAGGCGAGGGTGGAAGCGACGTGCGGGAGGCGTGCGTGCGTCGCCGTTGTTTTGGTGGGCGCGTAACCCGCCGGCTTTGGGTGAGAGAGCATTGTGGCGGGGGGAGGCCGTGTCCCTTCTTTCAAAGAGGGAGATGCGCGGCGAGGGCCAAGGAGCGGCGGTTGCGACGTCGGATGTGGTTGGGGCGAGCGGCCGTGACGTTGGTGATCTCGAGTGCGGCGAGAGCTCAGAGCGGCAGGAAAATTTCACCGTGCAAAAAACGGCCAGTTCGACGCCGTCTCACCGGCGCCCGCGGCAACGATGGAGCGACTCGCACAACGCGTTGAGACCGGCGCATGAGTAGGACGAAGACCCACGGGCCTGGCCTTACTCGTGAGAAATTTCCACTGATTTTTTCATTCAAGTGTTTCTTCTTCAACGTCATGCGCCGTACGCTTTCCTGTCGGGTATCTTCCGCGATCTCAAAGTCTCAGTGACCACCCAACTCTCAGGACGCCCAGACCAAGACGGAGCCAGTAGAGTAGACCAGGCCGAGAAGAGAAGAAACGAAAAAGATCTTTTTTTTTTATATAAAAAAAAGAAAATCAGACTCCCGCGAGAGCGCGGCAATGCTCCTAGACTGGGTATTTCGATACGTGTAACGGTGCTCTTACAGATACAAGGACAGGCCACAACGCGGGCCACACGTAACCGCTCAACTATTTCCCCCCCGTCCAATCACCCCTATTCTCCTTCCCGTCCCCCTACCACCCCGGACAACCCCCCCCCCCCCCACCCAAGCCCACAAGCACCCCTCAGTTCTCCCACCCCTTCGGCCCCGGCGCCTCATACCCCCCGGCCTTGGAGATGACCCTCCCCAGCCCCGCCACAACCTCGGCCTGCAGCGGCTCAAACGGCACCCGCTCCCCATCCACACTGATGTACCCGCTCTTCTGGTCCCTCGGCGTGACCCGGAAGGCAGACACCTTGCGGTACTCGACGCGCGGGTCGCCCAGGAGCCCGCCACCCTCGACGGAGAGCATGAGTGCGACGGAGGTCAGGGGGGAGAGGTCGCCGCGGACGACGACGAGATCGGCCAGGCCGTCGGAGGGGAGGGAGGCGGGGAAGAAGTTTGCGTCGGGGGCCATGTAAGACATCTGCGGGGGGTCAGTGCTGAGCCGTTGCGGGGAGACGGGGAGGTAGAAAAGAAGACACAAGGTAGTAAGAAGAAACGAGGGGGGAAAAGGGGGGCGACACTCACGTTCCCGCAGTAGAAGTTGCCCAGCTTGTCGTAGGAGACAACCTCCCACCCCTCGGGCACCTTGTCCTTGACGGTCCCCCACTTCAGCTCCGGCAGCCCCTCTCCCCCGTCAACACTCGACTCCCCTTGCTCCGCCTCCCCATCCGTCTCCCCCTTCCCCTCCGCACCCGCAAGCACCTCCTCCTTCCCCCGCCGGTAATGGCCCCTCAGCCGGTCCGCCCCCTCAACCTCCACCTTCATCGCCACGTCGCAGGGATAGACCTTTCCCCCGAATATCCTCGCCAGGAACCCGACCGTGAACCGCGCGCCGCCCATCCACCGCATGTGCTCCGTCGCGAGGTCACTCTCCGCCACTATCCCCAGCGCCTGGCTCAGAAAGCTCACGTACCGCCTCTCCCCCTGCGTGACGCACATGAGATCCATCGGCGTCTCCACGCCCTTTACAATGGCCAGGGCCGCAGGGCCCGCCCTGTGCGTCCCGTAGAGGTTACAGCTCATGGCATTCCCCGATCCGCAGGGGACGTGCGCGACGGCCAGCTTCCCCAGCGCCCTCCGCGCGTCTGGCCTCTTCGCGAGCCCATTGAAGATCTCGTGCGGGAGCCCGTCGCCAGAGCACGCGACTATCGTGTCAAAGGCGTCAATGTCGACAGCCTCGGCAATGTCCACCCCCTCACCCTGGTGTCGCGTGCGGACTACCGAGACGGTCATGCGCGCCGCCTCGAAGATGGGCGCCGCCTCCGAGGCCCAGATGCGGTCCGCGCCGCCGGGGCCGGCGTGCGGGTTCACGAGGACCTTTGCGCGCCTGCGGGGCTTGGCGGGGCCGTAGGACAGGCGGAGGAGGGTGTCGGTGAAGGCGCGGGCGGCGGCGGCGTAGTCGGAGGCGGTGGAGGAGGAGGAGGACTCGGCGGCGGGGGAGGGCGTCGGGGTGAGATTGAAGGTTAGGGTCGTGGGGCGGATCTTGGAGGGGGTGAGGTGCTTTGCGTGGGTTATGGAGAGGGTCGTCGGGGTGAGGTCCGCCCAGAGGATGTTGTAGAGGGGGATGGTCTCGACGGAGGAGTCTGGGAAGGTCAGTTAGCACCTGAGAGGGGCCTGTATCATGTCCTGCGGGGGCGGGGAGGGCAGGTGTGGGCGAGGAGGAAAGAAAAAGGGGGGAAGGGGGGGAGGATGATGGGGAGAAGCCGTACCCAAAGACCCCGTGGGGAAGAGCCCACACGTCCTGCGCCGCTTAGCAACCGGACCTGCACCAGTCAGAGCCTCGTCCTCACCACCACGGCGACCACCGCCCCGGCCGGGATGCTCACCCGTCACCACCAGGTCCCGCGCCGCGATGCGCAGCGTCGTGCCCCCGTCCACGACGAGCGTGTCCTCTGCGCCCGAGGGCCCGGGCATGTCTGGGGCCGCGTCGGTGGTTACGCTCGCCAGGGGCTCTTTCGTCGACATCTCTGCGGTTGGCGTTTCGAGTGTGTAGCGTGTTGTGGAGTTGGCGTCCGTCGCGGAGAGGGCATCACATGCGACTTCTCTTGGCCAAGTCGCGAGGCGTCGAGCCGAGCAACGGTGCAATGTCCCCTGGGGATTTCAAAGAACGTGAGAGTGCCGAGCAAATCACAACAAGCAAAGGAAACGGGTAACGAGCGAAAATGAGTTTGCCGTGTGTGCCAGAACTCGCCCGGGGATAACGGGGAAAGGAAAAACCTGCCGGATTAGGTTGGGTCTGGGGGAGAGAGGAGGGAAAGAAGAGGATCGGGAAACTGGCAGCGGCGCTAAATCTCAGCAATTAGCAGGGGAACGCACCGAGGTAGAGCGTGCATAGCGTGTCTCACCTGCGGGTGGTGGGCCGCTGTGCAGTCGCAGCGCGGTGGAGCGGGTGGCGTGTGCGCTGCTGTCCCCCACGTCAGCTGCAGAGAGCGCTGCAACGTTGCGGACCGACCCCGCTGACGGGCACTACACCGAAACACCGACAACAACAACAACAACGGCCGCTGTCAGCACCGTCTGGACCTGCCCCCTCCCACTGGCTTCTCCCAAGCTCTCTCGAGCAGACAAGCCTTGTCCAATTCCTTTCTCCACCGACGGCAGGACCGCAAGACAGGGGTGGATCAGGGTAACATGACCAGCTAATACAGAAACCAAATAATAATAAAAAGAGCCCCCCACAGCACCGGGACCGTAGCACCCGGATCCCTCGGAAGCCGCGACACCGAAAGAGACACGGCGGCGCCCACACCGGAGTCCGGACTCGTCAAACTCTCGGGCCCGCCGTCAACCCGCCAATGCAACTGCGTCTCCGGAACCTAGAACTCGGCGCCGACGCGAAGGGGGGGTCTAGATCGCGCAGAGGAACCCGAGACCTGGGTGTCAAAGACGGGACTCGCACCCGGAGCTCCCTTGACGTCTTTGCTTGACTGCGCGTCCGTATGATCGTCGCGCTTGCCGGTGGGGGGGGGGAAGGGGGGGGATTTGGGGGGGGAACACACCGTACGTCCTGGTTCAAACAATGCTGGGATGCATGCACGCACTATTCCGGCGGCCCCCCCCCCCCCATCGATTACGTCACGGCCGGACAAGAGCCCAGGCGCTCGCCGGGCCGGACGGGGAGATCGACGTGACCCCTCGATACGGTAGTTCGACCACCGGCAACGAGGAATACTGCACCAAGCACTCGCTCTCGCCCTCGGCCAGCCATTTCGACTCATCAACGGGGTAAAAAAAAAAAGAAAAAAAAAAAAAAAAGTTGGACAAAAGAGACGCCATACCCCAGATAGTCTAAAGCCCTCGTGTCATTTCCTCTATTTTAGGACCCTACTCCTACTCCCCGACTCCCCCCGTCCCCCTCCCCCCCGCCCCCGCCCCCTTTTCAGTCACATTCCATCAGTCATGTATCGTCTGAACACCTCCTCCACGCTCAACCCCACTCCCCGACTCGTCCATATATATATATATATATAACTTGACCGACCCAGCTTAAGCAAACACCGACGCCTCGGCCCACCTCTTCCTCCCCGCCTCCTTCACCTCCCCAACCCGCCCGCTCCCCCACTCAGCAAGCGTCCCCAACACCCCCGCCGCGTCCCCCAGCCGCGTCCCCTCCTCCCCAATCAACTTCACCAGCTCCTCCTCGCACGCACCCTGGTCTCCCCCCAGCATCTTCCGCGCCCGGATGCCAGAGTGCACGTGCCTCGGGCTCCCCTTGTTCTCCTCCAGGAACCTGTCGTTGAAGGCCTGCACCGTCTCGGGCGAGCTAAGAGCAGGGAACTCGCTCTTGAGCACCTCGGCGGTGGACTCCGGGAGGGAGCTCAGCTGCGGCGCGACGACGTGCCGGAACTGAACTGTCCGCTCGTGGACCTTGGGGTCCGTGGGCGCGAGGGCGATGGCCGAGTTGAGGCACTGCATCGCGAGGAGCGGCTTGTCTACGCAGCTGTTAGTACACATATTCCCACCCATACCAGGACGCCGGAGACACCTACCACGCCGCAGGTAAACATCAAAGCCCGCAAGCTGCGCCGCCAGGCTCTTCGGGCTAAACCTCAACAGCGGCTCCACAAACGTCATCGCCTCCTTCAGCGGCTCCGTCGTGGCAGCCAGCTTCAGTCCGTGCGGGTCCTCGTCGGGCTTCTTCCCATCCGCCCCGGCCGCAGCCGGCTTGTTGGGGTCCTGCTTCGCCGCCCTCTCCGCCTCCTCCCTCTCGACCCGCTGCTGCTCCTTCCGCGCCTTCCTCGCCGCCTTCTTCTTGTCTGCCTCGTCCCCGTTGGCCCCCTCTGCGCCGTTGGCGGACGCAGAGTCGTGCATGCCGAGGTACACACCCACGGCGGCTAGGGCCGCCCGCGAGTAGAAGGGGTGCTCGCGGAGCTTGTCTTCCCACCTCACCATGTCGACGTACGCGCGCGCCTGCCCCTTGCGCAGGAAGAAGCTGTGGAAGTCGAACTGGTCATCCTGCCACACGTTGAAGATCTCGTGCACCTGGTGGAACCGCTTCAGCGCCATGGCCGTGTTGCCCCGCCGCGCGTACGCCTCGCCGTCCTCCGTCAGGTACCACAGGCACTGCATGTCCAGCAGGTCGGTGATCGGACCCCCAGGAGTATCGGCACGCGTGAAGAGCCCCATCGTCTTGAGCGCCTTCTCGTTCTCGCCGTTGCGTAGTTGGTACTTGGCCGCCTTGGAGCAGATGTACCGGTCCTTGGTGTCGAGAGACCGCGCCTTGTCCATGACGGCCGCCGCCTCGCCCAGGTTGCCAAGGTGCTTCCATATCCGCGCCTTGGTCATGTGGAAGTCGACGCTGTCGGGTATCCGCGCGATGGCTTTGTCGATGTACTCCATGGCCTTGGGAAGGTCGCGGCTGAGGCGGTAGTTGTAGTGCTGCGCGAGGTAGTAGAGCGCCGCCGCCTCGCCCTTGGACTGGTCGCCGTTGGCCGCGCCGTTGCCGTTGGCCCGAGCGTCGAGGTATTCCGTCACGATGGATGCGAGCGTGTCCTTCTTCGAGGCGTCCACGTAGAGGTGCTTGACGTTGTGGAAGGTCGACGGGATGCCCTTGTCGAGCATGAAGGCGAGGTAGGTCCGGGCGGCGTCGCCGAAGGTGTCGCCTACGAGCGTGAGTAGGGGGGGAGGGACGTCACGGAGCGTAAAACGGGTCAACATACCTTGGAGGAAGTCTAGAGGTAGCCGCTTGGCCGCGTCGCTGCGTGGGAACTTCTCGGCGTACTCGTCAAAGATGGCCTTGCGCGCCGCAAAGTCGTCTGCCGCGACGCCCGACGTCGACAGCAGGCCCTCGTAGTATTCCGGGTGCTCCGGGTTCCGCTCCACCAGGGCGCGGTACGCGCGGGCGGCCTCCTCGTTCCTGCCGAGCTTGGCCAGATACTCAGCGCGGCCCTCGAGCACGGCGAGACGGTCGAGGTTGTGCTTGCCAGCCGACTCGAGGTGCTCCAGGGCACGCGCGTAGTCGCCCTGCTCGGCAATGAGCGAGTTCTTGTACATGACGGCCTCGGAGTTCTCAAAGTCGTGGCGCGACGGCGTCGACTTGAGCGTGTCCTCGTACGTCGTGAGTACCTTCTCGGCCTCGGCGGCGTCGCCGGCGAGGTGGTGGGCGACGGCGAGCGCGGTCCACACCTGGCGGAATTGCGGGCGGGCCTGGAGCATGGCGGAGCGGCTCTGGATGTAGCCCTGGTAGTCGCGCATCTGCACCTGCAGTATGGCGAGGTCACGCTGGATCTGGCTGTTCTCCGGGTCAAGCTTCAGGGCGAACTTGTACGCCTTGATGGCCTCCTCAAAGTTCTTGGCCGAGCGCCACAGCAGGCCGTAGACGTGCCAGCAGATGTGTGACTTCATGTCGACCGTCAGCGCCTCCTTGCAGAGGGCAAAGGCCTCGTCCGTCCGGAGCTGGGCGTTCATGATGAGCGCCTTCATGGCCATGGTGTCGCCGTGCCGGGGCACCTTCTTGAGGATGAGGTCGGCATTCTTGAGGCCGCGCTTGTACTGCTTGTCCTCATAGTTGCGGATGACCTGGCGGAAGAGGGCCGCCTCTTTGGAACCGAGGGGTTGCGGCATGGGGGAAGTCTGGGGGGAGTGTCGGCGAGGGGGTGGACGGGTTCGACGGCAACCGAGTGTCGGGTCGGGTGATGGCTAGTAGAGTCGAATGAGCATTGAACGGGTCCGTGATGGTCTGGCCGTGGGGCTGCTCGGGACGGAGCACGCGACGAGGGGTATGGAGGGGTCGAGGCCAGATTCGACCAAGGTGGGCAGCTTACATTTCTCCAGCGGACTGCCCAGTTCCCGTGGCAGGATGGTAGAGTCGAGGTGTAGGATCCGGGGAGGTGCGGAGCGTTGTGGTTGTCGGCTCTGCCAATGGATGGTGTTGAGGTAGGGAAGTGGGAGTGGAAGGAAGTAGGTAGGAGGGAGCTCGCCGCCAAGTGGGCTGGAGCCGTTTGTCTGGTGTGTTCAGTGCCGCCAAAGCGGGACACGAATTTTCACAGGGCGAATACCCGCAGAAAGCCCGCACGGTGCGAGTGTGGTGCCGACGTTGACGCGGGCGGGTGCCAATCTTTCCGCACACCGTCATCAGTCTAGGGACAATTACCGGTACACCTCTCACGCTATGTATTTCCATTGGTAGCGGCGATCCCGCTGATGCTCATAATAGTACACTATCTCCAGACATATCGTTACATTCCACAGCTAGCGCAAAGGCACCCTTACCTCCTCTTTTCCCACGCATGGAAGGGAGCCTCCCAGTCGCCGCCGGTTCCCTCCCCGCATCTCTCCTGCACCGCATCCCACGTTCTTCTTCTGACAATATTCTCAATAGCCCTCTCCTGCCTCACGATATTCGCTAGCATCTCCGTCCGCGAGTCCCGCGGGAAGAACCGCCCCGAGTACGGGTCCAGCCTCTCGTCCACGATGCGCTGCCTCGCCTTCTCCGACTCGGCGTCCCGCAGCGCCGAGTCCGGGTCGTCCGGGTCCGGGCTTGTGGCGACTACGGCGCAGTAGTTGAGCACGTCGGTGCGGGTCTGCCACGTCGGGAACAGGATGTGCTCCTTGAAGGCGCCGCACGAGCCCGGCTCGATGGTGCGATCTAGCTTGCGGGGGCCGAGCTGTGATGTCGAGGTCGGGTCGAAGCCCTGGCGCGCGGGGCGCACGAGGGCGTTGAGCTGCTGTGATATCGAGTCGTCGAGCGAGGAGCGGGAGAGGCGGAGGAAGTCTGGGAAAGTCAGCGTGGGGTCTGGCGGGGCCCGCGGGGCGGGGGTGGTTGCAGACCTCGCAGTGTCGACGACGAGAAGCACAGCTGCGGCGTCAGCTGCGGTCGTTCGGGCTCGCGAGCCATGGCGCCGGATGCAAAGGCGGAGGGGAGGGGAGGGCGGGGTGCGGCGTCCGCGGCGGGAGCCGGCTGAGAGCGAGACCAGAAGATCCACGCCACCGTGCGGAGTCGAGCTGGGGTCTGGGCAAACGAGGGCAAATGTGCAGGGGTATGTCTGAGCCCGAGCTATGAATTTGGGGCCGGGAGTGTGGTGTCGTCAGATGGATGTGTATGCCAGGTTGGTAGCTTCCGAGGAGGCACTACGGGGTACTCGGGTTCGAGGTTCTCTGGAGCCTTCGTCATCCCCCAAAGCTCACCAAAGCCGAGCCGACCGTGATTATGTAATCAGATGACTGAGATCCTGCTTAGTAATTGGACTCCTCGGCCGGTACCTGTATCACGGTACCTCGAGCCGACTAGCCTGTTCCTGGCCCTGAATGCACGAGCACTGCAGCTGTCAATCCCCCTCGTCTTGGCATCCGAGCAACGCCCTCATCGTCCCGCGGGTAGCGGGGCCATCGCACAATACCCCACCCAGTGCTGATGGCTCGCAGGGCCTACCTGGCTGCCCGGCCGATCACCGCCGATCCCCGGACAGGGCAACGACTTGCCGGCCGCCAAGTGCCCAAGGCCGCTGAACCCCAGTGCCACGACGACGGCGTCGATGCCTTTCCGTTCCCCGTCGGCCATGATCGGCCCGTTGTGGTGGGACGTCGCGCCGTCTTGCGTCCGTGCCACCAACCTTTGCCGCTTGCGGGCCGCCCGTCACACACTTGTCTCGCTCCGTCCTGACGTCGCCCTGCCGAGCCCCCCTGAGCGCCACAATGCACTTCCCAATAGCGCGAGGCGGTGGTGGGTCCCCTAGCTGACGTCGTGCGCCCGGGCGCTTTACACAACGTCTCGCCCGACCTCGCGCCGTCGCTCGTTCTTCCAACCCTCCAATGCGTAAACCATGTCCTCTCGAATCCAGCGGTGATGGAGTCCGCAGCCTTCGATCGGGCAAAATGCTGGACCAAGCTGGAGCGTAAGGCCCAGTCGGCCTCGGAGAGCGTCAGGTCCATCTCCACGGCGCTTAATTCCTCGCCGATCACGCTTGCCGCACTCGCGCGCGAGTGTGAGTTGACAACCGAGGTCGTCAACAGGACCAGCTCCGCGCCGTACGAAGTCCCCGGCGTCGGCAACTTCGTGTGGCCCGTCTCAGACGTGCTGTCCAAGATCCAGCGGGAGATGGCCCGCCTGCCGCCCCCGTCGGGCGATGAGCTGGTCATCATCTGGAATGAGGCCGAGCTTAAGCGCGCTCTTGCGAGCCTAAAGGCCGTGAGGGTGTCGCTGGATCAACTCGTCGGGAAATGCAACTAGTAAGCCTCCAGTGCGCGCGCCGTAAAGCGGTTCCTGACCTGGCTCGTAGCGACAAGCCCGCCCTCACAATCAGAACAATGCCGTCGACGACTCTCCCCAAGCAAGACCTCGCGGGGTCCCTGGGTCTCGCGGCCTCCGAGCCGCGACCCGCGACAAGCGCATCTAGCCATGCTTACTCCTACATGACGCGCCGGAACCGCCAACTCTCGCAACTCCTTCACCTCGCCATCGACAAGGGCAATGGGCCCGCCGTCCTGGAGCTCCTCCAACAGGGTGCCGACCCGACCATGCTACGGCCGGGATCGCTGCTCTCCCCGCTACACCGCGCCCTCAACCAAGGAAACGAACACATCTCAACACTCATGGCCGCCGGGGGCGTTGATGTTGACGAGGCGGATCCCGACGACCACGATCGCACGCCGTTAATGAAGGGCGCTATGCGCGGCTTCACCGACAAGTTCATCAGCGTAATGTGTGAGCTCGGTGCAGCTACCGACGCCATTGACAGAAACGGAGATTCTGCTCTGCACCATGCCGCCAACGCGAATCGCGACGACGACACGGTCGGCATTCTCATTCTCGGCGGGGCCAATGTTAACCTGCGAAACCATCGGGGCTACACGCCCCTGGCGAACGCGGTATCGAACGGCAGTTACCAAGCCGTGCGGCAGCTTCTACAGTACGGCGCGGACGTCGAGGCGCGGCTTCCAGACGGGAGGTCGGTGCTTCACCACTCGATACTACGGAAAGACCGGGCGTTATGCGACCTTCTGATTGAATGGGAGGCGGACCTGGACGAGGACCTCGGAGACCACACGCCGTTAACTCTCGCCATCGCCACGGGGTGCACACATATCGCCGTTGCGCTGATACAGGGCGGCGCGCACGTCGACCGGCGGAGCACGAGCGGGAACTTCCCCCTCCTCGTCGCCATCTCAACAGACGACCCCCCGCTCGCGAACCTCCTCCTCGACCGGGGCGCGGCCCTCGACGTCGCGAACTCGGTGGGATACCACCCCATCCACATGGCGGCCCGGAGAAACAGCACGGGTATCCTCAAGCGGCTCGTCGCGTCCGGATCCCCCGTCGATCCCGTGACGCATGATGCGGAAACGCCGCTTTGCATCGCCGTCAAGTTCCGGAACCAGGAGAGTGTAGATCTGCTGATTGACGTCGGTGCGGACGTGAACCGCCGCGCGGGGCCGTCTGCTACTGTTCTTTCGATTGCGCTGGAGGCGGGGGACAGGACTACCATCCGTACGCTCGTCAGCTCGGGGGCGGACGCCACGGGGCTGCTTGAGCGCGAGGACGGGAGTGAGACGACGCCGCTGCATAGCCTTGCTGAAAGAGGCGACGTCGAGAGGCTGCAGCTCCTCCTTGACGGGCCGGTAAACCTAGAAGCGAGGATATGGCCGGGCTACACGGCCCTCTTCTCCGCCGCGAAAGAAGGCCACCTCGCAGCCCTCAAGCTCCTCCTCTCTCGTGGCGCGGATCCCACCGCGCAAACGCTCGCGGGCGAGTCCATCCTCTTCGTCTGCACGGCCCACGAGCCCATCCTCAAATACTTCTTGCGGCTAGGAAAGCCAGATGTGAATCACAGGGACCACTACGGCGCCACGGCGCTGCATCACGCTGCGATACACGGGCGGATGGGGGCTGTGAAGAGGTTGCTGAAAGCGGGGGCGAGGACGGGGCACGCCAATGTTGTCTACGATGTCTTGGAGGAACGGGGGGCCGGTGGGGGGTACAGGCAGGGGACGCCGGCGGGGGTGGCGAGGCAGAGGGGGTTCGAGAAGATTGGGGATGTCATTGATGGGTGGAGGTACAAGTGAGTGGGGTGGTGGTGGTGGTGGTGTATAGACGGAGTGGGTGGGCGATGTCCGGGTTTGGGTGTGGGTTCCGGTACGGCATATCGTCCTGTTAGTCGTTTTATACCCCGGGGCTTTCTTCTGCAATACGATAAAAAAAAATGCTCGATGACAAACTACTCGCCTTGTCCGGGATGTCGTGCCCAATGCTCTTGTCAGTGTCTGGGTGGAATGCGGGCTTTTGTGCTCACACGTGTGCCGGCCTCGGCTCCGGGGTTCCGCGCACGGCTCCGGCGTGAACGGCCGCTCCAGAGCCCGGCTTGCCTACGCGAGGGCCAACCTTTGGGAACCTATCGGCTATCCTCCGAGAATGCTACGCCGCCACGGATCGATCTTGCCGTGAGCGAGGAACACTCGCTTCCTGATTCAATCTACAGCTAGAAGGG